>JAODKF010000040.1:9873466-9885801 GCA_026779585.1 Mormyrus proboscirostris
GCTTTGGGATCCAGGAAAAAAGATTGAACAGAACGTTCCGGAAAGATTCTCTAGGCTTTTATCTGTTCAGTGTACAGTGTCAGTCTAATAATGAGGCCGGTGCCCTCACCTCAGCCCATGTGCACGGGCCGCTCCCCATTAAGCCACGCGGGGCCCCTCCCACCTTTCCTTTGGCCCATCCTGACGCGGGGAAGAGGGACGGAGTGCCGTACCCCGGCTCTGGCTGCGTTGACAGATTTAGGGCTTGCTGCGGACGGCGGCGGACAGAAGCTGGCCTACTGCGGATACGTGGGACGCACCACGGGTGCTGAGCGGTGACATCTGCGCCTTAATGAGCAGGGTTCACATCCACCCCCCCGCATGGCACTGTAAATCAGCCCGTCGTCATGGCACCAGCAACATGTACAGGAAGCATTACTTAATCACTTTAAGCGCGGTGGCTAATTTTTGGCTGAAAGGCTGTTTCTGATGTACTCCTCTGAGCCAAGGTTTGTGGGCAGCATTTAGCATTGCCCCCCCCCCCCCCCCAGTCACCAGGCCTAGAATACATACAGGCTTACACACAACCAGTTCTCTATAAAAAAAACTAAAGAAAATAGCAGACCAGCTGTAGTCAGGCTCCTCCCAAAATCAGCATCTCCGCACGCCTCATACTCAGAAGCCCCCAGACAAATCCCAGACTCCCAAACTGGTGTCCCCCCCCCATCCCAGCCACCCTTGGCCCCCGGCTCATTCCTGGAGCACTGATTTGTGAAGTGCCTGAGTCAAAGGGGATTACTTTGTAGATGCTGGCTTTTGCTCACCTGTGTTCCTGCCGTCACATGCAATACTTCTCTTCGAATGGCACTTTCTGGAAGATCTCAGAGCCAGGCAGTCTAAGCCGTACGAGGCCTGTGGCTTATGGGGCTTCTTTATATAGTCGGCCGTGGCGAATGCCTGTGCCCCCGGAGTGCAAAAGATGCCAGTTTCCCTGCCCCGATCTCACCGGTTGCTGCCGCCGCTCTCTCCAGGCCCTCCATCCTGTACGGCGGAGGCGGTAATCGCCAAACGCTCATTTAACCTTTTAAACGCTTCATCTGCCGCTCACTTGCGGAGGTGGCTTCTGGTGGCGGCCGGTTCCTCCGGAGAGGAGGGAGGGAAAAGACGCCCCCCCATCCCACACCGCAGGCTGCCGTGAGACTGAGGGCACCGGTGCTTTGATGCGCGACTCGTAGTGCAGATCGAACATATGCACACAGTCATCCATCACCACGCCCCCCCCTTCAAAATGAAACATGTTTTATTCACTTAACACAAGACAAACCTCCATATCCACACTTATATCAGCGCTCGCGCCACAGACGGTTCTGGGTTCGCCGTTGCGGTTTTGCCCGCATTCCGTCACTGTGTGGCGATTCTGCGTGTGCGATTGCGGCTCCTCGGGGACGAGAGACCCGGACGGAATAGAGAGCGGCACAGCTCACGCCGGCTGTCCCCCCACCCTTTAAGTGCACCCACGTGTGATTACAGCTGTTCACCAGGCAGCCGTTCTCTTTTCTCCTTCCACTCCTGGAAGCGTTTCTCAGATAGCCTTCCTTCCTGTCACTTTTCATCCAGGATGCAAAAAAGAGATATTTAACGGCACCCCGGTCGTTTTTTTGCATCCAGGCACATGTGATACTTTAAGGGAGAATCCATAGAGGTGAGAAGCATATTATCTTGATCTGATTAAGAGGGAAAAAGGGAAAAAGAGGGAATCTCTGCAAAAAAAAAGCCTAGTGGGAGGTGGGGAGGGGGGGGTGCTGCCTGACACCAGATCTTGGCATCTGTGTGCCGGCCTTTATCCCAGAATCCCCTGGGAGGGAGTCCCCTGTTCCTGTGAGCCAGCTCTCCTGTCCTCCACAAAACCGCGACACATCCGTGTGTTCATGCTATTCTCTCATCCTTGTCGGGGTTTGGGGCTCCGGGGCCCCTGACCCTGGGAGACGCGTTCGGCGTGTCGTGGCTTTGGGTCTCAGGGCTCAGATTGTAGCTCTGCCTCCTCAGCTATTGCTGTTTTCCTTTTAAATGTGGCTGATATTTTCCCGCTTTTTAGACTAAAATAGCACTCTCCTGCCACGGCTTGGATGTTCACATTTGAGGCGACTCTCGTAGCATTTTGGCATCCGGGGGGCCTGTTTGACACCAGCTGATCATGCACGCCCCCCCGGATAGATTAACACCGTGTTTCCTGGAGCTATCTCTCACTAGGTGGGGCCCGTGGGGTGGAATGACCCACAAACCCAAGAAGAAAAAAAAAACACCTGCCCCAAACAAAAGGTGGCGTTTGTTTACACGGGCGCGTGGGCAAACACAGGCCTGCGTCTGGGTTGTCCCGCCGCTATCACTCCTCTTGAAGGTGAGATGATTTAGGGGCCCTGGAGAAAGTTAATTCTTCTTGATCACCGCGCGCAACCTGGAGCGTTAATGGCAGGCATAATTAATTCTGCTGATGTTAATCACCAGGGCCGGGCCCCCACAATTATCAGACCCGTGCAGATGGGGCATGGTGCAGACATGAAAAATTAGGAAAATGAATCTGTAATGGGGTGGCAGATCTAATCTGCATCAGGAAAACAAAGTCAGAGAGGAGCAGGGGAGCGGTGGAGTCGGGCAGGAGCCGCCCACGGCGCGCCCGTGTTCGGGGCCCGGCCGGCGTCGAAGGGCCAGGTAATTACCGCACTGTCAGATTTTTATTGTCGATTTATCCCGCTGCCCGAGGCGAAGCCTGACGACTTCTCTTGCGGCTATCTGGCCGAGAGGGAGCCTGCCGGTGGTGTCATGCCGGGGGGGGGGGGGGAGCCATCACCGGGTTAATCAGCCCCTCCGGCAGCTTTTTTGTGGGCTTCACCCTCCACCAGGGCTGGGAGGGGAGACCTAGGCCGCAGATCACCATGGCGACAGAAGGCCGCGGCCGCCACGTGGGCATGCGTCTGCATACTGACGCAGGCACATGCAAGCGCGTCGAGCTGCATGCAAACACACACGCGTCACTCTCATGCACATGGCTCCTAGCGGCCGTTTCCCTGACAACGTCAAGCAACAGCAAGTCCACCGCACCTAATCAGTTGACATAATAGTTTATTCTTTCTGCGCTCCTCCAATGTGACGCTGTCCTTTTAAGTTGCAGCCACGTTCCCCGTTCATCTTCAGTCTGCTATCCTGAATCAAATGTTCCCATGATTCACAGCAATCGTGGCCGGTTCTTCTGGTTCTCCTGCTTCTCCTGCTTCTCCTGGTTGTTACTGTTACTGTTACTGTCGTTGCCATTTCAAATGTAACTGTTGATTTAACACATTTGCATGGCAGAAGCACCATTTACACTGATTTTTTATCCCTAGAAGAAATGAATTAACAAGGACAGAAGTAAAGCGGAAACGTTTTGGCGCATGATCGCTGGTTTGAAGGCTGAAGCCAGAGGCGTGGGGGCACCAGGCATGCGTGTAGCGTTATTAAGATGAAACTACTCAGTAAGACCATTCATTTGGTAATCGAGTTAGAGACCGAGTCCTAAATTAAGTAAAATCAATGAGCAGGAATAAGCACAGATTTTCTAATATTCATCTGGGGTTAAAAGCTGATTTTGCCTAATTACTCCCAGTGCTCGGCACAGCAGTTTCATGGAGGGGGAGTCAACAAATGATAATGGATGTGTCGGGTGCCCATTGTTCCTGCCCCCCCATAACCACAGCCAGGTGTTCCCACACTTCCCCATGGACTGTGTGCGGTTGGGCCGGGCAGGGGGGTGACCCCGGATAGCAGATGCTTTGTTTTCCGCCGACGTTGAAAACCCCGTTACAAACCCGGCATCTATCCGGGAATAGAACCAACACCTTGCTTACGCCTCCGCTCGTTACGCGATTGTTTAATTGGCATTTTGGTGAAGTGGCTTGCGTTTGCGTGGCGACCCTCACGTACTGATTAAATGCCGAGGCATTGCCGGTTAATGCTCCCATAATTCCCGGAGATTATATGCTAATTCACTCGACTGTTTTGTCAGGGGAAGCAGGAACGGCGGTTATTACGGTGACACAGCCGAACGTCCGCGTGGCTCCTCAGCTGCCCTCCCGCCATTAGCATTTTTATTAGCAGCAGGGGGGGGAGGATGGAGAGAAAGAGATGGAGAGACAGAAAAAGAGAGAGAGAGAGAGAGAGAGAGAGAGGAATAGGGAGAAACAGAAAGGGAGAGAGAGAGTATCACCGCACTCATGAGACTTTATGAATCTGTTCAAATGTGATTCATTGAACAATTATATTACTGCCTTTACCTCCCCACCCATGCAACTGTTTTACATCTATTGGGTTTTCCCCTGTTCCCCCCCCCATTTAGGATCGCTCTAAATTAGAAATCGTCGTGGCCTTTGCAGGAGACACTGCGGAGGAATCAATCGCCACATTAATTACAGCAATTCATTACCCTTGCAAACACGGGAGCCAACCTTTCCCGGGTGCAGAATTCGGGATGCGGGATTTAGGCCGCGAGCGACGGCAGGGGGATCCCTTGCCGCATTAGTCCGCGGGTCAAAGTCCACGGAGCGCTGGCGCCCCACCAGGAGAACCGGACCTGGGATCAGTCGAGACGCGCAGAGCTGTGACTTATTGCTGCTGAGCAGAAAGGTGGTCATGTGACTGGGGTGTCGCCGCTCCTCCTCACCCCCACTACAGGGACCCTGCTGGTCCAGTGTCGCTCTGTACAGTTACCCCCCCCCCCCAACCCCCCCCGCTCACCATTTCTCCATCCTGTCCCCGGGAGCCGGGGCTGCTGTGGTTCCCTCGAAGCCAGCTGGCAGAGGACGGCAGTAAAGGACACGGTTCCTCGCGCTGTCACCTGAACGAAGCACCGCCCGGGGTCTTTGAATTATGTTGCCGACGGTAACCGTAATAAAACATGGTAATGACGGATCTCCACCGTAAATTACCGGCCAGCGGACTGCTCAGCTGGCTCCACACACACAACGCACATGCAAATGCGGCGTGGAGCCATATGCGCGCACACACACACACACACACACACACACACACACACACACACACACACAGTGCCCACAAACTGTCTGAGTTTCGCTAGGAACGACGCAGTCCGGACTGGCCTCATTGTTTGTGGCTTTGAGGAAATACCTGGGGGGTTGGGTGGGGGGACTGGGCCAGTTTCACACATTGACATGTTCCTCGCTGGCTCTCAGCTGACCAGCAGGTCTGGGGCGCGTGTGTTATCTGGCACGCAATGACAGATTTGTTGAGAGAGGGAGCGGCGGCCGGTCGCTTCCCTCCGCTCTGAAACCCGCGTACCGTCGCCTCCAGGGGGCTGTTATACCCAGGCTCAGGAAGAAATCAGGCCCCTCCACTGACGGCAGTTCCTCACTGGCATTCCAGTGCATTCAGACACCCTGCGGAACACAAACCTTTACTAGGTCCCGGTGAGAAATTCAGTGCTGTGCTCAACCATTGCTACCACAATCGTATTCGTGTCATGCCGTTCCATTCCAATTACTTATTTAAATGTAATTACCCGTGTCTGCCGTTCTGACTGTTTGCTTAGTGCCGTATGACAACATGGCTGAATAACTGGTATTATCATTATTTACAGCCTGTGGAATTTTCATACCCTTTTTTTTTCCGTCCCTGGCCAACTCGGAAAACTTGGGGGGTGGGGGGGTATGCGAACAATCCCTTCCTTTGATGGGCTTGTCCCCATGGGGGCCACGGTGAAAATGGCATCCGGGGGTAATGTAATACATGTAATAATTTTTCTTTTTTGCGGTGGGACAATTTGTCCCATGTTCTGCTGAAAAGAAAAAAAATCCCAGAATCCCCCGGTCGACTTGCCGTTTGTCTCCCGCAGCTCTGCTTCTCAGGTGAACTCAGACGGCTTCGTACAAGTGGAAAACTTCCCCGATAGAACATCCCACCCCCGCACTCCACTCCCACCCCTGTGCACCTCATACATATTTTATATATAGATTTTACTCATTTATGAAATGTCACAGTTACTTGAAAGCCTGTGTTATTCATATTATTTTGTTGCCAGCTGCTGACGATTTCACCGATTTATACAACCGGGCTTTTGCACGAGCACCTGAAGTTATGAGGGCACCTCTGGCCGGGGGATGTGCAGCGTGATTTTATCTCTCTACCAGGGATTGTCCCGCAGGCTTACTGTCGTAAACACGGTACACATGCCACATAAAACTGTGTGTAAATGGCCAGGGTTTCAGGCGAGGGCTGAGCAGACCGTTTCCCAGTAAGGTACATGCTATCACTAGCCAGCGGCCTATCAAGGCCTCATTCAAACATCCCCTACTGGCAACCCTGTGGCTTGTACTCCTCACTCCATCCCTATCTCCCTAAAAGTTTGTACCCTATAAACTAACCAAGCAATTACTTATTTACATTGGCACAAATACACCTGGCTATTGTCCAGAAGTGTGACTAATTAAAAATCAATCCCGGGCCATTAGTCTTGGGTGAGGAAGCATGCCAGGGTCACATATTTTCGAGGAGCCCCTGTAATGAGGCCGGCTTGAGCCCAGCCGAGTAGGAAACAGATTGGAGATAATGTAGGGACCCTTTGCAGCTTAACTTAACAATTGATGCTGCGTGTAAAGATGCTGAACTTGTACTCTTCCCTAATTGATCCACTTACCCTTTCCCGGGCGGGAGCGAGGAAATGAATGTGGGTGTTTATTGTGCACGAGCAGCTCGATAGATAACTCTTAATGCTGGATTTGTTGCCGTGAATCTGATGGGCGCAGAAAAGTTTTCCAAACAGGAAGGCATTTGTCTCATTTAGGCAGAGAGGTGTTAGATGTTTATGTGATAAATGTTAGCTGAAGCGGAGGCGCACAGGGGAATAGAGGCCCAGAAGAGCAGCAGAGGTTTGGACTCTGGAACTTATTAAAGTCACAGGAACATAATTCACAGTGCTTCTCCTGAACGTGCCCAATTACCGGGGTGTTACTGGTCTGGCGGCGTCTTGGTGTGTGCCTGTGTATCCACACTGGTGGCCGTGCCGTTATTTAACTTAAGCTTATTAACAACAGTAAACCAAGCTAGATTTTTAACGAATTTGAAATTGTTCGACCGCAAGGGAGTTTTGTACTATCAATGACATCTACAACACAGCCAGCAGCGATGTCAAATGATGTCGTTAGGCAGCTTTGTGAGTGTGGAGAATTTAATGATGTCTGGAGGAAGAGAGGATGCAGAATTATTGCTGAAAAAAGGATTCATGGACTGGACGCTCACTCCCTGCTCCTGGTGACTCCACGGGCAAGTGATCTTTGGAGATGTTAGTGTCCTTGGCAGAAATGGACCTTTAGGTAAATACAATTCATTACTGGATTATGACCCAATACAATTTCAGGGCATTTTAATTTTTATCTATTAATTTTTATTTTAACTACAATGCTTTTTCAAAATAATGATTTATCGCCTGCTTATAGTAAATGGCTTTTCTTATTTAATCTGGCCTGAAATTTGCTCTCATGAGCAGGCACTGCCGAATTGCCCATTTGATTTTTCTTAGGACGTCACTATGCGTGAGGGACAATGCCCCAACATTTGGAGATTTAGATGGCCTGAAAGCTGCCTCTGCAAAAAAACAAAATAAACAAGCAAACAAATAGAAACACATGGGACTATTAAGCAAACAGCATAACAACAACAGCAGAAGCTGGCACCAAAAATGACACAAAAACCAGGATTACTAACCAGAAGAATGGCGCTGTGTATACTCTTCCTGATACATGCAGTTCCTAAACATCCCACCAGGGGGAGCAAGAAAACAAATTAGGCGGAATGTGATGACCTAGTGCTGTGAACTTTTTGGGTTAAAAGAAGGTAGGGAGCGATAATACACGACTGGGGAGATGGTCTATCAGTAATCATACTGTGTTACTATCAGTAATCATACTGTGTTACTATCAGTAATCATACTGTGTTACAGTGATGCTCACAATCTGATGAGATGTAATGGCAAAATTGCTACTGTTAAACTCTTTAATTAAAATCGCAGTCATTGCCCTTCAGGTTCCGTTTAATTCACGACAACATGAATGATGGAAACTATATGATGAAATTATGTGTACTTATGTATCTCATACCTCAGAATTAAAATGTAACAGCACAGTGTATCTGTGTGTGTATTTTTTTGCGTGCATGTATCTTTCAAGACACCATCACAATGAACATGTACAACCTTGTTTCACCCATGTAGACACCAGGGTGTGTATGTAAATGTGTGTGTAGAGCAATTGGATTCTCTGCGATGAAGCAAAAAGTAAACACAGATGGGAATCCTGAGCATGCAGGACACCGATCTTCCAGAGTGCGATCCAATCCTTGCATTCCGGCCCAAGTTCTTTGGCTGCCATGGTGACGGAATCTCAAGGAGAACTCAATAACATCAGCTTGTCAATGTAATTCCCAATCTGACTTTATTTTTAGTCCAGGCAAGAGGAGGCTCATGTATATTTCAGAAGACGGCCCGTATATCCAGCGAGCGAAGTGAGACGTAACGTAACGTGACTTTGAGAAATATGGGCTCGGCGCCGAGATTTGACAGAGCGGCTCGGAGCAAAACCACAGATGTATCGCACTTGACTTTCGGGAGACAGGAGCACGCCGGCCGCGTTACGAGTCCGGAAACACGTGGCGTCGAGCTTCGGTGGGGGGATGTGCAGATCTCCGCCGTGTATATCCCCCCCCCCACCCCCACAGCAACGCGGGATCTCTGCCATGGAATAGCAGCAGAAAATCAGATGAGGAACCAAGTCGTCTTTGGTGATTTTGAACCTTGGCACCCAGACATGAAAAGCAGTGGGATGGATTCTCATCAGAGCCCTGCTCGCACCCCGCTGCCAATATATCATGGCTCAGTTGTAGATTATCCCACATTACGGTTCCATTTCAGCCGTCTGATTAAATCAAAGTTTATGAAGCTGTCATTGCCATACTTGGTAATGCTGCTGCTGATGATGGTGCCATAATTTAGTCGTAATGTCTGTGCTGGGTGACATTAGCTCACGTCGTTCCCTCGTCCGCCCCTGTTGGGAGAATCACGGTGGCCTGTCCACCTCCAGACTGAGAGCCCCAGTCTGGAGGGCACATACACTCTGGCATATCAACAGTGGACCAGGGTGCATTAAAACTTTGGGGGGATTCCAAGCATATTTCCACTACATTTAATCCCTGATTCCTGTGCTCCCCTCCCCTCCCGCCATGAACGCTAGCAGCACCAACGCTAAGGAATGCTGGGGTGTGTGTCAGTGCCACTAGTGGAGCCAGTGAGCGATTGCGTAGTGCATGCAGTTCCGAAGCCCACCAGCAGATGGAGGCGACAAGCAACGCCGGTAATTAAGTCCCATGTGACTCTGCAGCTCTCTGCTGATGGTCGGAGCGAAACAGACAAATTTCCATTTCTCTAAGCCATTTACCATGCATAATATATTTATTCTATACACAGCATGCATCTCTCCTAAGATAAGACATAAAAAACACCCGTTTGGTGCGTTTGTCCTTAGTGCCAGTAATTAATCATTTTCGTTTGGAATCTGTTAGCATATTTGTGCGATGATGCAGATTGCGTCGGTGTGGTTTTTGGCTCTATTCATACGAAGCAACAAAGAAGCAAAGTCAGACTTCGGGCTCCGTCGGAAATCCATTCTTCTTCAGAGCTGTAACGAGAGCGGTCACCGGGGGGCCAGCGCGGGCCCTCGGACTGCCGCTATCCACCGGGGGGCCAGCGCGGGCCCTCGGACTGCCGCTATCCACCGGGGGGCCCAGCGCGGGCCCTCGGACCGCCGCTATCCACTGCGGCCAACATTCTTCAGGCGCTCTAGGGGACTTCGTGGATACGGTGCTGCCGCGAGAATCCTCAAAGGTGACCGCCACGGCGGTACGCTCCATGCTTCCCGTTGGAGTGCCCCAACCCTCCCCCAGCTCCACCTCTGCACTCTCCACTGATCAATACTTAATTCTGGGCCCATCCAAGTGGCCGCCATCACCATGGCAACCGAGTACCACATAGGTTGACCGCCAAGCGCGGCGACAAATCATTTCCTTTAACCAACTGTAATTGAGTGTTTGCGTGTTGGGCCCTCACCTGAGACGGTCCACATCAAACCTCCAAATACATAGCATTAGTTATGCCAGTTCCCGGGGGGGGGGCACTCTGTGACTGCTGACCTTACTGTGAGTGGGGAGGGTGTTGCCATGGCAGCCACGGGTGCTCTGGACGACTGCTGGGGGGAGAGAGGGCGGGTGACTTCAGTATCCTCCCATCTCCTGCAGAATCATTAGCTTTAGCACGAATGGCGAGCGATGCTTCACGTGATGGCAGAAGCGGGTTAATTAAACGCGCATGAGACGCCTGGAGAGGAGTTTTAATAACGCATCGCGTTTCCGGACGCGTGTATTTACATTCACATGATGATAAAACGAAAGCAGGTCTAAACACCCGTGAGAATTTGCTTGGCGTAGGAAAACGACACGGCTGCACGAGGTGCGATTTAACTCAATTAACTTGAATAAATAATTTACCGCGCTCCGAGGAAACATGCAAGCGCGCCCAGCGAAGCTTCATATTTATCCTCCTTCAAACACACAAACAGTGCATGTCACACCAGGCCTTCCCTCTTTCTGTGGCCGTCACACGGAATGTGCGTTTTTTCGAGACGATGGATCACTCATAACCCCCCCTCACAAGACAAAGCACTATAATTCATAAGAGTAGAACCCGATAGCACTGTTCAAACAAACAGGGGGTCTGACGGCCTGATGCGTCAAGATTCCTACTGCGTTCGGCGTGGAAAAAAACAGCGACCACCCAGCTGAATTCGCTTAATGGTCAAATAATAAGACTCGTTTACACAGGCGGGCCCCTCTCCAGCGGACGTCGCCGGCCCCCCCTGCAGATAACTCCCCTGGGTTTCAGAAGTATTTTGCCCAACAATTTTTCTTTATCTAAGGGGTGACAAGGCGGGTGAAGGGTACACACCCCCCCCCCGTAGACACCCTGACGAGATACCGCCTCGTCCCAAGACAGCCGCTGGGGAAATTGGATGTTTTTCCTCACTGTGCTGGACAAATAAGATGCGAATAAATATTCATTTTGCCTGGCTTCTGTCCGGGGGGGTTGGAGGGGGGTAATTCTACGTGACCTTTAAAATTCGTCATCGTGACCTGCCACAGGGCTGATTTTGATTCTTCTGCGCTGTTGTTTTTTTCTTCTTCTTTTTTTGTTTGCAGGGAAACGTTAAAATGTAAATGAGTCACGCTCATTGATATTCGCGTTCCAGCAGATAAAGGATACATTCAAATCTAACAGCGTTACCGCCGTCTATCATCATCGTCTCCAATGATATTAGTGTTCCGGGTATTACTTTCACGATAAGCAAAGCTTTTAATCTCCTTCACCATACGTTCGTATTGATTTTCTTTATTAAAAATGACAAATTTAATAGCATGGCATGAAAAATCCTGCTGCCACTATTATAATCTTTTAAGCAATTATACCGTTATGAATAAAATCTGCTGACCATTTATCCTTCACGCAGTTTCAGCGTGGGACTAGGGCCATCGGGGATTTTGGAAAACGCAAAGCGATGTTGGGAAAAGGAAAATGGAACCTCGGATCGCAAGTTATGAGTTTATCATATTGGTTATGCCTGGGAAAATTTAGTCTCTTTTTCATTTGAGAGAACGACGAGACACATGGCTTCATTTGCACATGGGCTCTGCAGATGATTATCCACAGGGTGCCGGCATGATATACTGTCGTGGTTTTTTCCCTCATGATCTGGTTTAAAGATTCACTCACCAGGACGTCCCTGAGTCGGCTCTGTGGGATGTTTGCCTCCCTAATGCCGCAGATATCGGGGGTGGGAGGGACAGCTTCCCCAGCTTCCCCAGCTTCCCCAGCTTCCCGACATTTCTGGTGGCGAGACCCGATGTTACTCCATCAAATGCTGGAGAAGGGAAAGAACATAATAATCTGATTCTGGCTATAAGGCAGTTATGGGGCTTTTGGGGGCATCACCCCCGGGGGGGGGTGGGGGCTGAGGGGAGGAAGGTGAGCGAAAGGTAAATCGGAGAGGGTAAATATGAGGGCTTCCAGCCCCACCCTGGGCCCCTGGTTCCATCCGCGCCCCTCGGCCCCCTCTCACCGGAGACTCCCCCGACACTGATGTATGGCCGGGGACGTGCCAGACCGTGTGTCCTCCTGGGGGCCCCCGTAACATCGGGCCCCCACTTCATCGCTGTTGTATTTTTTTTTCATTCTGTCGTTCATGGGGGTTGTAAGGTGAAGACATTAGTTT
>JAODKF010000040.1:9905135-9943373 GCA_026779585.1 Mormyrus proboscirostris
GGGAGGGGGAGGATGGGGGGAGGGGGGGCTCTCGCAGGAAATGCAGCAACGCAGACGCACACAAACATGCGCAGGTGCCATTAATCATTCACGCCGGCCGCCGGCATGGCGCTTCCGCGCGCCCTTGACGAGCCGCGACGGATCCGCGCGCGGCTTCCTACCCGGATAGGCTCCTGTAACTCATATAACGACCTTCTTAATGAGGAGGCTCCCGGCAGGGGGACGGCTAGCGCGCCTCCTGCTGCTGTGGAGCTTCCGTGAGACTGACAGGAGCCTTGCGGCATGTTCTGGAACATATAGGCATTCACACACACACACACACACACACACACACACACACGCTCAAACCCCTGCGACCCACGTTATAGTCACACCATATTCCACAAAGAGTAATGTTGACCAGGGATTTGAGCAGGGTGCTCTCGAGGGGCGTTTGGTCAGATCCTCATTTTTGTTTGGGGGCCGCCTCGCTCACCATGTCACCCCCGTTGCCATGCATGCCCACATTTTTCTAATAAGACTAACAGTGAAAAAACAAAATACCAACCAGCATGAAAAAAGATTAAAATTTATTGATGATGGAATTTCTTTTGCATACAGGATCAAAAATGACCACGTTCCCCATGTGAGGATAGAAACAACATACAGATTATGAGTTTGAAGCCTTAACACCTTAACAAAAGGCTCGCTGAGACAGAAACGGTAGGTTTGACTACGAAAGCAAGAAAAAATTAATGAAGAAGGTTTTAAACTATAATTATCTTGTATGTATTTTATATACATTCTTGTAGGTATTTTATATAATTGCCAGGCATATTTTGGCCAGTTATGAATGTTAGGCACATTAAATATCTGCGTATAATTAAATGATGCAATGAATATATTGACATTTGGACTGTAACTGTACAGGCTGTCAGGCAGTAAACGGAACAGTAAATGGAAATGATCTGAGATAAACAATCATTCCGTAACAGTTTCGAGGTGTGTGGTCAGGTAAGCCTCACCCCAGTGAGCACTGCTTGGGGTATCCCTTCACTCTCCAGATATATGACATATTCAGGCCTGCCAGCTTCGTGTTGCCTCGAGATTTCTTCTCCTTCTGACTGTAACAAAACAAAATGCGTGTCTTATGAACACATGTGCCACAACTAACAATGAAGGACAAGAACGGTAAAAACCCATAAATGTAATGAAAAAAAACACGAGGGTTTAAGGCAAATGAGGTAATTAATTGTAAGTAATTCTTTTACTTTACTGAA
The DNA here is from genome assembly GCA_026779585.1 of Mormyrus proboscirostris. Lineage (NCBI taxonomy): Eukaryota > Metazoa > Chordata > Actinopteri > Osteoglossiformes > Mormyridae > Mormyrus > Mormyrus proboscirostris. The sequence continues at coordinate 9,906,395 of JAODKF010000040.1, forward strand.
ACATTAGCAAGATTTTGTTTATGAAACGCAAAAACGTTAATAAGGGTTTTTCAAAAGGACCGCTCTGACTCCGTTTTTCTTAACAGTCATTTTAACAAATGGACGATAATAAAAAAGTTATAATAGCTAAATTGTCTGCACATCCGTCAAGTTTTGTTATCCCGGCTATCGGAGCAGCGCCAGCGTGGGATCTCATTTCGCACGTGGCCCTGATGCCTGCGACGTGTATTATGTGAGATACGCCAGCTGAATATCAACCGTCCTCATTCCGGCAAAGTTTGGACTCAATAAAACGGCTGAAGGAGTTAAGGCTGTGCGGAAAAAAGAGAGCGAAAGGAAGATTATCCAGGAAATGAAAAGAAAAAAAAGCAATGATGTCCCAAGTAGGCGATTTTAACATTGGGGGTGTCATTATCATCTGTCACTAAATTATCTACATCCTCAAGGACGTGGGAATTCTAATTTCCACTTGGGGGGACAGGGCGAATGCGGTCTGTTCCTCCATCAAGCGATGTGCTTTGTTTCTCGTCATTTTTTTTGTCAGGGAAACAATCGAGTGAGATTCATTACCCCTGGTTAATGTGTGGTATCTCGGCACAATTAATGAATCCGTCTAGCGGCGGGCCCACATTCGCCGTGTTTCGGGAAGGACGTCTCAATATCTCCGGAGAGGCACCAAATCGAGGCCGACCGACGTCAGACCCTGTGCGGTGCGCGTGCGAGGACGGCGCAAGGGGCACGACCCACCTCTGGGCACTTGCATAACATTAAATATAGAGCACCAGGAGTCCGCAGAGACGGCACTGAAATGCTGCTCTTGTTTAGTCGTGAACGGCAGCGTTTTCATTCGGACTTTTATTTAACAGACACGTTTATCCAAAGTGAGGCAAATAACACACACTGCAAACATTCATGCTGTCTAAGAGTCGACTTGGCATAAGCGGAGCCAGCTACTGTAAGCTCCCACTGAATGTCCAGATACAGGTGTAAGCAGGACTGGAACAGGAACCAGACAACAACTTCTAACAAGGGAAGAACGCAATCAACCTATTCAATGACTAGAAGTGTAACATTAAGAACGTTCAGAGAACATGGCGACGTAACAGGTTAGTAAAGGAAGTAGCAAATGATGTAGTAGGGGTTAGTAAATGCAGATGAATATCTCGTCCTCCTGCCAATTGGAACCTAAACCGCGACATGTGGACGCGATTCAGCCAAATCATTTGCGTAATGAAGGAACGCGTCCAAATCTGTGGACGTGAGAATCCACCAAAAAATGGGAGTCGAGGAGCAAAGTACCAAAAAAAAAATGCTTCGGTAAGTGAAAAGGCGAAGTGTGACCACATTGGTCATTTAGGGAGGCTTTGTTAGGCTGTTGAGCTGGAATCCGCTGCTGGTGATTGGTGAGAGTGTAACGAGGGTTAGGGTCCGAAAGGCCGAGAGGAGGCTGGCACAGCGGTCGGGTTCTCCTCCTCTAACCCCCGTAACAGAATAGGACGGAGCAGAATCCATTACTGGCGGTGGGCTGGCGGCCGGCCCCGACCGTGCCGTGGTTTGCCGAGTCGGTCTCCACTCCCTCCATCTGCCACGAGGAGCTGGGCAGGGGTTAATCTCCACACGTTCCAGTTTATTACAAACCATGGTTGACGCCCATTCCGCATGCATCTGTGAGTACTCCTATATAGTGAATACCATGCCTATTAATTACTCATTCTTCTCCACACCAGCAGGACTAAAACCCAGCCAAATTCTAGAAAACCCAGTTCTTAGTCATTTCCAACCTTTACCATGACCCATTCCCGTTTGAGGGTTTGGCGTCTGTGCCCGTTATCGGAAGGTCACCAGTTTGAATCCCAGTGCTGGCAGACTGATGCTGCTGTTGGCCCCCCCGAGCAAAAGCCCTTAAGCTACGATTCCTCCAAAGAAGCTACACGCCGACTGTCCCTGTGCTAAGACCCCCCAGCTTCCTTCTTATGGGTTTTTGCTTCATAGGAAACATTGCGATGTCCCCAACTAACTGTACGAATGGTAAATAAAGCATGATTCCTTCTCTCCCCATGCAGTTCACTTGCACACACAACGTGAGGCATAATCAGTTTTTAATAAATGTTTAAAATGCCCCATACAGTCGTTCCCAGTGTCCTCATAAGCTTGTATGTCATCTAGACAGTGATTATTATGTGTACAGTGTTCATGTAGCCCGTGGTGTACAGCAGCTCACGGGCAAACGCCGGCGCCGCTGTTGTCTTCTGCTGTCCTACCGATCCTGAGTCTCAGCACCGCAACACAGCTAACGGCCCCCAGTGTTTTAAATAGCTCACAGCCTGAATGGAGATTACATCAGGACGGAGGTGATTACATCAGGATGGAGGAGATTACATCAGGATGGAGGTGAAGCCAGCAAAATAGCAAACATGAGTTTCTGTATTAAGTATGATTCACTATCGCAGACCTTCCCTCCCCGTCCATAAAGAAGGGAGATCGACACCCCCCCCATACACACACAAACACACCGCTGCTTGCCTCCTGCTGCTGAGGAGGAACTGTGTCATTAGTGCTGAGGCTGCCCCCCCCCTGCCCCTAGTGCCTTCATCAGAGTCACTTCAAACAGACAGAGCGGTGGCCCATTCACCACTGTCCACTGTCCACACAGCAGACGTCCAGCACTTCTGAGGAATTATGGACCGCGGAGTTGTGGTGGGGACAGGACTTCCTTTCATTAGCCCGTCGGGGGATATCGGTTCGGACCTGGGGGAGTAACTGGCGGGGGTACGGGGGGATTGGAAGCTAAACAATGAACAGTGAGGCCTGGGCACAGCCCTCTAGACCACTTCATCCCACAGTCATGACTTATAGATACCCTTGTTCTTTGTAGATTCAGTGCAGATTAATGCTTTTGAAAAGCTATTAGTTTTGAAATTATACTGCTGTTGCATAAATCCTGTTTGCAAAATGCTTTATTCATTGAACGTGAGTTCACACTATATTTCTGTTGAATTTTGGATTGTGTTCAGCCAGATTGCCACGTATTAAAAATAATGGACATCAAATGCACATACATTCCCAGTCTCAGGTGACCAGTTATTCAGGGGCTGGTCGATAAAACATCCCAGCCTGGGAGCGCTGAGTCTTCCCCTCCTCTGACTGGCTCTCTGTCCCGATGTCGCTTTCCATCTGGAGCAAATGCCCGGTGCGTTTCAGCTCAGCATTAGAGAGGGACTCTGGCAGGTCCTGCAGCTCCTCCAGCTTCTTGCTAATCTTCCTCCCTTCCTTCCAAGACCTCGTGCGTCGAAAGGGAATTTCAAGCAGCCTTCCAGAACTGCATGCCTCTGGAGCTGACATGGTAAACATCCCATGGAGACATCTGGAAACTCTTCCAAATGAACACTGAGCTGTTCCAAAACAATTTTCTTTTGATGGTCTGGATGCAGGCAGTATCAGGCCTTGATGAGGAACAAAATTCACCTTAACAGTTCCAGGCCCTAATTAACAAATAAATTATATTTTAATGACTCATACATACATTTTCAGATATATATTTACTTTACTTACGCACTGTACATATATGCATCCGTGACCTCTTATCAATGTTATACTACACTGTATATAAACAGTACAAACCAGATCTAATTTTCATCATTAAATTGCGTGAAAATCTTTGCCTGGAATCCAGGTACATGCCTAATTATCTTATTTAATCAACAAGCAAAGAAAAATTAAACAATCTAGCATTCCAGTCTAGATTAAATCTTTTATTTCATTTGCTTGAGGGAAGAACATAAGAAAGATTAAATATACAAGTGAAGCTCTTTAAAACATGTTTCAAGTATAAACATTTCAGACTGCTTCTTTAAAAGAAAAATCACGACAGCTTATTGCTTTTAAATGACCGCCTCGCATTTTAAGTTGCGCCATGGCGATGAACGCCAGCCCCTCCCTATCTGACAGGACATTGACGGTCATTGTTCATGACTTCAACTGCAATTTCTTGCTCAGCATCCCGTGCTGACCGGCCCAGCTTGCTGTCAGATGAAATCAGCGTTCCCCTTGCGGCGGAGGCAGATGGATGGCGCTTTGATGATTAGGGTGTGCTGTAATATACTGTGTGTTTTTTGGCACACAGTTATTCCACTGTACTGTTAGGGAACCTGGAGCCACTGCAGAAGATTCCCCCAGTGCGACTCCGATTGCGGCTCCGCTTTTTATCAGGTTTCCCTCCAGTTCTCTTTTCAAAAGCGGACATTCTGTAATCAGTTTCAAAATTGATATGAAAAAAACTCCCTGCTGGAGACTTAGCGCCCCTTCTGAAAAATACTAATACTAGAAAAACCTAACTATATTTACAACGAATGATCATGTAGAAAATGTGAAAATACCCAAAAGCTCACATTTTGCAGTAGATTGTTACCTGAAGTGGCAACTTTAAGTAAAGTGAACTTCGTACCGTAACAGCTAGGTAATTGCACACTCGAACTTTGAACTGCCCCCCCCCCCCCCCTATCGAGCCTCCACCAGACCCTTCATGAGTACTCGGGTAGTACTTTGCTGTTGACCCGGGCTGCCCAGCTGGCCAGCGACGGGAGCAGGCGACAGAGATGGTCTTAGCTGGTCCGGCGAACGGAGACAGCGCAGACTGTGTCCAGGAGCTGAGCCACTTCTGCTCTACTGGGTGATAAATTTGGCGTACTGGTGAGCGACTCTACACTGCGGCCGGGACAAGAAGTGCCACCAAAATAGCATGTGGTTTCCCGGTCCTGAAGGCAAACGCCTCTCTGCTGCCAGATCTCTGGATTAATGGCTACATTAATTGGGAAAATAAGTGCCGGGGGACCGGAGGTGTTTGCAGGTAGAGTTAATGAGGGGATTAGTTGGGTTAAGGGCTAATATGAATTACTGATAACATTTCCACACACTGTCAGCCCCCACCTTAATATCTTTTAAACAAGGTGGGATTGATAGGTTTACATGAGTGACATATTGGGGTCGTGCTACCAAACCACTGGAACCAATGCTGAGAGCCCATATCAGTCTTTCAAATAGAAAACATGGCTTATGTCAAATGCTATTAGGGAATGAGAAACCCAGAGTTGGCTCCTTGTTGACTGTGTGATTTCTGAAAGGGCCAAACATTTGTCCTGGGCTTGGCAAACCGGCTGCGGTTAATTATTATTTCCGCCCATGCCGGCCCCTAACCCCCCTTCTAGTCGCCCACCCTCGATTATTCACTGAGCGACATCATCCCGCTGACTTGGGGTCCCCCAAACGTCTCTCCGCAGGATGATGGGAATGACTGAAACACATCACTAATGAAAGGAACACACAGGAAGCGTGTTACCATTCTGTCATTCGCACCTACAGAGCTCTGGCCCGGCTCCACACCAGAGGAAGGACTGAGGCCCCACCCCCCCGTCTCCGCCAGCTTCTTTTTCTGGAGAGTTCTACCGAGGCCTGGGAGATTTCCTCTACATTCATTCCGCAGGAATTCGGCTCCCATTTCCTGCAAAAATAAAAATGAAGAAGGGTTTCCAGCACTCATCACATAAGGGGGCTGGGCTTGTATTTACCCCGCCACGAAACTGGGCCTGATTCATATGGAACAAGTGTGCCCTGTGCAAAGCCTCCTATCACTAACCCTGACACTTCATTATTCAGCGAGCAGAAAAAGTCCCTGAACAGCACAGCAGAAATGTGGCGTCTACCCTTGTTTGTCAGACACATATAAGTACAGCCACCTCAAGTCAGCCCTTGATTAATTTGTGAAAATATTATATATTACAGGTTTCGATGGCTCCATGGTGTGGTGGGTCATGTTTTTGCATCTTACTCCCAAGGTTGTGGGTTTGTTTCCGGCCAGAGTCCATGTATGAGGCTGTGTTCCTCCCAGATCGTCTGGGTTTCCTCTGGTTATTTGACCCGTAATCCTAAGACGTGCCATTCAGGTGAAAACGTCGGCCATAAATTTTCTTTACTGGTCGAGTGTGCTGTGAATGACTGACACCCTGTCTGGACTCTGTCATACGGCCTCAGAGTCAGATTCAGAATCAGTTTTACTATTGCCAGGTATGTAAATGTCTATAAGGAATTTGGCACTGTATGCTGGTCCCGTTACAAGAATTAAAAAATAAAAATAACACCAAACAAGCATTCTATAAACTACACACCACATATATAAATGCTGAAATAATTTCAATGTGGCATCAGTGTGGGAGAAATGCTAGCAGTTTTACAGTCTTTTTTGGTCAATCTAAACAGTGCTTACCCACAATGATTGCCCACAGTGATTACAATTATTACTGAAGCCACGCCCACAATATTATATACCAGTATTTCCCTCTGGTCCTTGGGGACCCACAGACTGTCCACATTTTTGCTCAAGAGCTGGGAGAGAGCAAAAACACGGACTGACTGCGGGTCCCAAGGGCCGGCTTGGGAAACACCGCTATATACAATAGACAATACACCCAAAAGGACTCCATCTCATCAGAACCAAGGGCATGTCTATTGTTTAGAGTTTGTTTGTTCTGTGATGCTGATATCCATCCACCAGGCTTCCATCTGCTTATCCAGTACAGGTTCAGGAGGAACCCCACCCCAGGCAGTATGGAACGCAAGGTAGGAGGAACCCTGGACGGGATGCCAGTCAAAGGCAGGGGGGTAGCTATGAACTCCGAGGTGCCTGCCAGAAATACAGTTCTCACACGGTGGATAAAATTTGCCGAGCGGGGGCGGGCGGGGGCAGAGAAGAGATTTCATGCTGCCCCCCCCTGAATATGGCAAGATATCCATGCCCCTCCAGCAGCCCTGGTCACGGGGCATATACACGTACCAATCCTGTGAAGTCGTTTAGCTGAAATGTGCATCTTTGGATTAAAGTGAGACACAGGAGAACCTTGAAGAACATGCGAGCTCCTTGCACAGAGAAGGGGGCTTCAAAACCCCAGGAAGTCTGCAGCTGCAATGCTGCCCTGGGCTGCCAATGACACTGAAGTGCTACATGCAGAACATTTCATCACAGATTCATCGCAAATTCATTCCACAGAAAAATTAAATGATATGTTCATACCCAATTATGGCAGCTTAATTTATAGACACGCAGAGAATGACCATGGTACTACTCAAGCAACTTATGAGTTCACCATTTCACAAGGGTAAAAACATACTTTAAGGCAGCGTTTCTCAGTCCGGTCCTCGGAGACTCACAGACAGTCCACGTTTTTGCTTTTCTTCCTATCGGTAGTTGGAAGGGAGCAAAAATGTGGACTGTCTGGCAGGAAACTCGGGGAGAGCAAAAAAACGTGGACTGGTTGTGAGCCCGAAGGACCAGATTGGGAAATACCATGTTAAGTAACTGGGGTGAGTGTCTTGAAGCCTTCTTAAGGCTACCTTGTTTGTAAGTTCTATGTTATAAGATAGATCTTACGAATGACATAGCTTTAAGAAGGCTTTTGGAAACTCCCCCCTGGATATTTGGTCCTGTGGTGAGGTGGTTGCAATCCAGCACATCTGCCAGTTGCCTGCTCTGGCTTCACCGGTCTCTGCTAACCATGTTTTGGCCACATTTTACAATGTTAAACAAAGGGCATGCAACCGCCAGTAGGGACTCACGACAGCCACAGATTAACGGCTCGCCGTGATATATTTAGATCCACAGATTTCTGCTTGTTCTGCATGACACACTGTAAGTTTGGATTTCAGAGCAGCAGAACGAAAAGAAAATTCATGCAGTTCATCTAAAATTAAGAGGCTATAAGTTACTTGTAGGGGCATTGCCTAGTAAATAGAAATCTGAGAGTATTTTGATTCAGAGCAGGTAAGCTTCTGTGAGTGCAGAGTGCTGACTCACTAGCCTCGGACCTCAACGTTATTTCATACACGACACATCTTCAAGGTGAATAAATAAAAGGTCCTGAATCCAATCTTTTCCTATGGTGGTATTTTTACTGTACACTTAAAACTAACAAAACAAAAGATGGAATCCTACTTTCTATAAAGATACATTACACGATGTACCGGTCAAAAAACTGTGACGCTCCTGGACACAAGGCTTCTGCTGTCTTATGCGTCATTACGCTTTTAGAGCAAACTCAGTAGCCAATCAAATTGCATCACGTGACAACTACGTCCTAAGGTTTCTAAGTCTACATTATAACAAAAATATAACTCAAAATTCAACTATTACTAAAATATCAAACTCAAATAGTCAAATGTGCATATAATTACAGCACAAAAAATGGCTCTAACAGCTTCATTTAATAAATACACGGAATGGCTGAGGTGCCCCTGAGGAGGTTCATCTAGCCATCCAACTAGATGTCAGTAACTTTTTAGAGAATGGAAAATCTTACTAGCTTGTATTGTGTTACGGTTCATTTATATATATTCTAATATTGAATTGTGTGTGATTTCTTTTAGCAAAAAGATCTTAAACATTTTCTCTGACTACCTAAGACATTTGCACAGCACAGTACAACTTTCATAGCGACAAGCAAAAAAAACTTGCCTTTTTGTCATTTTTTTTTTACCTTTCACTCATGAAAGTCTTTAAAATACAGAGAATGGAAAAACAGCCGCAATTATCACCCTCAGTGGCGTGGCCTTAAATGTATTTCTTAATTGTAAGCCCAGTTACTTCACTGGACTAAGCGAATGTCAGTGCTGACCTGAAGGGGGTGCTAGAGATCATGTGATTCCCCAGTCATCTGACAATACCTGACGTGAAGAGGGCAATGCTGCAACCTGTATTCGACTACATCACTGGGGTATGTGAGTCCGAAATATTACCAACCCTCGTAAACCTGCTCTGGAAGTAACAAACCAGTGTTGTTCAAATGTATTAGATATTTTGTTGGATATTAGCCTTTCATACCAGAATAAAATATTTAAGATAATTAAAAGAAGGAAAATATATGATAAGAACTAAAGGAACTTGCGTTATAAAAATTGAAAATAAAATATTAAAAAAAAACATGAATTCTTAAGCACTTGCTCTGAAAAATACTGCCGGTGTGAGTTTCTGAGCCCAAATGACATCAAACAAAGATGCTATTATATCATATATGAATTCAGCCTATTGCCTGATCTCCCCCCTTGTCAAGGAGCAGAAATTCACATGTATAATGCAGCAAGGGAACGATAAAGAAATCAACAATGCAAAGGCAATGCAAAGATTTTTTAAGGCTGCAAACCAGAGCTGGGTTTGTTTCTTCCTTGGCTGTTAACAGAACTTATTAAAGAATAAACCAGTCAGCCAGCCTCCAATTCTGAATGACTGCCTTCACACATTCATCTGTCAGCCCTGTCTGCTCTGTGAGGACGATAGCATTTCGGATTTATACTGTCATTTCAGTGCCTTTCCAATGTCTTATATCTCCCCGTAATTGGTTTTCTCAAACCTCATATGCAAAGATAGGGAAATTCAGCACTGGTGGTTTGATGGAGCGGCCAGCAGACTGGATGAAGCCTATGGAAGGCCAAGAGGGGCAATTCTGCCCGCGCCGAGGTCACATGCCACACAACAGCAACACATGCAAGAGCTCCGTAAATCAGACGCAGAGCAGCATTAAACCTGCAAGCCATCCTACCCCCTGAACATGTAATATTACATATAACAAAGCTGTGCTGAATCCCAGCTGAGTTCAGCATTGAGAATGCAGATCAAGCGTGAGCCGGAGTTATAACGTGGTCCAGCGTAAGAGACCCTCGTATATCAATGCCCTTCCTATAACATCCCCGTGCGATGATGGGGGGGAGGCAGTCATGAACACATCTAGTTAATGACCTCAGAAAGTGTAGCCGCAATCTGAGCATTTAATTGCCGTGACCTATGGAACAAGCTTTAACTGACAGCCATCCACAGAAGTACTAAACAGCAGTCAATACAGGTGTTGGGTCTGATATTCTGTGTTGGGGTGAACAATGCATGGAGAAGTCATGTGACCCACATGGATTCTACATGGGGTCCCAAGCAGCACCATGCAGCGGGGCTCTCATTGCATTTCACACCTTTGCAGACCATTGTGATCAAGCGCTCTCTTCTTCACCAAGGCCTGGAGTCAAACACATTGCTCCTCTGAACACATCTCAATACTGCACTTAAATTCACTATTCAGCTACATTCTGAACATCACAAGAAAGCAGAGGTGGATAGATCAGGTCCAGAAAGTAAAAATCCAGACCAAGATTTTATTTCAACCAACCAGTTAAGTATAAAGAGTCACAATTGCAGAGTATTCAACTGGCTGGTTGAAACAAAATCTTGATCTGGATTTTTACTTTCGGAACCTGAACTATCCACTATTGCAAGAACGACGTTGCTTTGAGCGGCCCGATTCGCCTCCGAGTTCGTGGCTTGATCTGCGGTGTCACTGATGCCATAGACATGATGTATTATCTTGTGTCTTTACCCATCAAAAGGAAACTGGTGCAGAGAAACTGTACCGTGTCTGAAAGAAAGCTGCCTTTCAGGGTCAGGGTTCTGAATGTCTACCTGGTAGAAATAGACAGCAGGCCAATAGGCTGAAGAACATGAGGAAAAGAAAGAACAGTGGATGTGAGACTGATCTCTCTTAATGGTCTGGTTGGCAGCATACAGATGAGAGACAAGATTCAGTATGAAGTATTGTTTTGGCTATAGAGGCTGACGCTATGATTTTAAAAACTGGGAATCGAGGGAGCTCATCTGCTATGAGCAGAAAATGATCGCTTGAGGAACGCTGATTAGCGAAATCAATATTAATGCACATCCACAGACCTCACGGCCAACTGAGCATGTGCAGAGGCTGTCTGTGATTGATGGTGGTCTGACAAGATTGACGTGTAAAGTAGGGAGTGTGCGGCATCCTGGAGCAGCTTCTGGAAACCTCCTCGGGATATTTAACGAAGCGAACGTACACTCGTGTGAGAAGGAGACATCTGGAGCCTGCCTTACCTTGACCGAATCTTTCCAGAACTTTCCAATTCAGCTGTTTTGTGTACACATTCTGTTCTAGTTAAATTGGATTGATTGGGCTCTGCAGACCTGAGGTCTTCTTTTGTCTCGCTGTGCCATTATTTGTGTTTTTTATGGTCTCGTTGTTCATACAGACTCACCTATAAAAATCTACCCATGAGGATATTCGTAGCCATCAGCTTACACGAGAAAATGCATTTTTCTGAAACTCACTGCATTGTTGTTGACTTTCCACGTATTTTTTACCGAAAACCTTTTACCGCTTCCTGACTCGATTATCCTCAGTACTGCCAAAAGGGCTCTTTTCACCACTGTACACAGGAAGAAGTTCATTTATTTATTAGCATTTGCCTGCAGGCAATAATAAAAACATCCTCCCGTAAAGCCGTCTGCATCTCCGCACAGTCCCCGCAAACTCAGCCGCGAGAGGACTGCCCCCGGCGCCACGTTCCAGGGCTTTGTGCCGGAGGCGGCCAATGCCACCAGGCTGATGTAATCAACCCCCGAGAAGTCGGGATGGCGGAGCGGATGGTGGCGGGCACGGGCTGCGTCTAATGTTGCGTGGAGACGATGGCGGCGGCGCCAAAAGCCCCCCCACTCCTGGGTTGACGCCACGGCCGTCTGCTTGGCGTTCGGCACGGCTGGTGTTTATGACACTTTTTTCCGGGAATGCATTTCTCATTTGTACTCTCATTTTAGAGCTTTAACATACGAGGGCTCTGATTGTGTGCATTGTTTATGATTTCATACAAATAAGAGAGGGAAAAAAAATCAACAAAACAAACGACTGTGTTTAGAGTGCTTTTTACACGAAATAGACAAGTTCATCGCCGGGGTGTTTACGCGCCATGTTTGCGTGCGGCGTATGTTTGGCCCCCAGTCAACGAAGCACCATATAAATCCACTGGAGAGGTGGGGGGGTGTTGAGTAACTTGGCTCTGGTTATCAAGACCAGGACTATGTTACCCCACAGGGCATCAATCTCAGCTCCCCAGGACATCCTGCTGTAACAGGGAGCCGCTCGTTAACACAACACAAACCGGCCATAACGGCTCCTCGCAAAGGCCAGCACACCATTAACACCTCTGCCCGCAGCCCCCTCCTGTGTGTTTACATCAGTGTCGATATTCATTACACTCATTCGAAGATTCAAGGACTCAAGCGTTATCGTCATTTGTACAAACTTGTATAATTAAATATTTCCTTCTGTGCCTCCCTGCAGACTTAAACAGCATATAATGATGAAGAACAATGAATAGCAACAACAGGATCGAGAGCAATAACATGCAATACACATCCAATATGTGATTTACAAGCAATATACAATACACATGCAATATATACAATATATAAACAATATGCAATAACATACTTCACCTGCACTAGTGCTAAGATGCGTAAGTGAGCATTTGTGACTTACAATTTTCTTTGTTTTCATACATTTTTCTAATTTTTCTGCTGATTCCCTCAGGACAGCAGTTTTCAGCCTGCACAGTCAGTTTGTGTCCAGTATTATCCCCCAGTAGAAAGTCTCTACAGTAAATCTACAGTACGCCTTGCATTCCTTAGTGATATAAGTGCCAGCAGTTAATATAACTTCTTTATCTATTAAGATTCATAAATATTTAAAATTCAATAGCTATACATACATATAATCTGTCTGCATTCTGCCTGTCTACTGCCTTGTCTTGGACAATTTCCCTCTTCTTATACCACTGAATCAAATCCTCCCACTTACTCCTATATTGCGACCAGCATGGATTGCTGTGAAATTTTCCCAAATCAATCCTAGTTCTGCTAAATTTTGATGCTTTGCTGATTTATTTAATGGGTGAAATAGTTTCACATCAGCTTGCAAGGCACACAAGGCCAAAGTTGGGCCAAAGTTAATGGTCTGTTGGGAAAATGCCTAGGAAGTCGTGTGCTGACAAAGAAGGAGGGTAGATGAGGTCATTTCAAGCATCTTTTTGTTAAAAGTCTGTTTTGGGAAAGACAGGCTTGCGTATATATTTACCACAGTACCTCACGGCTGTCCAAATAATACAAATATCGGGACGGAGTTGTAAACGTATCCTGAGAAAACAACAGCTTCAGAGAAACATAAAACCCTGAAATAAAAAAGACAATTCCCACCTTACACATAGCACAATATGATTGGTCGACCCCGCTGTCACTCTGATGTAATGCCTTTAGCGTTTGAATGCGAAACACTTTTATCAAGAAGCTACAGGCTCAGCCAGAATGATCCAATTAGCTTTATCTTAGTACAGACAAATAAAAATTGTAATTTTCTAATGGCCTCTGTTATAATAGCTTATTCTATTCCTGCCTAAGGATCTATTCTCTTTAAGATTAAATGAATTAAATGAACAAAATTGTAAGTTGACAAATTGTTTGGAGACAATAATGTTAAAAACAGGTCAAATAACTAGAATAAGTTCAGTTTCCGCTTGTTGTGCTTAAATGCACATTTGCATACCGTTTCATGCACCAGCAAACTTGTGCATTATGTAACCCCATGGTACAGATTTGGGGAGTGCAGGGCAGCTCATGTTCCTACTGATATTGTGAGAGTACGGTGTGTATAAATAGGGGGTGGAGCTTGGCAGGGCTGATTTGGTCCCTAATTATGTTGAAATTAAACCTTGATGTACCCTGATGTTATGCTAATGGATAAATTTCAAGATTCCAATGATTGAAATCGAAACCTTAGTACTATTCAATTGTATAACTTATAATGTGTTTGTCTGCAGATGAGACAATTTAGGCCTGCACTTTAATCACATGAATGTAAACGTAAACCAGTATACTTTATCTCGGAAAGTTAAAAAGATTTGCGAGTCAGTCTCCTCGCTGAGAACGACAGGGGATAAAATGCTTGTGAAAACAGACAGCACAATTTAACTCCATTGAGCATAGCTGGCACAAGAGCTGAGAAATGTATCAATATGAAAGTGCTCTATGCAGCACACAATTACTGAGAACATCAAACAAAGACATGCGTCAATCAAACAAAACAAAAATCACAGCTAGAAAAAAAGCAGATAGCAAAGACAGGCCTTCCGCAATCATCTCATGGACTGTATTCCTTGTAACATCCAGAAGGTTCCTCTGTTTGTTACCCATCTCTCATCTACTTGCCTTAATTCCCCATTATAAGTATACAAAACTGTCACACTAGACACAAAATGGCTGTCTTGACACGTCATACAATTCTTTTGCATTCAGCTATTAACATATTTATTATTGTTGTTGCTTTTGGCATAAGAAGCGTAACTGAGTTAATAGTAAACCTCGTATTGTATGGAATTATTGGTGGGATTTAATTGTGTCTTTTTCTGTGTTTAAAATGGTCTGTTTTAATTCATCTGGTTACATAATGCATTATTGCAGATAATAACTGACATTACCAAGGTAAAAACTAATTTGGTATGAAATGGCAGCCGTTCAATAAATGACTGAGATAACTGGCACTATCGATTCCATAAATGAGCCAGTCTGTTATGGAAATTAGGATGGCAGGCCGCTGTAGTACCTGGAGACCGGGCTCGGCCCGGTAGCACGGAGCGGCCGGTCTGCCATTCCCAAGAAGCAGCAAAGCGTGTCTCGCAGACTGAGGCACCCATTGAGCCTCAGACCCGGCTCCAGTGTCACAGGCGCCCCCTACAGGAGAGGAGTCCGGAGCCACCCCAGGGCACTTACACACTATCTTTCTCAGAATTTTTTAAGCAGGAGACCTTCTCTGCCATCATCAATGTCTCAAGAACATTTCCCAAAGACTGAGACTGTGCTGGACCAGCTTTGACGTCGGTAGCACAAATTGGCAATCCAGTATTAAAATAATGCGTGCATTTTAATTTATTATAAATGTATGTCGAACAACAGAGTTGCGCTGAAAGGTCGAGTATATTATTGCAGTTCCCTTTAGTACTAACCCACCCCTCATTTCAAACAGGTGCACCTTTTCCACAAATTACCCCACCCACAATAGGGCGTAATTCTGGGATAATGAACGGAAGTAACGAAATGTGAATGGCCAGGCCCATCCTGCACAATTCATACCTAGAGGGAATTTATTCTGCATAACAGGACGCCGGTTCAACGATCGAAAGTGTTCTGTTACCTGAGGATTTTCCACCCCTGCCGCCTGCTGGAACTTGGCCGACCGTCAGTCCCAATAAAAGCAATGCAGTCCTTAACTAGTAGTGTCAGGTGAGACAAGAGTATCCGTCACAAGCGTTTGTGCAAGTCTGCAAGAGGGACGGTGAAAACATTACTGTTAGAAAATACACCAAAAAAGCTTGTAGATAACATTTTTTTTGTATGTTTACGATGTATTTACCAAACGCGGGTATGTAGTAAGTTAGAAATGGATTGATTGTTGCAGTGTTTGCGGTAATGAATTTTCAGTATGACTTATTTTTACTCTCTTGCCACCAGGGGGCACCTACTGTTCAATTCATTTTGGTTTTGCAGGCAGCGTCATGCCAAGACGACTGGATTGTCATTCAAACGGATCAACATAATCAGAGTCACAATGTAAAATAATTGTAGTAACAATGTTTATTCATTCACAATGATAACAAAAACTTTTAAGAAGCAGAAGAATCTTCTTTTATGTCTTTCTATTGTTCATGTATTCTGTAAAAGAGATTTGATGAGACAATAAAGGATCAGCTTCTCTAATGAAGCATTTTGGATAGCAGAGTGACCCTGTGGCCACACGCTTCACAGCTTATTCATACCTCACTGCTTGATCACTGACCGATTACTCATTGCACCAAATGTTGTCCTTAAGTCCCCATGGTGGTGAGTTGCTTTCAGATTCTGGCCACAAGATGGCGCTACGTGAAGCGATTTGGGCGGGGAAGGTGGGGAGCCGTGGTCAGAATGGAAGCTGCGAGCGTCTCGAGTCCTGCGCCCTCCGCTGATCCGGAGGGGGCCGTTCGGGCCCTATGGCAGCGTCGCGCTCCTGAACCTCTGAAGCTATTCCCCTGGCTCTCCATGTGGCGTCACCGTGGAACAAAGGCAAACGGCCCCGCGTGCACAGGATGTGGCGTCTACCCCCCCCCCCCCCCCGAGCTGAGAGCGGGGGGGCTTTTACAGGCCATAAAACCACAGGATGTGTGGAACGGACTGGGGGGTCTAGCGTGAGTGAGGCCCACGCTGGGTGCCAGGGCTGCTGGGAACAATGGCGGAGGATGCCTGGCCCCCGTGCTTTCAGCCCCCCCCCCCACCAAACTCCCCCCACCTCCCAGCTAAGCCCTCCTTCCTTCCTGCCATGATCTAGATTTTAACACCCTGGGTGCAATGCGTGCTGAAGGCTGGCAGAGTGACGTTCAACAATTCGCCATTCATTCAGTCAGCGGGCTGGGCGTTACCGTGGTGAGGGGGGCGACAATCGAATGATGGGAAAGGCTGAAAACTGCCCAAAAAATCCGAACACGCGTTAAAAAATGGCAGACACACAATGTTATCGGACTAAACACCGTGTCGTGCACACAATCTCCCCCGTCCCAGATGGTTGTGACCTGACTCATTACATACGACTGTAGGAGCTGCAGAGATCTGAGCCCAGACACGTCACTGAGCTCCGCCTGCATCCACGGGAACAGCGGCGATCGTAACCATGGTGCTGGCCAGCATCAGCCAGGGTCCCCAGTTTGTGGCTCACTTCCCATCATGCTCGTCATGCGACAGCCCGACGACCGTCGCGGGCTCCCGGCGACGCCCAAACAGCTGGATTGCGGCTCTTCCATCTGCGTTTGGCTTGATATGGGGAGGCGTTTCCTGGTGGGTTCCCTCCCAACATCCATGATGGATCTGTGTATCGCGGACCCGCTAATCTACCTCGGAATGCCCCGATGGGCGATCAGAGCATGGCTGTCAGCACCGAGGGGGTCCGTACCAAAATTCGGTTCATTGCGTCATGTTGTGGATTTTGTGGTACAAGCGCACGTTTACGTTCAGCCTGATCCAGCGCTTACAAGCAATTAGGTTAATTAAGAAAATGGTGTTTGACAAAGAAGCACAATTGCACCGCTGTGGATTCTCACTGGGCTCGGTCCAGTTCAAAGCAGTGTCGTTGTAAATTTGAGTGTTCAGTTCCTCCTGAGAGCATTCAGACCATTTTCTGGTCCAAATAACAGGGAACAATGTTCAGTCAGACAGGCATTTACAACCCTGGCTATATGACGGCAATAAAAAGCATGGCAAATTAGCCATTCTGGCGGCCTTCAGCCAGACGCTGAGCTGAGGCTGTAATAAGACTTAATGAATAGTTTGAGTTACCAGATTATTTTGCAGGAAATAAACACAACATTAACAAGCTCTAATCGCTAATGAACTTATAATAAACCCGCCCCTTACGGCACGTGTCTCTGCCATCAGTCCTCCGTTAGGGAGGCTGACGAGTCGATTGCCGCAAAGATATATCTTTCTGGAAGCTACCCAGAGGCCTTTGATAGGGCAAATTCCAGAACCAAGGCCGATTTCGTGAAGCAAATACAGTTGAGAGAACCCCGCTGTGCGGGCTGTGGCCCTGGAGGGGTCTCACGTTCTTCGGATGGGGGGGGGGGGGCATGGAGATGGCAGAACTCTGACGAGAGGCCCAGCATGGTTCCGGGGCCGGATTACCAGTGACTAAAAGAGGCTTCCTCGACTGGGAGCCTCGATGGTTTACAACTTCCTTCTTGTGGCGACAATCCTACCCAGATATGTGTCAGGCTGTTGAACAAGAGTGACGACGTCCCAAACACATGGCTGGGGAAGAGTGGCTCCTGGCGGGGGGGGGCACTTATTTGCGTGGTGACCACTACGGAATTTTTGGTGTGGATGCTCAGGTCTGGAAAACTGCACAGCATCTCCCGGCTCAAAATCGCCCCCCTTGGGTCAAGATGGTGGCCAGAGAGAATGTGGCTAGCGACGGGGAGAAGAGGCACGCGGTGGATGGGATGGCGATTGCCTCATGGGCGATTCATCACCTGGCAACCAGCCCCACGCTCAAGCGGGATCTCAGTGGCCAGTGTACGGCTCCCTTAATTTCTCTTTGACAAACATCCTGTTTTAGCTCCGCCCTGGTGATGCAGAAACAGTGATGACACCCAGGGCTCAGGGGCTTTGAGGGCCCCGGGCCCTGGTGGCGGCAAAACAGTATGAACCGTGCCTGTGTGACTCCCTCCCTCTGCAGTCCAAGCAATGGCACAGCGACTATCCGCGTTTGCCAATCAAGCCATCTGGGGGAGAGGTATGTCATTCCTGGACATTCCACAAGTTAAATTAAGAAAGGATCAGCAATGCCCCCCAAAAAAAAAAAAAAAAACACTCACCCAGCTCCATTAAAGGAGACGGGGCACCTTAATTAGACCACTCTGCAGACACAGCAGGGCCCTTAGATGACACCTCACACCTCATCATTGTGGTGTTCCTACCTATGTCATATTCTGTAGTTTGGTATTCTGTGAGCCCGTCAGGCACAAACTGCACCAGCAAGGCAACATATCAGATATCAGATGAGTTACTGGCTGGGCGCCAGGATCCAACAATCCAAAACAAAACCCGGGTTATGTAATCCTGTGTCATTCTTTCATCATAACATTATACAACTTGTAAAATTTCCTGAAAAACGAAGCGTATCATTATTGCTTGCAGAAATGCCTTGCCGGTGAAACCGCCAGCTGAATAAAAATAATTTATAAGCAGTCAAGTGCCAGAAGCCAGGCAGAGGGGATGGTCTGTCCCTGTGATCCGCATATCTGGTGTCCCGATTGTTGTGCTTACATGGTGGGAGACCCAGGGAGCTTCTGTGCGAAGGCGCTCAGCCGCACAAACACTCATCATCGCTGACCATTTCCCTGCAGACGCCCACATTTCTGCAAATCGTCACATAAATCGACTTGCAGAAAAATATCATAATTTAATGCATGAACGGAAAGGAGGTGACTACTGTTTATATGGAGATCCTTGTCCTGCACTTTAATGTACTTACACAGTCCGTCCCCTGTTACCTCTCTTCCACGGTTACATGAGGACCTGGTGAGCGATCAGTCATGGATTTGCAACATTGAAAACTCATTAAAAGTTATATTTCCTCAGGGTTCGGATGAAAACGTCCAGAGCTAAAGTGCTCGGGGATTTGTGGTCTTGTAAACATTAAAGTGTGCCAGTAAAACTTTATAAAGTGTTAAAAAGTAATAAGAAATCCAACAATGCAAACTCACAATTTTTTACTGTCCCAAATGCATATACATCTGGCCTGAGTGGGAATGTATATTTACGTAACGCAAGTGGAAAACAATGTTATTAGGATAAAACCGTAAGCTTATTACCAAGCGTCTTCCGATACAGAGAAGGAAGGAAGCGCACTACAGCCTAGCTGCGATTATTAAGTTTTCCGTTCCAGCCCCCAACGGTCCTCCGCACAATTCCCAATACTGACACTAGGGGGCAATAGAAATCCAAAAATCTCTGACGGACGACGCTGTCGGCGTTGGGCAGCTGCGACGAATCCCAATTTCCCCCCAAAATAATAAAAAATCTCCAAATAATTTTACTAAATTAATTTAGATTAGATTACGAGTGATAGTAATAGTGAAAACAGTGGTGCTTAAAATAGTTATCTAAGCGTGTAAAATATAAATAAAATATAAAATGCGTTCAATCTAGTAGGATTTAAATATATTTTAAAAAGTTACTCTCTGAGCAGAATACTATTATGAAGACACTTCTGTACAAACAGAATTTTATTTAGGCCTATGAGTACAGAAATATATACAGTATACATAACAAACACAATATTTCAAACTGATAAAATATTTAACATTAATATCATTGGAAAACACAGCGATGAGATATGCATTTATATCTACACACAAATATAAAATTGTGTTCTATAGGTTTTAATATATAATATGCATATGTGTGTGTGTGTATGAATATGTATACAGTATATCATTATATATATATATATATATATATATATTTGTGAAGATTTATACTATACATATTTATCTCTCTCTCTCTCTCTCTCTCTCGCTTTGTATATATACATGTTTGCATTGTCAGTTTCCTGTGCAGGCACCGTCATTCAGGGCAGCAGCACGGTCTCCCCCGGGGTGGGGGGGGGGAAGGCACACAGCCTCTGGAAACAGGATGTCCTGGCCTGTAAATACAGTATCACGCCAGCTCAATAGGCGTGCAGGGTGTTGAGGTAGACAGTATTAGGCACTTCCTGTCTGAGAGATGTTGGGAGGCCGTGCGCCCGAGCTCGCTGCACCCCCGAGCGGCCCGGCGGTCCTCAGGGCCTGTGCGTCCTCCAGCCCCCCATCCCAGTATGGCCCCCCCCCCAGACTGCCGCCACCTGGGTCTAAGCAAAGGGAAGGAATGCAGCTCTCTGATGGGGAGCAGTAAATCAGGGGAGCAGCGGAGGGGAGACAAGCATGCCTATTGGTTAGGCCCCATCTCGAGGACCCAGGGAGTCCCGGCAACATGCCCGTCTGAAATTATGCCTGCTAGGTTGAGGCCTGCCTCATGGAGTTTATTCTGTCTACAGTGTAAAGACCAGGCTAATAGCAGGTAGCGTGGTGGCTAAAGGCAGGAAGATAGGAAAATGTTACCTTGATGTTGATGAACCAGGAAAGCCCCGCTTATGCCTTTGTACCCATCAAAAAAGCTCATGACTATTATAACAATAAAGAGATAACTATGAATGGGTTAAACGGTATGAAATCATCATGATGATAATGATAATATTAATAAGCAGGACACCCCGGTCGCAGTGCAGTGTGGGCGGTGCGGACGGGCCGTGAGGCGGGCAGCTGTAAGCGATTGCAGCTGCTCCCGGGGCCTTGAAGTTGGGCTACAATAACATCCACTCAGGTCACACAGATGACAAGGTGTGAAAGAGCCTGTTTATTTTAATCTCCCTCACAGAACTGCTCCTGCTTGGCCTTAAAAACAACAACGGCCTTGTCACCCGGTCACACACCCCCCCCCCCCCCCCACACACACACACACACACACCACGTTCACAACATAATTGTCTCTTCTGTCCAATGCTGGGTGTAATTCTGCAACACGGACTCAAATTTCTACTTTTTTATCTTGCCTGAGCACAATGCTTTCTTTTTCAGATCCTGGTTTAAAATGTGGCTTTATTCGGTATAGATATTTCATATACTATATTATGCTCTAGATATATAACACGATTTGCTTCATTAAACTCACAAGTTCGGATTCTTAACTGATACTGACATTATTTAGTTTCTGTGGCTTTATTATAGATAGTCAGAACTTCACGTTATGTTTTCTGGCATGTTAATACCCACATAATGATGAAAGTAATTATTTATAATTATTCTGAGCTGCAGTAGGACAGTTACTGGGCACTCAGACATGGTAATGGCAGGGGGGTCTAGGGGCCAGGGTTCGGGAAAGAGTGACACGTGTCCCAGAGCCACGGCTAGCAGATCGTTCCCAGGTAGCTCCTTTCCAGGAGGGGTTTTCCTGGAGCTGGACAGGCTGGCACACAACACCCCCCCACCCCTGTGAGGTTCATGTTCCCTATTCGGAAAACGTCGGTTCCAAGCTCCCTCTCTAGTTAAAACACCCTGATAGCCATGTTTATGGACCCGGACCTAAAAGCAGAGAGCCGGGCATCTGGGAGCGGTGGCGGTGGGAGGGGTGCAGGCTGCTAGGGTGGCCCTACGACATCCATGCTAAGCCATCGGTGATGCCCCCTCCCCCCCCCTTAATTGACAATGAAGGAGCGCTTCCATGCTGCAGTCCAGTATGGAAACTCCCAGCAAGAAAGTCCAGTCAGAAAGCATAGGGCGAAGACTAGAAGCGGCCATGGAGGGGGCATGCGGCGGGGGCATGCGACAGGCAGGTGTGGGTCCTGCGGGCAGGAACCTGGCTCTTTCAGACAGCCTGTCACTCGTGTGGGGGGAGCTGCGCGCTTCGCCAACTGCGCTGATATTTACGACCCTCCACCAGTGATGCAAACAGAAATCTGCCACTAATGAAAGCAGCACTCTGCTCCAGACCGCGTGATGGTTTCGCCCCGAACGGCGACGACATTACGCGGAATAATAACTCCGGGATGTCAGAGCTGTTCGCGGTTTGTTGTTCTTGCGGCGCGGAGCTGCACTGCCGGGCCGAGTCTGGCCAGGAGGAGCAGGGGATGTGAAGCAGCCCTGTTTCTCTAGGGCGGCGCCCCGAACGGCAGCCGTCCATCCGCCCCCCCGGCCCAGGTGTTCCCTGGCTGCCCCTGCCTGGGGGCGGTAAGGGAACACAGTCGAGCCTCTATCCATCAGCAGAGGGGGGCTGGGCAAAGTCGAGGCAGAGAGTGTGACCGGGACGTCAGAGGCCCCATGCAAACCAACCGGGGGAGCAACCAGGGCCCCCCAGGCTACATCACTGCTGAAGAAGTGGGCTGAGACGCCCCCTGCTGACCATTAACCGCCGCAGAGAAGAGCCTTATATAGGGCTCTGGAAAAATATCGTCTTATGTAAAACGCAGTTATCATTAGCTTACATATGCTGTACATGGAAAGTGGATAACAAATCACTCACATATATATTTTTGGTGCCTCAGACTGGTTTATTCCCTGCCTCGCCGCAGTAGTTCCTAGGATAGGCTCTGGATCTCCGCAACCCTGGATTGAACAAGCAGGAGTAGAAAATGGATGGATGGTATTTATACATTTCCAGTATTTAGAAGATGGATATTCTCTCCCCATTACACAACCAATCCACAGATCCCAGGATCTGTGAAATCTCAGGATTAGTCGCTGTTCCAGTTGTCTTCCCGACTCCCCAAGAGCCCAACTGCTCCTCACCTTGCTGTTTTCCGAGGGGCCACACCAGCCCGTCGGGTCACCTCGCGACTTGCCGGCGAAGAGCCGCGGTGATTTTTCTCGCCGTGATTTTTCTTAGCGGCGCTAATGACAGCCATGTTAATGGTGTTGACACACCAACGACAGCGTGGCGTAATGAGAGGAAGTAAATAGAAGGTAGCCGACAACGTGCCGCTTCCCCCGCCACACGACTAATGATCCTTTTCACGCCCGCTAAAGACACTTTGTAAAAATGACAACGCTTGATTCAGCGCACCGAGGGCCTGTCGCCAGCGACGTCCGCTTTCCATGTCAACATTTCATCGGGGGAGGGCGGGGGCTTCAAACAGAGATCGCTCATCGAGGACCGAATGCAGGTGCAGGGCGCTAAATGGCTCAATGAGAAGGTGGGAGGCTTGTTACCAGGCAACCACTCAATTTGCTAACGTGCTCAGATGCATTGTGGGATATCAGCTATGTCAGGCAGTGCCACACGTCCAACGGTGCACAGGAGTTTGGGGTGACATGCATATGTCAACAGCCTTGCCCGTGGCCCTAACCACAGCCTCTTCATCTTCTGTATCCAGAGCAGAATTTCATTCATCTGCTGTGTTTTGGCAGCGGGGTTGCGGGCACCATCACTGGCGACGTTTGAGTAACTTGACCCCAAATCCTTTAAAGTTGGGGAGATTCCCCCACCCGCTCCCACCTTACCTGCGGACGGGACGGTGCTCTCCTGTCCCTGGGATATCGCTGTGCCAGTGACCCGCGCCTGAACCTGAAGATGAAAAATTCATTCACCTCGAGATGGTCTCGGGGAGAGCCTGAAGATTGATGCGCGTGGCAGACTGTATGAGTAACGACGTCAACACGCAGCGCGGCAAAGGCACCCTTTGTTATCGTCTCTGAGTTAAAGTGACACCTCCTCGCAGGCTAACGGGGGAAACACAGGATTAGGGACCGCACGAGCCTGCCGCCACCGTCACCGCCACATGTAGATTATGTAAATTATCCAGACAGAGAAGTGCAATTTAATCACCCCGTATCGAAGAATCCGTGGAATGCGAGCAATATGAGCGGTCCTCTGCTCCTGGTGGATGAGCCGGGATATGAAGGAATATGATTAGTGTACCAGGAAATGCTGTCCCTCAATGCAGGTGCCCCTGGATGTCTGCTATTAATAGGGGGGGGGTGAGGAAATCAGTATGCGACAGTTATAGGATTGTGGGCCCAACTGGGTTAGGGGGGTGGAGCTCTGTGACTGATATGCAAATGAGGAGACTGTGATTGGCTAGATGACTGCGCACATGTATGCCTGAGGGGGCAGGACCATGGTGTAGGGGTAGGTTGGTGCAGCCCGTGCGTCTGCTGAGCAGGGGTAAAGTGGGGGTGGGGGGGGCACTGACCCCAGGCTGAACTTCCAGAGAGACGGAGGGGCCGGCCAAAAAGGTCAAAGGTCAGCCTCCCTGATGGCCACAAACAATAACTTGATTTAGCTTCCCAGCCATTGCATGCTGCTCCATCCACACCAGATATAATTAGAGTATTTGCAAAGTTTCAGCAGATCTCATTAAGAGGCATTTTAATGTAACATTATCCCACTAACACACTGCTGTTTCTCTAGCACTGGCTCTGCTAATTTTTCACCTGTTCTTCCTACAGTGAATTTTTAACCATGTCATGTAACAGTGTTACCTAAGGCAACCTATCACTGTATTTTGTAGCCAACAATATGCTGAAATTGTAGATTTTTCTCTGCTCTTTGTCAGAAAGGTTTGCGTTCTTCATTCATCCCTCTTAACATCACGAAATATGCAAAATGATCGTATCACAGCACCTGAATTTTTTAAGATTACCGAAATTATCAGAATTATAATGTCACTATTTGTGATCTCTGTTTTTAATCCAAATTGCAGCAATGAAGCAGGCATTATGCTGGGATGACACAGGAATACGGGATAGCCGAAATAAGACCACGCCCCAAAATATATATAAACAGCAGCTGTTCACAACACCGCCAAGATCATAAATTCACTTTTATCTTGTGTGGGGAAGATAAGACCATCCTGACTTAGTTGAGTCAATTAACAGAATTAGCATAGAGCATGAAGTTCATTAACGAAAAGCAGAAGCTTCATCACGCTGAGAGTACGTGAGGGCAGTGTTTCCAGCCCATGACGTCCCCCTCGGCATTCTGGGAGCTCAGTCAGTTCGTTAGCAAACTTGGCAGTCTGGTCAGCTTTAGGCGTGTTTAAAAGATGTGTCCAGGATACAACACACAGCATAATGATCCACATCGCCGTCCGCGAGGATTACCGCATATGTTCAAAGAGGTTCAGAGGGCCGCAGAGTCTGCCATCATCGCCCCCACAAGCATGGGCCAGTGGTGGTGGCCTTGCTGCCATCGTCACGCCGCTTTTGGGGTCGAGACGCCTTGACCCAGGATCCGGACTGAGGAAGAAAACACTTCCTCATGTGCCTGAATGATTATGCAGCCGCCTGCCTGAGGCTTCGGGGTCATATCTGCCCCTTGTGAGCCTGAGCCTGGTACACATGGGTCCCCTGCCCCCCGCCCTCCCCCCGCCGCTCCAGATTCTGAGCGGGTGAGGAGCACGTTTGGCTAGAAAGACCTGGGCGCGACGCAGTGATTTTACATGGCACTGCAGCTTCACGCCTCTCGCGGCTTTAAAGGGCCGTAACAGCGGCCAGAGGGATTCACAGCATATCTCTGAGCATAATGGTCAATATTTAACCTGGTTTATTACATCATGGCAGCATTACACACAAAATAGTTAGCATGTGATGTCAAAGCAGGTGTGGGGTTTTCATAAAAAAGAGACAGAACTTATGTGTGGGATAATGATTATTCACTAAGTTGACGCAGTTCTAGTCAATCCATCCATCCATCCATCCATCCATAATGTAGAGATGCTGTCACTCAGTAATAAACGCCGCTTTACACCTGTGTGTATCTCTATGCTGCACATTGAGATGAATTAGTTTGCTCTACCCACGCCCAGGTCCTCAAGATAGAGTGTTACTGACCACGAACCTCTTGGCTGCCCTTGCACTCTACTCAACCACTCCCACCCCCCGGCCTCACCCGAGATGGATCGTCTGACAAGCGACCCGGGTGATTATACTCTTTGATCAGACAGCGGGATGGCTGTTGTAACCACGTGCCAGTTAAGATACATCCTGGATTTGAGAGAGGGGGTGGCTGATGCCCACCTGGGCAGGGGTCGATTATGACACCACCCCCCCCAGGTATGAATCTCCACTAAATAGAACAATACAGGGCTCATAAATCTCAGTCAGTTATGAATATACAGATTTTTGACGATCTGGTGCGTTGGGCCTTTCCGTGGACAAGTTTCGACGCTCGTGAGAAGCTACAGTCCAAGAGCGGTTACTTGCGGTCACGGTGCCAACTGCGGGGCATCTTTCCGACAGCACTGACGAACGTAAATGGAGACCACTGCATCACGAGAGGCTGCCGTCCACCACCTAGTTTGATTTCTTAAAAAAAAAACAAAACATCGGTCAGTATCACAGTGCCTCCAAACACCTGACAGGAACTGTTGTGTGTTCTCTGCCTGCTGCTTTACCCCGACGCTGAACTCTGCACTTAATATGATGCAGTTATGATTTTTCCATCAATCAAAGCGAGAGGCAGGTCCACTCTCTAACCTCACAGCACTGCCTTGCAATCTAATTGTGCCGAAGCTTCATCAGTTTCCAGAACAATCAATTCGTGCTCTCTGTGGGCGCAGACTGCGGCCTGCTGCACCCGCTTTATTATCAGCTTCATCTTACTAGCGCTTTGAACGACAGAGCCGGGAGGCCACGCCGCCGGCCGCGGGCCCTGCTCCCCTGCCCTCCATCATCGCCTCCTCACTGTATCTCCTCTGACAGGCCGGCTCCCAGGCGTGGCTCTGGTGAGGCCCAGGTGTGGGCGAAGCACAGGGGGCAGCACTCGGGGCGGGGTCTGAACTTTTGAACCAGCGAAAGTACACCACTGCGGGTGGGCTGTCGATAGGGGAGCAGATACAGAGAGACAGGCCTGGGATTGGACCCCTCCCCCTTCCCTGACCCCAGGGCTGCGTCCTGAGACACCTCTGATGGACAGTAGAGGAGCTAAACAACCTCAACACTCCTTGACGTCTTGGGGCAAACTGGACCCCAATGTCAGAGGTAGTGAGATCCATCCTGTGCTCATGGGCCATTCCATACAAATTTAGCCACCCGCCCCTCCAATGCAAAAAATGGCAGACAGGAGACCCCTCATTCCGCACAAATTCTGCAGCAATTAGCCAACACCGGTAAACTGACACTGTCCAGATTTGAACCTTGATACCCACCTATCAGATCATCCCTCGCTCAGGCAAGTATCTTTTTGACAGGGACGGACTGTCAGTTCTCCTCGGCCCCCATGACATCCCGCGTCAGAATCCTAGGACACCCTGAACAGAAGCGCAGTCCCTTCCATCTGCATGCACGCCCTCCGCCACACACCACACCGCAGCCATGCTGTGACTTCTCGTTCTCAGTGGCACAGAAACAATCGCAGTTCCCCCGTCGTGCTTTACGGACGAGCATGCCAGAATAAAGCAGGACGTTTTACATGCGACGGGTCATTCATTCACGCTGCAAGACCACAGATACCAAAGTAAAGCTGAAATATGTATTACTGCCGCTAAGCTGTCCCTTAAAACCCACTCTGTTTACTTTGCTCAAAACTTATTTGTTTAACTTGTGTCATGCTGGAGATGAAGATTTATGGCTCCTTTATGGCTGCTAACAATACCAATCAATAATCATGACTGTCCCAGCATCGTCTTATTTCATAAATCAAGCCTGTTCTTCTGGGACTAGCAACGATCATCTCCCAAAGACACACAATGTGGCCCTAATTATGCAACACACAGTTATTAGAGTGACATCTATCATGCCCTTAAATCGTTTTTATGAAATAAAAACAAGCAATTAAGAGCACAGAGCAAGAAGAAACAACAGCAAACTGGCATGTATTCGTTAGGGCTTGAATCGACTCCTGCGGAAGCCGCTGCTGATTGGCTGATTTTAATAAAGTTTGTATGGGTGATTCTGCTTTCTTTATCTAATCACGACCAAAAATCCATATGCTGCACAAACTAATGCAGCTCACAGAGAATCTGCTCTGGATTAAATATATTTCAGGCTGCTTGACATAAATTCTCACGGACAGAATATCTATCACTCTCTTTCTACAGACCCACATCACGGTATGTATTACAGATGGTGTAAAATACCCCAGGAACAGAAATTCCTCCTTCACCACATTCTTTATGTTGCTTCGGAGTGAAATACATAAAGCTTCTGTCAGGTTTAACTAACTCAATCGTCTAGCAAGTGCTTCGCCGAGTCAAACTGAATGAGAGCGAGAGGGTAAACGTGGAAGTCGGCTGAGATCTGTTTTATTCTGTTTTATGTATTGTTTTCCCCACTGGCTCTGGCCCTGGGTGGCAGTGTTACCCTGCGGCCCCGTGAGACGGACATGTCAGGCCTATGCTTTGTAGCTGGATTTCCTTCCAAGGTAGCAGTAAAGTGGCGAGGGAGCTGGAAAAACACGTAAAGTCACAGAAAGAGATCTCAGAGCAGGCGCAGCCGAAAGTGGAAGCGTGTCACGACACCCTAGCGGTTCTCCTTCTGGCGTCGCCGTAGGAAACGGGGCTGCGTCACGGATACGGCCCCAGGGAACGAGGCGCGCACAGAGACCAATTCAGTTATTATTTTGGATATGTATAGTACTGCGGCTGTAGCTAAAAACAGACGTAGTCTCCAGCAGGGGACATTTTCCACCACATCTAACGTTATCTCAGGATTTGTTACTTTATAGATATGGACTTTGGAAAATTGGGATTTAGGAAAATTATTAATCTAATGCTCTATAAGGATTTTATGGATCTGGGAGAATTAGTGGAGATCTATCAAAATATATCAGTTCCTAAGGGATTGTGAGGTTCTGTGAGAAGGTCAGTTTGGATGTGTGAACCTGTATGGATCCGTGAGGATTTAAGAAGATGTGAGGATTTTTTGAGGAGATCATGAGAAGTTGTGAAGGTCTTAGAAGAATACAAGAATCTTTAAGTGTCTGAGGACCTGAGAACTTGAGGACCAGGAGCATTTTTAAGGAACAGTGAGCATATGACGGACATTTAAGGACACAGGGATATCTGCTGATAGTCATTTAAAAGCACGTCCTGCAATCCTGTTGGCGAAGATGCTCGTGCTTTTCAGGTGGCATGTGGGCACGTTTCTGGAGCTTCCTAAAAGGCGCTCTCGGTGCTGACTGTGGGCGGCAGCCTCCGCCCGGGCCTAGGCGTGCCAGGGAAAGAACCTCCTTTCCTCTGGAAGAGCTCATGTTTATGGTGACAGTGTTTACATTGGCAGTCTCTGAAAAACAGGGGGCTGTTTCAGCCACACGTGACTGAGGAGGTGAGATAAACCAGCAAATGCACGTGGATCTTATATTGACAGAATAAGTATATATTTCACTGTGGAGGTTAACAAAATAACCATTAATGCAAAACCTTATTATTATTATCTCCGAATAACAGATTTTTAACACGTACCTTAATAGCTGGTAATAAAACTGAAACCACACAGACTTTTTAGAGGGTGGGGCGACTCCCCTTTCCGGCTGCTGGTGAAAGTGCGAGGTGGGAGTGATCTGAAGAGCTTTAACACTTGTGATAAAAACCCTCTCCTCCCATCACTGGTCTGGCCAGGCGGGACTGAGGCAGAGACTCTGAGGATGCCCGCCTTGGCCCCCCCGGCCGTGCCCAGCCCTGTAGCCTGTGGCTCTCTCAGACACAGCATTCCCGCACTTATCATTAACGCCATTAAGCCTGGCAGCTTCCATGACTCTCTGCTTTACATCATTGCCGCAATACTGCTTGCATTCCAGGGCCATCAGGAGCAATAAACCGCTGTCCCCCCCCGCCCCCCCCCCACCAGCAGAATCGTATGTAGTAGCGGCTAAAGCTAAATGCACGTTAAAATAAACATATGTGAGGAGACAGCAGAAGTGTTTCTGTGCCTCCATGCTGGATTAGCATGTGGGGGGGAGAGATGGGCCAATCCATTATGAGATTGTGAATCTAAGCGGCTCTTCCCAGACATCGCCGTGTGGCTCTGACGTTGAGGGGATCTGAGCAGTGACAGAGAGGGCTTTAAATTCTCATGTGATGGAAGAGGATAACTGCTGACCTCTGCCAAGCTTTGTGACTTATAACGTCATGTGTTCAGGCAATATTTCCCCACAGTGCTCATGTGAGGAAGATCTCTGTTTCTAATACCGACACTCACTGTCTCATTAGCGCACGTTTATCATCATCCTGTGACGGGTTTTTAAACCACTTTAAACTGTTCTGTTTTAACATCTTGGTAGGAAACTGGCATTGTTTTAAAAATATGCGGATGCAGTTCGTTTTTTCTTTTGTTTTTTTCTTGTTATTTTTTTTCCAGAAACCCTGTGAGAAATCAGAAATGAGAGTCAGAATGAATCTGGACATCCACTTACAAAACATTTTGCTGGAAGTATTAACAGATTTAACACCCATATCATTGACAATGAGGCATGAAAATAAATGCTAATTTGGTAGGCAAAAACAACTCCTCTCCTTCCATTTTCGAGGTAAACCTTGCACTACTCTTCTCAGCAGTCTTAAAATAAATGCATGCAAAAACATGCAGAGCAAAAAGGTGAAAATGGCCTCTTTATTCTGTCTTTCATTAAAGGGAGCATGCTATTTTATTCAAGCGGGTTTCACTGCGTTTCCGGATTCCCATTTGAGAATATTTTCCGCAATATTACAAATGTCCATTAGGGGGAGCTCTCACTCAGCTCTGAATATCCACACAAGCAAACATGACACGGGATTTGGACGAGACCTGGTATGTTGTCAGCGGTAGGTAATTATGGACTTTATCCGTAATTCTCGACAAAGTGCAACCTTTTGTCAGCAACACGCATTCTTAACTTGAATAATTTCGTTTTATAATGTTCACCCCTTTAAAACCCAGTCCGGCCAGTGGTAGATCACAGACTTAGCATCAAGGCTAAGCGCATGCCTTTAAATTTGAGCACGTGATTTCCTAGAGTTATTCGTTTTTCTATGTTACAAATGTGGATGTCATAATATCTTTCTGTATTTACTGCCTTATTAAGTTAATGCCTTGTTAACACTGCCATTGACATTATTGTCAGTGCGTACAGTACTGCATGAATACGCAGGCCGCCGTACCCCCGGGATTAGCCACAACTGAGCACACGTAAACCAGAACTGTTAAAGATAAGATGTTTCACTAACTACTTACTGAACTGGCAGTCATTATTAAATGCCTTTAAGTCTAGCAATCTTCCTTTGCAATAAATAAATGTTTAAAACGCCTGTCGCCAAATGTAAACGTGATATCTAGATTTTGCAACCAAAAACCCCAAAGGCAAAATATGCAAACGCGTGGCTGGGTTGGAGCATGGACTTTCCACTCATGAGCGGGCTCTGGCTTATTATCTCTACGGTAGTATTTAAGGAGGGCCCTTTTTATTGAGATCTGGTGGCGAATGCACACTTCCCGACCTTTACAAATCCCTTTGTATACGTGGGTTAAGTGCTGAAGCATAGCACAGGCTTGCGGGCCAACGGCACTGTGACAGAGAATTAATCTTCATGACAATCTCTGTGAAAATATTCCCCGTGTACGGCTGAGTTTAGCAGTCCTCTGGCACGGGCCTTATAACTTAGTAAGCAGAACAGGCTGAAGTTGGCCCAGCATCTGCAGTATAATCATATTAGTGTAATTTCAGCCTGATGAAGGCCTTGCTTTATTTGCATCCTCTGAATAAGCTCAGCTGATGCTCGGCCATTTCTGACTTTATTTGTTTTCTGTTTTTTTTTTTTTTTTTTTTTCTTTTCCTGCCAGGGGAAGGGCGTCGTGCCGGCGTCTGAATGTTTTGTTCTGCCGCATTCAAGGACCGTCCCGCTCGCCTCTCTCACAAAATTTGTTACAGATACAGCGTCGGCAGATAGTGATGGAGGAAAGCGTTGTGTGCAGGAGTTGGGGTTAACCGAGATCTGATGTGAGGATACGGAATGTCCCCCCCTCCCGTTACTGATATCTGTTTGCTTCTGTCTGGCAAAACTAATGACACCGTGACAACGACATTTCTGCCACGCAGCAGAATCGGCCCCGCATTTCATTTGTGCCATCTTTTATTTAGTGTGAGCTCCACCGGAGCACGACCAAAAGTGACGTTCTCTCCCGACAGAATGAACCACATCTGGCCATATGTGATTCTCGTAATCCTGTGGCGAGGGTGGGGTGGGGGGGGGGGTGGCGGTAGCGTCGGCGAATGTGTATTTCCCATGTGCCTCTGGATTCTGCTGACGGCGGAGGAGAGTGATGAGGTGGAAGTGGAATCACCACGCGCGACGGGGAGCACCAATTGGTCCCATGTTCCAGCTCATACGCACCCGCTCGCTACACGACGGGGGGAGCACTGCCCCGTGTAATACTAAGTAAACCATAACCCCCCCCCCCCTTCCCACACAACCACCACTACTGTCAACCAAACCTCCTTCCTCCCCCTGGGTTCATGCAGTCGCCCGCTCGTAATGGGAAACAGCAAAAGCGTATATGTCCTTGTGCGAAGTCTATGGAAATGGTGATGATGTTAAAACGCTGTTGTTTCACAGAGGAGGGTTTCCTCGGCTGGGGGGCTGGCGGACACTCAGTTTGTTTTATAACCTGTTTATTTTATTGCGGGACCAGCCATGAATCTAGGTAGCCTTCCGTTTAATCACCACTCTGTGGCAAAGCCCCTGCAACTGCCTGAAAGGTTTTATTAGGCAAACATTTGTTCCTGTGCGGTGCCGAGCGCAGAAGATGGGGCTGCCTGTGCGCACAGCTGGAAATGGGATGCAGATGTGCTGAAGACCTCTCATCCAGGCGTCCAGCCTGTTTTCGCCATTTTTATGAGGCTCCTTTTATGGATGTAAATTTCAGTCTCACAGCAAAAATAACAATGCCAGCATTTAGCAGAAAGCCAATTAGGGCAAGCGCAGGGTGAATGCATTGATGCGTTTTGAAAAATATGTGGACTAAGGTGGGCCCCAAATATTTTTAGAAGATTAAGTTTTTTTTTTTTTTTTTTAAATAATAATTATATGTAAGATGCAATTCATTTGTAATGCAGTAGAATAAACTGCTGAATTAACTTTGGAATAATCAGGATAAACTTGAACTTAAAGTTGTAAATTTTTTCTTGAATGAAAGAATCTCTTGAAAGAAAATTATTTGAAACGTTGCACCCATTAAGGTTTTTTTTTTTTTTTTTAGTTTTAAGCCCTTCATGCTGCATTTTAAACCCTTAATTTACAGCCTTATAATAGTGTCAAGGCAGTCTTTCTGGGACAAAATATCTTTTTAGAGAAAATATAGGACAAACAGTATCCATTGGTGCAATTAATTTTTTCTACTAACGTTTTTGTCCAGTATTTTAATACCTTTGCTGTCTGAGTAACAGTGAGCTCTCATATTAAGATAGGTAGGTTTATAAACATTAACCTACAGGCCTACTGATCATTCTGTATCATTTTTTTTCTCTCTTTGCTTCACGGGCAAGCGGCAGCCTTGGCCTCCGTACAGTGATACCATCAAGGGGCTGCACTTTTGATTCTTATGTAATTCTCTGAGCTATATCACTTAGCGGCAGGTAATGTTTCCACACACGAGCCACCTTGCTTCGCCGAACACAGGGAGAGATTTGTAGCCGGTTTCTCAAGAACGTATAAAGGCAGCGATTCCATGAAGTTAATGGAATTCTCGATCTAAAGGAGCTGTCCACCCAGGGTGTGTATTAAAGTTCTGCTTGGCAGATGAAGCCCAGAACTGGCAAGGTGTTCTCTGAAATGACGTCCAGGGGAGCAGACAGACGTCGGCTATCTCTCCGAGTTTCTGTGTTATCAGTTTGGCCTGTAAGCATTACATGCCATTCAGTTGAAATGGCCAAAATCTGGGCAAATTGAAAAATTGAAACATGGATTAATCATAGCCACCGTGATAAAGGGCTGGAAATGATATGATTTAAAGAAAAACAAAAGATGCAACTGGAAGTAAAAACAAAAAAACATGATGAAATGAAAAGCAAATAATTAAGAAACACTTTAAGTAAGCAGACGTGGAGAGTCATGTGATATCGCATCATGACATGAGCCGTCCCCAGATCGGGCAGCTTTGATAGACGGCCGGCAGTGGGCGGAAAGAGCATCGGAGAAACTGGCAGGAAACAGGGAAGGATGAACCCATAGAGAAACTCTTTATTCCTTTACCCGGACTGTTTCTGAATGCAGACCAAGCAACAGCGCAGCGTATGGGGGCAGACCGCCTTGTGTGTCACAAGCACGGTACGGGCCATGCTCTCCATTATGGACCCCAGTGCCGATGCAATCAGGGATCCTCAACACGCCTCGGAAAATGAGATCAGCTTCCAAGCATGGGGGGAGGGGGGTGTGTTTTAGCCAGCATTTTGTAAACATCCTCCTCTCAGAGTGGACTCTCCAGACCTGATTCTGCCTGAAATGTAATATATTTCCCCAGCCGCTCTGGTCTTGTTCCGGCCCCACAGGTGAGGTGCGCGGGAAGGCTCAAAGGCCGCCTTGGCTATCGTGTTTCCGAGCCGAGAACCTGAAGCACCACGTCCGCGTTTCTGCAACCGTTATCTATCAATTAATACATCTGTCTGCAGCGGAGGGGTCCCGAGCCCTGCCAGCGGTCTGACCACGGCATGAACTCCTGCATTCCTAAAAAACACGGTCATCCAGGCTCTGCAATTTGTCATGTTGCGGGGGTTGACAGTGAAAGGTCATCCGCTCTCATCGCTGGAAGCAAGAAATAGCACCCAGATGAAAGCACACGTCCAGGCCTTGGGTAGTACGAGGCTCCTCGTGTTCATCCCGGTCTGGGGAGAAGCACAATGCCCACTGTTTCCCTGTCTCTCACGCACAATGATGCACGTTCTCATTTATTTTGCAGCGCATGTATATTAGTGTATTAGTATTTATTGATTTAACTGTTGGTTTATGCACATATAAGGACGTGAATGACCTTGAAATTCCCTAAATGTAACGCTCAGTTTGAAACTACGCAACGTTTGGTGAGTAGAGCAGATCCCTTCCCACGATGCACATCATGACAAGAGCTCCACCCTCTTTTTTTTCCACATTCTCAATTTACTGCTCTCCTGGGATGCCGATGGCATCAGAGCTGGGCTAAGAGTATTGCCTCCCTTACCAAGTGTTCTTCTAGATCAACGTCACCACATCAGCAATTTTTGCCTTTGGTTCCATGTTTCGGTTATGATCTCGAAGTGCATCTGGAGGTGCCTGAACTACTGGGGGGGGGGGGGGGCTAGTGGTACCACAGTTGGGACAAAAGTTCTCTGTCTTTTGGTCTCTGTTTTTTCGTCTTCACTGAAGATAGCGGCGGGTGGTCGTGGGATAAAAGTCTTTCTGAAGATCCAAGTCCCTCCCCCCAAGTTTAAATTAAGCCACCTCTGACGGCGCCCCGCAGATGGGGCCGGTTTCGTCAGCGAGCCATCGATCACGCAGATTTAAGCGTAGTGGCATCGATTGATATCCGACCATAAACAGAGCATCTTTGATATGGGAGACAGCTGGGGCAGAGAGCTGGCTGCAGGAAACAGGCTGGCGTATGACGGGCAAATGGTCAAGTTCCTGTCGGCGGCCGCGTCTCCCCCGGCCTGGCGTGATTTACTCGGGATCCCCGGCTTCCTGCTATTATTCTGCTTCCGAAGCACAACACAGGCACAGCCTGGTGCCGTGACACGGCGGCTCAGCGCTAATGACTCCTGCAGCTCATCTCTGCTTCAGGAACAATTAACCCATTGGCTCAGCCCGTCGGACGCTGCCCCATTAAAATAATATCGCCTCGTAAACAAACAGGCCGCTAATAGCCCAGGGATTAAAAGGGGCAGGTTGCATAAGCTGCCCCTTGGACTGCGGGTCATTACTGAATGCAACCAAACGAATGGAAAAATGCGTTTGGGCACAGGAATTGCAGTTCTCAGAGCTGAGGCTGGGATACTATGGTGATTCCTAAATTAGAAGCTTGGAGATGCATCATGGCAGACAAAATGCACATGTTGGCGCCCTTTGGATTGTTGGAGGCTTATGCTATCCCACAATCCCCCTTATCAAAATGCACATGTTGGCGCCCTTTGGTTTGTTGGAGGCTTATGCTATCCCACAATCCCCCTTATCCTCACCGTTTGCTGCAGCACTCATCCAGTCCGCTCCACAGTGGGACAGGGGTGGGCAGTCTTATCTGCAAAGGGCCGGTGTGTATGCGGGTTTTTGCTGCAAGTCCCTAATTAGATTACTAATTAGAGGACTGATTGGCTGAAGAGTCCTCACACCTGGGTTTGAACAGCTGGCCTACAGGTTATCCGAAAAAGCTGCATACACACCGGCCCTTTGCGGATAAGACTGTCCACCCCTGCCCTATCTACATATGGATGCCTGCATGAAGCAAAACATGGTGGAGTAACAGGATGCTGGCTATGGATCCATCAGAACGGACGTTTGGAAACATCAGCGGGAAGCTAGATGCGGTTTTCCCTTCGGGCTGGAGGCTCACATGTCGCCCGACGAATGCCCGTAAAACTGCATTAACGAAACATTAAACCGTAGCGACGCGGTAGCCGGCCCGCCATCGGTGGGATCGATGTCCGAGAGAAGCTTTATGATGAGGGATGGATATGCGTCCATCGTCGCTTGTGAAACATTTCTGCCCATGATAGGCGGAAACATGCATCCGTTATGAGATATCTGTGCCAGCTTTGTCCAGAGAGTTTCTCTCCCGTGCAGTAAATGCATATACATACACACACATCTGTAACATTTATCTGTCAGCTTGCTTGTTTGCCCAAGGCTTTTCTTACAGGTCCGTGAAAATAATAGGTGCATGTAATTAAGTAGGGAAAGTGGGATGTCAGTAGATGCCAGAGAAAAAGGAATCCATAAAAGGTCTGGGCCAGAACCACCCAGGGTGACCCCCCATTTGAAAAATTCAACAGCAAAGTCTCTTATCAGAAATCATGACCCGATTATTGAAAATTATCCACAGACTTTGT
>JAODKF010000040.1:9956031-10011826 GCA_026779585.1 Mormyrus proboscirostris
CTGCCGTTTTTTTTTTTTTTTTTTTTTCTTCTTCTCTTTAACAAAACACATATTTGAATATGGTGTACAAACACTGCAGCTGTAAACCTGGAGGTTTGATCAGAAATCTCATTTACAATGCCCCCATTTATGCTAACGTGGGGGGGGTTCAGACACACTATAAGAATTTGTGCAAAGTCGTCAGCTTCACTGTAAGAATACTGGAAGCAGTAAGACAAGGAATATGCAATAAATATATGTAATAAAATATGTAATAAATAAGAAACTGTAAAGTTATGTTGGTTATAAGAGAATGAAGAGCAGATCTGTGCATCACAGCTCCAGTGAAGTCTGTATGGATGGCAGTGATGTAGAGCTTGTTCCACATCAAGTAAACCTGAGGCAGAATGCAGGACATACAGTAGGATCAGCTCTAGCTTAAGCAAGACAGACCACCCTCTCAGATGTCTTAATAAAGTCCTGTCAGCTGCTGTCAACAGAATGGCCATGGTGATGGGTCACGCACTCCTCCGCCGCCTGCCAGCATGCTCCTGGAGAGTCGCCTCGCCTCCAGTGTCGGCAGGGAGCTGCCCGCCGCACGGGCCTCTGGCTCGGCCGCTGGACTTTGTCCAGCCTGTCGAGCTGGCAGACTATGGGGCTCCGGGCTTCCGGCAGCCTAGCTGTGGGCTGCAGCCGAGGAGAGAGGCGAGGCGGTGACCTCATTGTAAAACAGTGCTTAATCACACTAAAATCTAATCGATACTGGGGCCTGGGTGGGCCCTGGCAGTGAGGGCTGCTGATGGCTGTGGAGGGCTCTGCACAAGTGCTGTAATACCGGCTGACAGCACAAAACTATCCAACATGCTGAAATCGGGCTACCAGGAGCCGTTGGTTATACCAGACATGCCAGCGCCGGTTCCCTCTCATTTTTTTTTCTTCAGATCACATGACACAAGACAGGAGGGGTCCCATGATCCTTTTTCAAACTCTGGGTCTGGATGTACGTGGTCTCCTAGATGCTGGAAGTTTCCATTGCTTCAGTAAGCCGGCTCCCACACAAACTGATTTTTGAGGAGTAAGGAGGGTACCCTACCTCAGGGGCAAAGAGAGGGAGATAAAAAGAGAAGTACAGGTATAACTTGCTAGCGAAGCTGTGTA
The DNA here is from genome assembly GCA_026779585.1 of Mormyrus proboscirostris. Taxonomy (NCBI): domain Eukaryota; kingdom Metazoa; phylum Chordata; class Actinopteri; order Osteoglossiformes; family Mormyridae; genus Mormyrus; species Mormyrus proboscirostris. Next base: position 9,957,169 of record JAODKF010000040.1, read on the forward strand.
GTCAGAGGCATAAAAGAAATCCATTATAGTTGCTCAGCCTTAAAGCTGACAGAAATTAAATTGCATCCAAAGGCTTTTTATATATGACCACAAAGTCTGTGACAATATTGCCATGGGGCTTCTGCATGAGTCAAGTACCAAAACCGGTTCTTTGTTTCCACATGGGCACTTAGTCTCACATTCCTTCTCTTTGAGAAGAAGAGGGGGAAAAACATTTAAAGTTACAAAATATTACAAAAAAAAAAAAAGGTTTCCACTAAATAAATCTCCTAACGTTTTACAAGCTAGATTAAGCATGGGCCAAAAATGGCCAAGCTGGACAAGAGCTACCTGGGAATGACCATGGTGCTGTTTAAGACTGCGATGGAAGTCCTGATTAAGTCCCCCAACCCCCACCCCCGGATGGCAGTCACAAAGCGTGGCCTGCCTTTCCCTTCCAGTCTGGTAGCTTGAATTTCCTCACCTCCTCCATCAGGCTACGTCTCGCCAGGCGCTCCGCAGGCTCGCAATTGCCCCAGTCAATCAGTTAACTAGATCTCTGAGGCCGCAAATCTATTTTCTGCTGAGCTGAAATTAATAACATTCTTTCAGGGCCTATGAAAGATGGCCTATTATACGTACGAGCTGGAGAAGAGAGCAACGTGCTCATATTTCCTAAGAGGAAATTAAATCTAGTTCTAATTGGATTTTGAATGCCGTATTAAAAAACATCGCCCCAGCCAGTGGTGGACGAACTGGAGGCACCGGAATCATTCGCATGTCGGAAGGTGCGTGCAGTAAATGGGTCCGAACGTGCGCACGAGTGATTCGGCACACGCTGGGAAACGTGAGCTGGAGCTGAAAGGAGAGCTGTTCGCCCTCATCCGTTTTTTTCCATGCGTGGAAGATGAAGACAAGGATGAGATCTTCGACGCTTCACACGACGGCCGTAAAACCCGGGATCTAGTGACGTGTTGTTTCGATGGAATCGGACACGGCAGATTCGGCTCGCTGACGGCCCTGAGATTGACAGATTGATTCATGGACGGATGGGAGCCGCACTGCGTTTGTCCAGGCAAAACTGAATTAAACACTGGAGAGAAAGAGTGAAAAAAAGTGTATATTTTTTGATGCATGGACCCCACTGTTCAGCCCAGTTCACGGAGAGTTCACTTTAACAGCAGGTTCTGTCATGGTCCTATTCAATAGATCCATTCTCCACTATCTCTCCAGCAGCCCTGGAGGGTTATGGATGAGGCACGATATGCTAACAAAAGCATCGCCTGCGTTCACATGATAAAATGTATGACAAAGGAATCAGGGGCTGCTTTGAACGGAAGGGGTTGGGGGGGGTGGCTGCCGGTTTACCTCACACACAGTTTGAAAGAAGGTCCACAAAGCAGATTTCCCAAACAGCAACTATGATGTCCATTGGCTTTGGCTGTTAGCACCATCAACCTTCAAGGCTACATCTGGGTGGTTTAAATCGGGATGGTACATTGGGGAGGTATGTTATTCAAACATGACCGTAATATAACAACAATCCCAGCCATACTGCCTCCCCAAATCACAGAAAACACTGGCATAAAACCTAGTTTTATTAAATTTATATATTTGTAAAAGAACAATTCTGTTTTAAAGCAAAACATCCCTACGTCAATGTACTTTTGGTGTAGAAAACATGTGGGAAAGTGCAGTGGCTGAGTTTAAAATAAATTGTTCAGATTAATGACATCATCGCGTTACCCCGACCAATTCCAAAATCATTTGAAGCGCCTCCATTTTTGTGTTTCCCAACCCAGAAAACAGCTCTCTGGATGCCCCAGGCCACGTCGCGCTCACACCTCACTGGGTCATCACTGACAAGGCTAGGCTTGTAACAAATCACATGCCAGTGATGTTGGCGGTCTGGGACAAGGGGAGCAGAGCCATTCCCCCCTTTTAAATATTAACCGGGCTGCCGCCTTCAAAGGGCTGTGTGGAAATAAAAATAAGAAACCCTGGAAGACACAACACACTATATTATCACGCTGTTAATACACCATGGTTTGGGATTGCCTTGCCCATAACCACAAAAAAGCCAGTATGAAGCGCGGAGGACCTATTGCTACAAGTACACAGCTACTCAAATGGTATTATGTTGCCATGACAGCTGATGGCAGAACCCAACATCCATAGGTGGGGAGGGGTACATCATGGTGGCCCATGTTGCAAGGAGCCCAACTGGTTACCAGTGACTGATCCGGGTCCAAGATATTTGAGTTCCAGGTGGCTGCCCATGCGACTAACTTTTAAAACAGCGAGCGAGTTGAACGCACCAACCGCTCACATGTGTGTGGGGTTAAAGCTGGAAGGTGCCAGTGGTCCAGGCCGTGAAGAAGGTTCTGCCATGGAATAATTAAGTGGAGGTCCCTGGCAGTCCACCTGCAGAAATGCAATCGCCGCATTCTGATTCGGTGCTGATAAGAGACAGTGTACTTCATGACCTGAGGCTATAAATGACTGAAAATTAGATCATAAATTGAGAAAAAGGTCTGCCTTGAAAAAGGTGAGTCGAGCAGACATTAAGGACTAAAGATCATCCAGCTCCCCACCATGTTTTTAAGTACCTTTTTAAATGATGAGATATCACATTATCTTTTCGTCTGTTTCTCAAAAAAAAAACACTTAAAAAAATAAAAATTTGCAGCACCTGGAGAAGCCAAATGCGTTCAAATTATGCCTCACAGGCAGGGCACAGGGACATGGATTCCTCTAAAAAAATCTCCCAGTTTTGATTTTCCGCTATTTATCAATATTTTCTTTGGCATGCACAATGTCATTGGCTCCCAGAAGAATTATAGGACCTTACTGCCGAACACAAACAATTTACTGCCACTTTGCCTCACTGAACAGCGCTGCCAGCGGCCAGGGGCCATTCATTTCCAGCCATACATGTTTTACTCACCCGACTTGAACAAACATATTTGTTGAGGCACCAGCCCATAACATTTAGGAGAGGCTGCCCACAAAGTATTTAATTTGAAATCGCCACATCTCCACGATCACTCTGCAGGGGGAGTGCGCTGGGCACTGGCGTGTTTCAGCTAATGCACGTCGCACTCCGCTTTCCCTTTTACCAGGGTTAGGGGAAAAGAACGTGCATTTTATCAGCGCTGAGCCGTGCGAGGTTCCGTAATTGGTGCTTTAACCTATTTGCGGCCTCGTATTTTCTCCTTAAAGAGAAACTGCGCGAGTTAAAGTCTTACCAGCCTCCCCATGTTTATTCCCTCAGAAGCAAGATAGTAAATTAAATGCTCACCTGAAATCTTTGCCTGAGGTGCACTGGGCATCGGTCGGAGATGGTGTCCAAATGACTGTGCAGCGGGGCCAGGGAGCGCGGGCGCCGGGGCACCTCCGCTGGGGAAGCAACCCCTCCTCCCACATTCCCCAACGTAGCGCCGATGTGTTGCAGCCATTTACATCACCGAGAGATAAATATGTTGTCAGCTTGGTATCTCTGCAGGCAGCGATACTTCCCCACACTCTGAAAGCCACTTTACCTTTGTTGTTCATAAGATATTTCCTTTAATTCAATCAAATTTCTCATAGTGATATCAAGAACAAATAATACTATTATATAACAAACGGTATGCATGCAAAACTAGTGTGCTGCACCCGCACACAGAATAGTGATCTCATAACCATCCTGTTTGTGTTTTCATCACAGTGTCTGCATCTTTGTAGTAGGACCTGGTGTGGCTTGTGTATTGCTATTTTTTTCCACACGCTGTAAATATATCATTTGTTTCATCATCAACCTGCATGGTTCATTTGTATTCCTGTTGTGTTTCTACTGCTCCACGTGATGACCTTCTGTGACGCAGATGTACGTGTCATGTGATGTACGTGTCACAGAAATTTTCCTTTTCCGTCATTTACATTTTGTCAAAGCTGGTGTCAAATGAATAAAATAAGTTATTAGGAAAAGATCTGATACATAAATGTGCTATAAAAACATACATTAAGACATAGGTCCATATATATATATACGCACACACATACAGACCCAAATATGACAGGTTCTTCACGGGCATGCAGTCACAGTCATTTAACCTCTTTTCGGTTCTGAGAAGGTTAAACAACCTAGCTACCAATGTGCAGGTTTCCTAATGAAGCCATTCAAGGCCACTCCAGGGATTCCGCTCTGAAGGAGATACTTTTTTAACCCCTCCCCCCACCCCAATGCACACACATACACCTCTACCTCACTGTCACTAATTACCACCCGACTGAGGCGGCACCGAGGGCGAGGCTAAGCTGCTCTCACCGCTGGGGCAGCTGCTCCTCTCCGAAAGCAGTGGACACTATCCTGGTTGGCTGGCCATGAAAAAAAGAAGGGCCTTAGTGGATATTGAATTCATACTTAGCTTTCTAAGGCATCCATTATATACTCCCCAGAACTGTCATCTCTATTTTAATGAGCCACTGGACAACACCAAACCTACAAAATGAAAAGGAAAAATGTATCTAAAAAGAGAAAACGCGTACTGTTCAATTGTGAAAACTATTCACAGTGTGCATTCTTGTGGAAACTTGACTGATTCTGGTCAGAGAACATAGAATGACTTTTAATCCCGGAATTATATCATTTCCGTTTTCGAATAGAAACGGTATTCCCGTGGTACTGTCAATACCGGGGGAAAAAAATCACCTTGGCTTTATGAGGCAACTGTGGAAGCCATCCCACAGAGCTCCGCCCATCTGCTGAGGATCACACCAGGGTTCCTTGGGTGGGATAAGTGAACAGGTTAATCAGCGTGCATTTCTTTTATTTTTAGTTACCCACGAAGTTCTGCATAAGTTGAACGAGCATTCATATTCCTCTCATCTGTCATCGGGACGCACTCCTTCACGTGCACATCACCAACACACCAGAGTTAGGATTTGACCGTGCGCTCTTACGCTGAAGCTTCATGAGTGCAATTCGAAAATATTCCTACGGTGGCGCTGTGCACAAACTGATAGCATTCGGCGGCATGCGCCCTTCATGCAGAAAAATATAAAAGAAACAGCAGATTGGTTTATTGGTTTTGTTTCATCTCCTCCCGCATACCAAAGAACCTCCACGGCTTATAAAGATGCCCTGTAGCACTGATGCTCAAATTAACTGTGCAATTCTACCTATGCATAATACTCCCAAGTGATACGCTCCTTGGCTGAATGTGATACTGATTAATTTTCCTTACGCAGGTAAGGTCTTCATCCTTCCAGTGAATAGGACTTCCGTTGTTATACTTAAGGTGTCGCCAGCCCATGATAAGTTGTTTAATTACCCATTTTAAAACTTTTCCGGCTTCGTGGGTGAACTGTTAACTTCAAAAATGAAAATCATGAATAAAGCTGTCTGTATCGTAATCCATTTTTTATATCTAATGGTTGCAGACTATTTTACTGAAATAACGTGTCTGAGATTACAAATGAAAAGTGTACTGGATCATCCTTTATCCCTCAGACAGATTAAATTCCAAACCCTGTTACTGTAATAGGCACACTTGTAGCTTAACATAAATTAGAACTCTAATTATATTAGATACCATTTTAAACAAAATAACAGATTCCTCGGGATCCATAGGTGTAATTTATAGCAAAGCCAGGTTCATTTTCCTTAACAATCAATTTCTCAGTGTAGCAAACGACTAATATAATGATGTAACGCAATTCTTTCTGGGAGCGCCGAAAGCCAGGAATCACAGTCGTCGCAGAGGGGTGTTGAAGATGAATGAGCCCGCAATTTATTCACTCGTAATTTCATATTGAAAAGGATGTAACAGGTGAACGTAAGGGTCACGGGGAAAAGGGAAACGGTACTCTTTATATATGTGTTTAGCATGTGAAGCACCGGACAGAGACTTCTTACTGCACACTTTTCTTACACGCACAGCGAGTTGCTTTTTATGTTTGGCGAAATCCGAGGGCGGCAGTACGATCGCGAACAGATGGAGTGACCGTTTTATTCTGCACCATTCGTTTTGATCCGTACAGATAATTTTAGCCTGCACACTCAGGTGACATGTCTGTTCCAAAACCAGCGGTGTCATTTGAAACCGTGATCGAGTACACCCTCCACGGCTGCTCGGGTTTAAAAAATGCGTTATTGTAATATGAAAATACATGTATTTGTGTTAGCGACAAACTCACAGGAAATAAATATATTCTGCCTTTCGGAAATACAGAAATAAAACTTTTTTACATTACAAAGTGTTATGGTTAAGCTCTTAGCCAACAAAACTAATAAGAACAAAATCTGAGTTTACTAGGGTCAGCAATTCAAGTAGACAAAAGGTTCTATATAATAAGGACTTATTATTATTATTTCATGAATATTAATATTGTTAATATGGTTTGCAAGAGCTGCTCGTTAAGCAAAGTTTACATGCATAAGGTATCCCTTTCGTTCGGGCAATCGTGAAAGGGACAGAAGCAGTTTGCTTTAAAAAAAAAAAAAAAGCGAAAGGGTTAACTTTGCACATCAAGGTTTACATCCCGGCCCGACCCTGCGATGACCAGGTCATGCATCTATACTAACACGCTTTCGGACATATCAGCTGCTTATGCTGTGGTAGAAAATCCCCATGAATGACTGTTCTAAACCATGTCTGAGGCTGACATGGCAAAGAAAAATGACAAGTTTGCTGCAATAAAAACTATCTGGTTAGAGGACTGTGGTTGGTTACTATTAGTCTTCATTACACGGCAGTCGTCTGACAACTGTGGCGTGCTACGGAGCCCCAAATGGGGGCTATAATGTGATCTTATGATATATGAAGAGCTGCTAACGCCAGCCCAAATCTTCGTACTTGGTGTTAACGGTACCCTTTTTTGTAAAGCTGTACATTACCTCAAACCATCACAAATCTGCCGGCTCAGCTATTACGATTGTATATCTACCAGACCTTTCCGCTAAATCATTTTATTCAACCCACAGCAGCCTGAAGAACAGGTCAATAACAGAGGACCTCTTTAAGCTAAATTCGCACGGAGAATAGAAAAGGGGCAAGGGTTTGGGCAGAAATAAGACAAATAAATTCCTGTTTGTGTTTGAATAAAGGAGAACGTTTATGCCTCTGACAGAGTATGAGGCTGTCGTCGCCGCTTGCTTTTGTCCTATACTGCTAATCTGTCCCAGGTCGAAAAGCGTACTGGGATCGCACAGTCTTCCGTGTCACAATAATGCCCTCGCCGTTAATTGAGGAGTGAAAGGCAGAGTCTTCGGTAGCCGGGATATCGTTGAGATCTTAGGCTGTATGAAACAAATGCTGTACATAATTAAAGGCTTCCACGGCTAATCTGCCTGGAATAAAAATGGTTTGCCTCGCCGTGACCTTGAACACCGTGTCAAGCTCACGTTATCCTTAGTTAAACCTTCTGCCCATGTTATGTGTTCCATATTCAAACTGGATATATTTTTATTTCTTTTTTAAAAATACGCCAGCTGTGATGTAATGTTTTTACAACACAGTACCGAAACGCACAGGGACATGTATAAATTACAGCATCACATTTTAATTTTAAAAATTGCATTAAAAATTATTGAGTAATGGTCCAAGCTATTTCCAAGAATAGAAATCTGCACAAATTAAGCTTCCTGTCACCCTGTTGAAATATAGCATTTACTGTTTTCTGGATACCGAATGATCCACCTTTTCATAGCGTTTTACAGTAAAAATATTAAATAGATTAATTCAATTTCGTTAACACGTCGAATATTGGTTATTTTTTTGACAATTTTAACCTTGTCTTGTTCTTCAGATTTACCCTCAAACTGTGATTTTATTCTTTTCAATTCAATCATTTATGTTTATGCAAGCTAGACAATCATTTGAATAAAACTTACCAATGATCTGAAATTATTCATATTACAATAATGTATTGTTAGGTCAGTACTTGGTCAGTACGGGATTCCTTATCATTTTTATTTCAGTTTTATTTCATGTTCTATTCTATTACATTTCTTCCAGAAAACAAAATACCTGAAATAGATTTAGAATATTAAAGCAAATCAGGATATTGAGAAACTGGAATCACTCTGTGATACTATATATCAGGGATGTCAAACTCCAGTCCTGGGGGGCCGGAGCCCTGGGTAGCTTAGCTCTTTCCCTGTTCCACCACAAATGATTCAGCTCAAGATCTGTGTGGTAATTAGGACAAGGAGTTGAATCAAGTGTGTTAAATGAGGGGAAACCCAAAAATGTGCAGGGCTCCGGCCCCCCAGGACTGGAGTTTGACACTCTTGTTATATATATGTATATAAGAATAGATCATTTATATGAAGTGTTAAGGTCTCTCTTGGCAGACAGGCAAAGGGCAGTTAAGTCTTAGACTGTCAGTAAATGATTCCACAGATACGAACCTTTACTGAAATCAGCTTGAGTTTAAGACATGACGTACACAACCTTCCCAGGGTTCCTCTCTTCTCCATATGTATTCTATAGGCAGCAGGTAGTGCAGAATTTAAGGACATATACCTGTTACCTGAAGGTTGCTGGCTCAAGTCCCAGGAGATACACTGTTGTTCTACACTTGAGAAGCGTAAAATATCCAATGATAAAAATAGTTCCAATATTCTAACTTGCTTTAGACAAATGGATTAGCTAAGACCCTGAATGTAAAAGTGCAACCATATAAAACAACACTATAGTATGTTGAAAAGGATGTAATAGGAATTAGAAAATGCATTTTTTTTCGTTCCTTTTTAATTATGCATGCTGTCCAGGAGGACAATGCAATGATTAATACTCTGTTCACACACCAGTCACAAACAGCTAGTTTTTACACCATGAATTTTTAAGCATGTTACTTAGAGATAACTCCAAATGGCTTGTGTTAAAATTGCAACTTTGAAAAATAAACGTCTATCACACAAATACATGCTGCACACATCTATCTGCTCACTGTTCCCAGCTATGTAACTCACTGGTGTACACTCAATGGCTTACTATTCATCACCAATGACAAGGATTTTTTTTTTCCGAGGTAAAACAATCTTGTGCATTGTTTATATTGTTGTTTCTTTCTGTGGACAAATATGGGAAACAATTAGCATATGCACACCTACTCCAGTCCAGAATTACTCTAATTTTAATTTCGAAAAGCGTACATGTGGATCTGAGAAACCCCCCCGACTGTCTACCCGGGGGAACAGCATGTGTAAATTAAATAATGAGCATTCCACAGGAATGATTTAAGAGTAACTGAATGGAGCAGCCTTGGGTCAAAGACCAGACAAAGAGCATTAAAAGCATCAGCTTTGTCCGTGGAAGGAAATCTTCTACTATGGTATGTTTGGGCAAAACTACTAAGAAGAGCACTGGCAAAACTGTGCCAAGTAAACAGTTACCATTCAGTTTAGATTATACTTTGTCACAAGAGTTTCAAGTTTCAAATAAAGCTTTCCACCAATTTTGGTATATTTAGATTTATTGCTATAAATGATAACACAACTGGTTTTAATTAGACTTAATGATTATATAGTCATCACTGATTTTTTTACACTTTGCATTACTAACATGTATACTATGAATAATATAGGTGTTTTGTTTATCTATTTATGTGATACGCATTATTTGTAATTATATGAAAGAAATTCCATACTTACATCCAACATATGTTTTTATGTTCCCTCATTATAAATGTGCTCACATGGAGCTGTTGAAGTCATAATGTATCAGTACATTAGCAGAGAAACCATTCTGGAACTTTAAATAGACCACTTGGTAAGAAATATGCACGGCACACCACCCTTATCCAAATAAAGAGATCATTAAACGTTTCATTAGCAGAATTTCCTGTCATTGTAATCTTCCTTTTAATCTGTGTGATAATACTTTGGCCATAAAATTTATTATACAGTTTTTGACCTGACAGATGCTTTTCCAAAAAATTGTCCATGTTTTTCATATTTGACGAATACCGCATCTGCAGAATCAAATCTGCTTACATAAATTAAGGCCAGAACATATTGTCATGACTGACTAATTCTGAACAGTAAGTGATAATGTCACCTGTAATTATGTTAGTGATTTTAGGCTAAAAGATGGGTTTTTGCTGTCATCAGTTTTTCACTCAGGAAAATTAAGAATTACATGTAAGTTCTGCCCTAATCTCCTTTCAGATGCTCTTCTCTTTTGTAGAAAGATTCTTCTGTTGTTTCTGTTGAAGTCATACATTGAGTATCAAGATCAAGGTCTTGAGTTTAACTGAGGAAAACCAGATACTGTGGGTTTTCATGTTTACCTCCAGCAAATTGGGGCAGGGGGTCTCCTTAATAATTCTTGCTTGATCCCTACTGCAAGTCTGAATATGCATCCCTACATTTGCGAGATTCATTTATTACTAGAAGAAAAATGTGCTGAATAGGTTATATTCGTTAACACATCTGCAGGGATAATTCTTACATAGACGAAAGGACAAATGTCAAGAGAAAATGTTGCTGACTTACAAAAAAATGCAGGCGAAATGCTTGCCTAGTGTGTTACTACATAGGCCTACAACTTAAAAGGGTGTGAAAGAAAATAACCACCTTGCTGAACAAAAGCATTATCGACTAGTGCAAGACATTTTTAAGAAATTTACAGCCCTGCAATTACAATTCATGAATTGAATGATTGCACAATCCGAGTGTGAATTGGTCTAATGTGAATAGTTGTGTTATATAGAAAGTACAGGTAATAGTCTTCCCTTTGTCTCCCCTCAAATAAAATTATTGATAATTGTACAGGAGTTTGTGACCTTCACATAAGAATGTCAAACTCTGTCCTGTCAGGAATGTTACACCATGGATTCAGGAGTGCTACTGTGTTTCACTGTGCATTCTACATGGCTGACATGACAAGAAAGCTTGACTTGACTTTTTACTTAGAGTTTTCCATCTGAAATACTTTGAGTGCAACATCAATGTCGGCAAAAATAGATTTATTGTGTATTGCAGGGGTACAATTTGAGCGACGAAATTATTTAATATGACCAACCATACTGGAACACGCCATTGTGATTGTCTTTATCGCTTACAGAGGTTGCACTAGACATAAACAAAAGCTAGTAATTTTACTTTTCATTCAAAATTGATTAAAACGTTAATATAAGTAGAATACTACACCCGTCACCACCAACTGTTGTTTTTCCACCTTTAACAAGGACATCCCATAAATATTCACGCTATAACTCTTTCATTTTGAACGCATCATTAACTTCTGTGGGGAGAAGAGGGCTGAGAGGAACAGGGGGAAACAGGGTGGAGTAAAGGGAATTGTGCTCTGAGGATGAGTCCGGGTTCTTTGAAAAGAGAGACAGGCGGCAAGGCCTTCCTCTGTTTCATCCTTCTGTTATGAAACTAGTTTTAAGAGGCGCCTCGTAAAGCTGCGATCAGCGTAGAAGCTCGTTCATTAAACCATAAATGTTGCATAGATTATTTGTCGAAATCATCACTCCTCAGTCGAAGTCAGATGTATTTCTGTAAAAAAAAAAAAATGGAGAATTTTTAAATAGTAGACAAATGTGCTTCTACGCTTGTAACTGCGTATTATACAGTTCTCTCGGAACGACGAGCGGTACCACCTTCGCTGCTGGTAGAAGGAAAATTCTTCCAGTGAAGGAGTTCGTGTGAAGAATATGCGCTTCGCCGCCAACCGCTGTATTGTAAAATCCACGCGTAAACTGGTGCTCTGCTCCCTGAGCCACGTAACTGAACTCAGCTTCATTTGCGTTATTGTCATAAGGCTTTGCACACATACCCCAGTAGCTCGCTCCTGATGGTATCGACCAGGTGCTCCAATGGAATCCATGGCATGTACTGTACATTTCTAATCTTTCTGATGATTATTTTGTTAATTGATTAAAGATTTTGACATCGATAGTCTAAGTATTATTAATTCATTTAGTACACTTCAGTGGAATGATTACCATCGCCCTTTACTGTGTTCGCTTACTGTACTTCCTAAGCTCAAGATGTAAATATTACCGCTACAGCAATGGGCGTGGCCAACGGATCTTTCCACCAATGAAAAGGGAGTAGGGTTTCTATGTAAGAATGCTTCGTCAAAAACTGAACACTCAAAAAAGGACTGTAGAGTGAAGGTACTATAAATACAATACAGGTACAATAAAGATTCTTCGTAAATGCATCCCATATCTTTATTATTTACATTATTTTACTGTTACATTTATAAACACACACGCACACATTAATGCTATTTTCTTTTGGATGTTGCAATATATTTGTTAATTCTTAGTTTCAATTATTCCAACTTCGTAATTTTCCCAAAATCCGAGTCTAGTTAAAACCGTTCTGTTCCTAACGCTTTTCTTTGGGCTTGAACCAACCATGGAAACACGATTCTAATATCTTGCTCCAAATCAAACATATACATTCTGTACTATAACTACGATTTTCATATACTAATAAGAACGAATCCCATCTGGCTGTCGGCCTTCAGAAGTAGTGAAACGACAATAGAGGGATGTGTTCATTCGAATTGACTGACAATGAATAATATCATGACTACCGTAGTTCCCTGGCCACTTCTTTCTACCATGTCATTTATAAACGAATTTTACAAAGGCCATTTATTGAAAATGAAATAAGTTTCACAACAGAGGGGAGGTGCTCTTTTTTGGAGGAGCCAATTAAAGTGCCGATCTTTCTCACGTTGGTTATTGTATTTCTATAAACCAATAAGATGTCACTCTGTGCGGTATGTTGTCACGTGCTTAGGTGGAGCGTTTTGGTTGAGCGGGCCATAACAAAGAAGAGCGCGCCCAAGGTTGGAGGGCGCCTTCTGCTTTGTCGCGTAAAATGGATAAAATAAGAAAATGATTATGCTGGGGCAGATTGCAATGTGCTTCTAGCCAAAAATTAAACATTCTTCCATGAGCAGGAATAATCGTTGAAACAAACAAATAAAAACATTCTCCAATTCATACGGCACAAAATATGAAGTAATCAAGAAATACAATAAATAAAACAATGACTGTGTTTCATTAAGTGGAGTCTTTAACTGTAGCGAAGCTAATAATTGCAAAACCTTAACCTTATAATATGTGTATGTTGTCACAATCTAATATTGACTTTGCAATTTACAATATCAGGATGCTTTGAGAATATGCTTTAACAATTAGAAACCAAATCAAAATGTATCAGGCGTTTTCTTTAAAAACCCAAAGCCCAGTATTACATATATTTGAAATCACTGCAATCACTTAAGAGTCGAATATATCATACTGACCCACATTTATGTTGAAATCTTGTCCCACTTGTAAAAAGTGCTCCAATCATTACTGACGTAATGAAATGACTTTATTGTTAATAAAATGTGACCCTACATACATTTCACAGTCTATAACACTGGAAGCTCTCCAAATTGCTGCATCGTTATGCCGTTGTTCTTAAAAAGATTTCAAAATTTGTTTTCATGTCTATGATCGTAACCTAAGCTCACACGCATTTTCTACTTCTTTAGTATTTCAGTGCATTTTGAGCTGCAAATAGTGTATTTGTTGGTTAAACTTTACCTTCTAACATGAAAAATTATGAGTTAAATTAACCAAGAATGTTTTCACACAATCTAACAATACTTGTCTTCCGTTTGCCTCATCAATAAATCATTTTTAAAACATTTCTGAAGATCCAATTAAGCACTGTATTTTATTATAGAAACGCCTGACAAACAATTTGCCAATGTTAATATTCCAAAGCGTACTACCCTGATGTTATCACCTTCAACTCAAAAATCATTATTTAGACGTTATATTTTAATATATAACAGTATAATATGCTGTTAACTGAGTTTCAGTCTTTTTAGGTACAAATGCCACATTAAATTTGTCACGTTATCATTAATAATGAGAATTCCTGATTCGTTAAATTGCAAGAATTTCCTGTCATGTTTTTAAACATGAGAATGAAACAGCGTGGAATCTAAATTCCTAAGAAAGTATCGACCTACTGGAAAAATCAGTAAAATAAAAGGCACCGTTTTTCCCCTGGAGAATAACTTTAACGCCCGGTCTTTGTGGTTTATCAGGTTGACAGAAGGTAAGCTATTCTCACTGTCTTAATAATCAATTGCAGGTATATTGATGCAGAGCATCCGTCTAAGACCAATCCCATAGTCAACTATAATATCAAGTTTAATATGATAATATAATTTAATATGATACCAGATATTCTTTTTGATAGGTATGCGTATTTGTATACAAATTCAGAGCGTACATCTACTACGAAGGCAGTTTACTTGGTCTCAACAGGTACCTATATATGTACTTTCTGGAATCCTTGAATCTTCTTGTTAAATATCCACATCGCAAGTTATTCAACTCATCGTTATCTGAAATGAAAATTAAGTTTAATTAAATCAGCCCTATATGGCTATTGAAAAGGATGGACGATAATAAAATGGCCGCCTTTTATAGTACGCTAGACAAAATGGCATTACATCATAAAGAACGCAGTGATGTAATACTTCCCCGAGAAGACTGAACGTGTACTAAGTCTCGAAGGCAACAAATATCACATACGTAACATGTATAGTTTGTCTTCCATACAGCTGTTCTATATCTTATTCTTTTTGTCCAAAATTCTGTCCAAGTATCATAAAAAACCCAGAATAAAACATGAGTGAACAAGTTTAATATTTATTGTTATTTATTTATATATTATCTAAATGTAATGTACCCTCGGTGGAAGAGTCGTATTACGTTACAGAGGCTTGTTACCTTACATTATATGCATGGAACTCTTTCATTCGATAGATAGTAAAGTTTGGTGTCGCGCTTGTTGAAATATGTGTTAAACTCGCTGTGATAAAGCCTAGTTCGTCAAGGAGGAGCAGTCATTGTTGAATCTGGACGCGACAAGATTTTGATTGATGAGCTTTAAGACGTCTTAGCAACCAGAGTTAAGGATTCGATTGGCTAAGCTAACGCCGTTTTACTAATGATGAACATTTTCTTCTGAAAATCCTTTTTTCCATCTCTACTTATTCATGCAGTTCTCAGTTTCTTGAAAAAAAAATATAACTAATTTCACAGCAAACAGTTAGGGCGTGATACAGAATGCCAGAATCACCTTCCAGGTTTATGCAAGGAAAATATTGCCGTCACATGATTCAGTGACCCAGCGGCAGTTGTGACAATAGTCCAGCCTATGTTGTATCTCCAACGTAAGCTATAACAGTGCCTACATAGACAAATAAATAACTTTAACCTGAACAACGCCATCACTGCTGGCTGTTACAAATGTTGATTAAAGAGAAGAATACAGTTTATCATTCGTTATTTCTGTCACAATTCGAGCAAATTTTTACTGTTTTTATAAAACCAAGAACTGAACAGTGATTTAATGCCGCGCTTTGTCACAATCACATTCAGGTGTCAGCACTGAAGATTAAAACATGCTTATTTGGCATTTACTTTAGATTGTGTGTGTGTGTGTGTGTGTGTGTGTGTCAGTTTTTCCAGAACTGTCAGCTCATACGCTAACAGTTTAAAAAGTGCTGTTTAGTAGTCCGTCGTTTTCAAGGCACCGGTTAAGCTCGCGCTGAACAGGACATGTATAACGTCCCTTCCCCCATTCCTCTGTGGCCTTATTGTGTTTGTGAGTCTGTGTGTCTGTCTCCGGTATGTGTGCAGACAAAGCCGCGTCCCCATCGCGATCCTTGTGCGGCACGGTGTCATTCTGTTTAATGAATAAAAGCACTTAGTAAAAGTAACAAAATTAAAGCTTCCTAGTTTAAAACAATCGTTTTCAACACGCTGTACATGAACTGAATTGATTTTAATCACAAGACTTTGGGAATGAAAGGTTCGTTTTTACTGATATCCATTATTTTGAGCACTTTATTTACAAAAATGTTCAACACACTAAAATATAACATTTCAATATCATTAGTGCTTAGTCTGTTTATGCATGAACGGTCTAACGGAGAAAGGAAGAACGTAACAAATCGATCTGGGAATCTGAACAAACACAAACAATGACATGCTCGGGCATTGTATATCTACAGTAAAATCAATCTGTTGTAAGAAATATGTTGAATTTCGTTCTTTTTAAATAGTTTCTGACATTTCAATTAAAACAAACCAGGAATATATCATTGATTAACAACATATTTTAGATTAGAGCTACAATTGGTCAGAATGAATCCTTACAAAAACCACAAACACCAGCCACTTGTACAACTGCTTCAAACTATTTTTTTTTTCATTTAAACCGACTCACTAAAAAGGGGGGGGGGGGTCGTGGCGAGGGACCACGTAAGTCTGTCCAAATATTGTTGCATAAATTCTACAGATGTCCATACAAATATCTTACATGAAGTCAATGATAAATAATAAATGGTATAAAATAGTTTTTTTAAATAATAAATACCTTAATCGAGATAACTGTCATAAAATATTGACATAAACTAATAAATTATGCTTTCTGAACTGAAACCAAATGCAGACAAAAACATCGTTTTTTCCCTTTTTTTCTTTTACTTCTGTGAAAGAGCTATCCGTGTTATAACGGCTGGCTAATACTTAACAGATCTACAGGACTTACCTTCAAGTAAAAGTTACAAAATTTTCAGTTCTTCAGTTTAGCATTGCACTTTAGAAAATAAAACAGATGACGATAAACAATCCGTCGATGGATCTTCGTTAGTGAAGAAAAAGAACCACTGCTGCTTTATATATAAAAACAACAGGCTAACAGCCATGATAACGATAATAACAATAATAATACGGGCTAATACAGGTGACTGTTGAAGCGCAAATATATAAAGTACTTTAAACTACTGAGGTAATAAAATAGCGAGATCATCGCTTCAGCACACGGATGAACTCCATTACAGATGCGTTAGTTTAGGCGCGTCCTGAATCCTACCCTGAGAAGCATGGTGAGACGTAAGGTCTGTGTATGTGGGATGGGGGTCACAGGGTCCATGATGATGGCTGCCGGGAATCTGAGCGGCACAGCTGTAGTCCACGCTGGCGGATGAGGGATGAGGGAGATGGCCGAGGTTGAACATGGGGCCAGAAGCTGGCATTGAATCAACGAAATTCCCTCCAACGTACACGGGGCTGCCTTGTAAATTGGTGTTGGCAAAGCCACCGTTGCCTTGCATGGTGTGGTGTTCATACTCTGGGCCCGGGTACCTCTTCTGCTGCGGCATGCAGCCACCTAATGGTGCAGTGTATGCAGCCAAGCCGTACATGTTTTGCTGTGGTTTGGCGAAAGACGGAGGCGAGGGCGCGTCGTAACTAATACTGTTTACGTTAGGGAGCTGAGCGGAATATCCGATGTGATTCGCACCACTTAACGGTGGACTCCTGTCCGGTGAATGGCCGATGGGCGAATGCATAACACCCTTGGCTTTTTGGTCCTTTTTGTACTTCATCCTTCTGTTCTGAAACCAGATCTTTATTTGACGCTCTGTGAGATTCAATAGGTTAGCCATTTCCACTCTGCGGGGACGACAGAGATAACGGTTGAAATGGAATTCCTTTTCAAGTTCAACAAGTTGAGCACTCGTGTAGGCGGTGCGGACCCTCTTAGAGGCTGGCCCTGGTGGACTTTTGTCGTCACAGGTGTCGCCTGAAATAAGTAAGAAGACATGTAGTTGCGAATACAACTTATACAATAAAACGCAATGCATAACTATGTCACTAGGCAACATCGTGATCCCATTCTAATCAAAAAGATGTATACTCATGCAGTTCTACAACCGCTGACGACAAACCCAAGTATTACCACAACGATTTGTTTAGCACAACCACTTTAATTAAACTGATGTTATTCCATATTTTTAACCGCATAATGTATCACTTTCGATATTACATTTGTAAACGCTCAAACTATCGAACGTAAATAATTTTGTGATCTTGTTTGTCACATATAAGGATTACAAAGTGGGGGTTTTGATCAAATTGTAAAAGTCTCTGTGCTGTAGGTATACCCTAAGGTTTGCGATTCTAGCCGAACATATAATCTGTTATTTACATGCCATTCCTTATTGCGTTTATATGGCTCGAGGAGAGCAGCACCAACTTAACCTGTGAATGAAAGACTGAAAAGGTTTTGAAATGAATTTTAGAATTCATTCTTCAATAACTCGTGATTTTGCTTTCACGGCTCCGAAATTACTCTAATTTAAAGAACATTTGAGTCTCCCTGAAGTCAAGGTCTGTATTTTTTATAGGACATAAAACTGTCAATGTAGCTGAATTGCAGATTGATTGTTTTTGTGTCATTGTCAGACAATTCAGATCAGAGTACATTTTTGTGAATAATCTTAACAAGCTATCCGAGACTATAAATATCTGATTATAATGTTTTGACAGACCTCATTCTACCTCTCCTCTAAATATGGGCGAACAGGAACACAGCCATCCGTAGAACAGGGTCCAATCCACAACAAACAGCCACACAGATGTATCAGCCCTCCAGTCGTAATACCTGCAGTAGTGCAGCTGTTGCTGTTGCCTTTCTGCTTTGAGTTCTGCCTGGATTCCTTCATCCATGGGAATATTTGCTTTGTAATAACAGGAGTGGCAGTATTAGACGCCCCATTGGGGGATGTCTTCTTTTTCTGTGTAGAAGCGCTGCTGGGGTTCGGCGAGGAGGCAGGCAGAGGAGGTGCTTGCTGGTGCTCACCAATGTTTACTGGCTGGCTGTTGCCTTGGCTGTTAGCAGTTCTCATGCAGCTGCCGTTTATGTCACTACTTTTATGATTTGGGGGTCGAATTGTTGATGTTTGTATTGTGCAGACTGGACCCTGAAAATCATTTTCGATATTCGATGAGGGGTAAGGCTGGTGACTGGAACCATAGCTAAAGGAATCAGATTTGGGGTACGAGTAACCTCCAAAAAGTCCAGAATTATCATAGTAAGAGGTTTTCTGCATTATGGGATTCAAACCGAGCGGGCCAGTCTGCCCAAATCCAATGACATGAGTTTTGTTTTCGTCTTTATTGGTGCTTTTTGACCTGTCACGTGAAAGGAACCGCCCACTCCTTTCTGACCTGTAAAAATACAATGAGAACACGTTAGACTCAGTCACCGCCGCTACACTAACACACGTGCAGATTTAAGTATGTAACGTTAAAATAATAATAATAGCTATTTTTACCCTGAAACGTTTTAGAAACGAATTTGAGATCGAGAGGCAGGGACATTCAATCATAACGAACCACGTGGACCTTTAGGTATAGAATGGATTTCGGGGGCTTATTAGCTCGCAATTGACGATACTATCCACATTTCTTGAATATCGTTTTGCTTCTTTAAAGAAAGACATATTATTATGGCAAGAGACACCGATTATACAGTTAAAAGTCAATTTTGTTTCTTGCTCTTAAACAGCATGCACTCCGTAGCTAATTACAAATGTTCGACCATCGCCTTAGTGTACCACTACTGTCACATCATTGATTTTACCATGAGTCTTTGTTATTCATTGGTTATTCAGATCATAAGTTTGAATTATGAAATTTAACTTGGAAATTTCTACCACATTATATTGCACTAGCCCATGTAATCAGTTGATAAAGCATGAATTACAGTAACATGTAGCTATGTATATTGTTCAGTGTTTCTTTTGCTATTGGGCTTCCCAGTAAAAGTTTTACCAACATTTATATTCAATCCTCAAAACAATGTTGCAAGAATAATACAACAAATTAAAATAACAAGGCAGTTATTGGTTTTCAAACTACTTTTTCAAAGTGCATTATTTTGTTGAAAGCATCGGAATCTGCAACTGACCAGTTTACACAGTCGTCCAGTTTAGGCAATTAATGTAAAACATAACAATAACGACTGCTACAACAATGCTTTATAATGTGATAATTAAAAGCTTTTTAGCGTATAACATCTTTAATGCTCATTACTTCTTACTGTTTTTGCTGTGAAGCTGTCCCATGTTCTACCTTAAACAGCTTTTTTTTTTATCTGAAGATAAAATTCGAATAGACGAATGCATTTTCTTTTGTAGCAATTTAGTATTGCATTAAATAAAATTCGATGGTAGCTATATTGAAAAGAAACCTTTCCAATGCGTCACTTTAACCCAAGCTGGTGACAAAATCACAAACATGACAGAAAAAAAATTATAGAAACTATATTAGTTTTTTACTATTTTGCTAAAAATGCGAAATATTCAGATTCCACAGCCTTTCGCTTTCAAAGCCTTGGGTTACAAAGAAGAAGAATAAAAAGTTAAAAGTTAACTTGTGCTGTAAAGACACCCTTTGTGCAAAATCGATCAAAGAAAAAGGCCGCATCAGCACTGAGAGCCACATATTATTCCTTTCACTTCTGTGCCCCAATATAACTAAGACAAAACTCATAAGATAAACTTTCAGGGAACGAAGCTGAAAAAGTATCACGACACCGTAATCGCATATAAACTGAGAGGGCAGTAAGTGGCCGCAAAGTGGTAACCAGCATGTTCATTACTTCATAAGATATTATAAATTATGCTATATTGGATAGCTGAAATATTCCGAAACATTTTAAAAATGTATACTGGAATGCAAAATTATTCGATTTTTGACAACTGCCACCTATTTTTAATTCAACGTAGGCCTACATGTCATGTTCATGTACGGCGTTAAAACACGTTTCTTTTGCCGAAATGTTTCTGAACTTTACTTGAACTTTTTTTTAAAAAGTGTAGGTTATAAATCATTTCGACAACGGTCAGCTGATTCTAGATTTGACTTCTCCAGCCCTGTGGCGGTGTTTGTCTAATGTCGCCAACGGCGAAATCATTTGAGATCTTTGGAAGAATATCCGTAATCCAGTCTCCAGCGCAATGCATTGTCCTAACATTGCTACAGGCAAACGTTACAAAAACACTGCACTTCGGCCTCTCCTCGCGGTAATTATTGTCGAGATGAATGTGTATTCCGCGCTAATTTCAACGTAAATGCTAAAGTAGAACTAGGACAGATGTTCTGGCACGAAAAATCACTCCTCAAGTATTACATCCCTTTTCTACCGCCTGATGGAAATAGCAGGGAAATGCCCGCTGTAGCTCTAGCTTTAAATGAATTATTTAAAACAATACACCAAGATACATGAAACATACGAGTGGACAGCCAAACACCATGGTTATTAAGATGCCCGAAAATCCGTTCACTGCATATCAATGCACCTGTCACTGTGGACTGTGGTAAAATTTATGACTGGCCATGTTATGGTAGTAAACGCCTCACCGAGGAATGAAAAGAAAAACACTTCTCGAGGGTTGCTACCTTCAGAAGTGCAAAATAGTCCGAGCGTAGGAGGAAGACTCTAAAAGAAACCCCCTACTTCTTCCCTTGCAAGAATGGTGCACCAGTTTATATAAACCCAGCAAACGTCTTCCACAAACCATTACCGAAACAAAATGTTGCCGCAAATGCCAAACAGAAATATTGTCCGAAGGGCAGAAGAATGAAGAGTTACACATGTAACAAAAGGATTATCCGTCTTCTGGCAAATTCTAGGGATGGCACTGATCGTAATTAATGCTTAAAAGACCACATTTGGTCACTGCGTTTCTTGTCATTGGATTTAATCAGTTTAATATATAGATCTGATTATACTTCCAAGTCCACTTTAGGAACATTATTTGTGCAGCGTGTTTGTTTTTGTGTTAGTCTGCCTTGGATTATGGTAGGCCTATGTTTAACAAAGCCTTTGTTAATACTGTTTTATTACTATTTATTACTTCTTAATTTACGATAAAATTTTTCTTTGTCCAAATGACTAAATGCAACAAAAATAGCAAATAATTCATAAAGCATTTTTTGTTTATGCATACTTGTAAAAAGCATGTGTTAGTCTACAAGAGAATTTGTTTTATAGGAGAATGAAATTTATGATGTTAAATGCATTTAATTAATAAAAATACATACCGTTTGCTGTGCTGATTTGGGTTTTAATTTTTCCTTTATGCCTTTCTCATCGTGGACGCCCTGACCTGGGGAAAGAAAAACAATCCATTTATCAACCAAGGCATTCTTTGTTACTGTTGCTCTTCTATCTAACATCGCCCATTAAATATAACACCTCAACTTAATATGCCACAACGAACAAATTAGCTATTTTGTTCTATGACTACAACGTCAGTAACAACAGGCCTAATAATAATAATAATAAGAAGAAGAAGAAGAAGAAGAAGTAGAAGAAGAAGAATAGCGATCGTCTTCAGTCTCAGAGGAAAAGAATAAATATTGAGTAGATATTTGTGAATGAGAGGAAGTGGAGAAAAAAGTACGTTCTGAAAATTTTGCTACGTAAATCTGGTTATTTCAGAAAAGTATGGTTGCGATAATACAAAATGGAAGTCACTGGGAATCCGTTATGTCCAAACCGCAATGCACAGAATAACGGTACTCTGTGTGAGTGGTTACGGATGTAATTCAGGAAATATCTTAAATTACAGGAGTATATTGTTGTCATGAATTTAACTTGAGCGCTTATTTCTGCGGTGGAAAAAAATGACTCAAGTGAATCCTCACAAAGGATATCTGGCCAGAAATATTTAGCAGTCATAAGCCTTTTGGCTGACCTTTGGCACGCTGAGTAATAACTCACAGATTAATGAACAACGAACGGAAGCCCTCCAAGTAAGTCACAGTGCATCCGATCACCCAACTTTTCACCAGTCGTCTTTCATGCCAAAACAAAGCTCGAAGATGCGATACTTTATAACCACTATTCGGAAGAGCCATTTTATCTAAGTAACAACAAGAACGCAGGCTCGCGGTGAAAATTTGCGGTCCTTGGCCTTTTTCGTTTTCGTTAAGAGTGCTTTAGTGGTCTTGGCTCCCTGGAGTTAATTTATTGCTCTTATTTATTAATTAAGGACGAATGACTTAACCACCTTACATCTAAAGAACGCTGGTCCAGAGGAACGAGACCGTCATGTTCAGTGTGTATTTAATGGGATTATTTATTGTAATTTCAATTGCTTTGCGTGGTTCTCTTTTCTGAGGCAACAATGTATCTCGCCCACGCATTGCTACGGTAAGTTGGTAGATATAATAACACAATAGGGTATTATTTGCATACTTACAAGAATGGATTTCGAAATAGATGTGACTATTTCTTGTTACATTGTCGATTTGTTTAGCCTCTTTTTGACCACGGGGTCGATTATATGAAATGGGAAGCTATTGTTTCAAAATCCATGATCGATATACAGTGGATATATACCTCTTCGCCAATACAGAAAAATAGCAAATGCGGCAAAATGGGTCAAAATAATTACGTAGACGGTATGGCTATTTTACAAGATATGTAGAAAATTGAACGTGTAGAGAATTTATAGGTAACTAACTAACTGTGAATCCGTCTAGGTGAATGAAATAGGAAATCTCGGTAATTAGATTGTAGGCGCTCACTTGTCAGGACTTTAGCTTCCAGGCATGTTCCCGAGAAAAGGGCCGAAGTCGTCTTATTTTCAATGAAATGAAGTTCCTAGTTTTTCCCACTTTTAAATCCGTTGTGTACACCTTTCCAAATTTACGTGTAAAGTCAAGATCGATCATTTTTGTCGTTAAAATAACGAAATTGAAGGATGTCCGAGGATTAAGAAATAAATTAAATTACGAAATTGAAAATGTCTCGTTGTTCATCTAGAACGTGATAGCGAAAGAATCAAACCTAGCTTCTAGTGAAAAATAAAAGATACTAGTCGTTTGCGGTTATTTAAACTGATGATTTATAAAAATCTATAAAGCATGAAAGGTTATAACAAGTAAATATTTAAAAAGTATCACAGCAAATTTTCTTAAAATGCGTATTACAAATGATAATTTTACTTTAAAAATAGAGAACAGAGAATTGTATGATTAGGCTATATTATAATCCCTAAGGTAGTACATATGTCAAAATCTATCCTTGCAATGATAAAAGTCCAGCTGTTTCCTTCTCAACTAATTATTTGAATGTTGCTTACTATCTAAATTGTACATCAGATAAAACCTCCAGTCAGAATATACACCTGACGTGCGTCTGATGAACCACCTCGAAAACACAGAGAATAGTAAAAACGACAAAATGATTAAAAATAAAATAAAAAAAATGTATCCAAAACAGGCGTTTTTTTAACAATTAGGCGAGAAGTAGCATTAATAAAGATTAACCTTTTCAATGGAATACATCACATTTATATTCCAGTATTATTTAAACCTACAGTTAAAGGTTGCATTTTGCTATGCAATTGCTTACCTGTGCATCAATTTATCATAAACCCGAGGTTCTCACTATAAATTTCTTCACCTGCAGTCTCCAGAATATATCCTTCACCCTTTGTCTGCAGACAATACTGTCCTAAACCTGATCTTGCGGTTTTTCAGACATTTCCATATACCAATGCAGACAGTATTCCCGATAGAATGGAAAGAGACTCGCACCCAACCAATAAAGAGCGAATGCAGTTGATACCCTTATGCCACAATACTGCTAATCATTGACCAGGCACTGATTAAAAAACATAATAATGTATCGTTCCAGATAAAATTATTGAAGTAAAGAAAAACCATGATTTTGCCAGTGTTTCAGAATCCCTTTACAATAACAAATAAAGGCACTGCCTTAAAATACTGGCATATTTGTCCACGTGATCTGGGTAGCGGATTGTTCTAATTGAGGATGGGACTTTAACGTGCTTTTACCTCACAAATGCACTTTTTTTTTAAAGGAAGGCGCGTTTCATTCATGTGCCTGCGTATATATCTCTTTCTAGCTTCTAATTTTCACGAACACACTAAATCCGCATTAAACTACAGAACTTTAAAGGTGTATCACAGACGGCGTAGTAGAACACATCTATTGTTTCACTTTTGTGGACTACAGTGATATTTCTCGAGACTGTTGGACAGCTTCTAATGTGACCGATGTAACCTTTTAAAAATTCCTAACAGTTATGCACACTTAAATTTCTATTTTTAAATTTTATTTATAATTTTGTGTATTTTGCTGCAAAAGAATGTCCCCATTCGTTTAGGTTTTCAGATAATTAAATTACCTCGAAATGTCACGTTTAAAGTACCATATCTGGAATTATATCATTTTTGCATAACATGATTGATAAAATAAAGACATAGGCCTATATTTTTGACGTTGGTTTGAAATTGAAACTAGAGACCGCAATCTCCCGCAGTAGTTTGTGAAACAAATATTCCTCCTAAATAAATAGAATGCTTTTCAATTAAATAAAATTTTGCTTGAAATTTGTGTTGGAAAAAAAACATTTTTCAATAATCTCACGTTAGTATATCTTAACACTAAAAATCATTGAATTATGAAACGATTAGCCATTATATTTAAGACTAAAGGAAATTATGGAAATATTAGACATTTGGCTAGTCTGTCTGAAACACTGTCAAAACCGTCAACCCCCCCCCTTACGATATTTATCAAAAATATTGCAAATACTCCGATTTCATGGTTTTTAAGATTTGCATTTACAAAGCAATGGAGCTCTTTTAGAACTATATATGTCATCGCAAATGATACCCATAGAAAAGCAATAACCAGGTCTGAGAAGATAAAATATTACTGTATTCTGCATGAAATAACGTAGCGCATACAATAGCTTTTTGTCAATGACCGTTTCCCGAATCATAAAGTTAAAATATTTGTCCTTCATTGATGGCTTGTTCCGTTTATGTTTTTGTTGTAATGATGCAGAATGCTTTCAAATGGCCATTTGCTTCTCCTGAAACCCAGAGGAAGATGGAAACCGAAAACCGAAAAAGATAGTGATAATTTTTCCTAACGGTTGGAACCTGGCGGAGCGAAGACCTGTCCAGAGGAAAGGATGCAAAACCTCTACCTTCACAGCATATGTTCATGGGGCAATAAAACTGAAAGATTTACAGTCCGTGCCCGGCCCCCAGCAGCCTAGCACCCTTTCAGGATTTACTGGAAATGATTTACAACGACACAGACACTGTCACCCTGCTCAAAGCGCTCCCATTTTCCCCAGAATGAAAATTGCTATCGCTGTAATATCACCAACATTTCCCAAGACTATCCGAATATGAGCAAACAAATACGGAAAATAAATACTTCAATAGATTGTGATTCAATATATTTTAAAAAATAAATCGATTGATATAACTGAATTAGATTTTTCGGGTTTTCTTATCCATTATCAATGCAGTGCATTTAACATTAAGAAATTGCAAGCTTTGTTTTATTCCGCTGTTTCCGATTTTTCTTGACTTACTAGCAAAATGAATATTAATGTATCCATCTTCCTGGAGATTTCGAATAATATCTTATTAATATCTTATATGATCACATGCATGTAAATATATTTAACAAGGTGAATATATACGAATGAGCTCGTGACGGCAAGGCACCTTTTCTAAAGGATCCTGCAATAAATCAAACTGAGGCCCTTGCACGAATCCACTAAGAGCAAGCAACGTCTGACCAATTATACTACACAGATTTTAAAGCCACGTTATAAAAATAGAACCACGTTTAATTAACTGAAGAATATGTGGACATAGAATTGTACAAATCTTGACATGAGATTTCAATGAAAGCAAAATAAATGTTACAATCCCAAACATTGTTTGTTGTTAATTTACCTCTGGTTTATTCTGTAAAGAAGAGGGCTTCAGTAGCGAGAGGTCAGCATATAGCAGCCCATTACAACTTCAGGCTGTCTAAAGGTAGCGCCGGTGCAAGTACCAAAGGGTGCTATTTATCAAATAAGTGACGGATAAGTTCATTTACCCTTTTGCTAAAAATGAAACTTAAATGTTTACCTACCAAGCTTCCATTTGCTCAGATCCTAAACAAATGTTCTGGCTACAGTAGCGTTGAATACCGGACCGTTTGTATATTATTTTCTTGGGATCTCTTCAGTTTTCAAGTCTGATAGAGTCCTTGCGATTAATGACGACGCCGTGTTTCTAGGGGACGTGCTGCATTAATTATTTAGACAATCACGTGGTCAAATAAAAAAAGAAACAGAAAGAGCCTTACAGTCCCCCTGTTATATCTTCGGATGCAGGCAGCACAGTTTATTATGTCTTAAGGAGCGGTCTTGCAAGGCAGAGACAGTTTCTGCGAGCAGCTGAATATCAAACATGGCCGTTTGTGAACCGTGGGGAGCGTAGCGGCGGTGTGTTTGGAGCAGTGTCATTGTTGCGAGTCGCTCTGCCCATGGCTTTCATTTTTTTTGCGTCTCTACCAGAAGGCGAATAGAGAAAACACGCGGTGGACCAATCTTATGCAATAGATTGGTTTTGTATCCTCTTGTTATACAGTACCACAAATCACTTTTATTCTACATCTTTAATGCCGTTTTCAAGTGACTGCTATTCTTGATCTTACTGAAGCATGCCCACTGAATACAAAAACAGACCCCTTTGTACTTTAAAACTATAAAACTAGTCTCATTTATTTAGAAGAAAGACACCCACTTGTATTATTATGTTGTTATTTAGAAATAGCCTACTATAAATAAGACAAAAGTAATATTGAATTGAAAAATAACTTGAAGTTCAATTTCCATACGCCATTAGGTATATGGTTACATTGTATATAATTCAATATTAGTACATCAACAGTAGCTGATTTTTGGAATTATGTTTCATATCAGTGTGACCTTACAGGAGTGACATTGCATGTCATGTCCGTTTGTTTGGGCATTGTGAGCGGCGCGTGCGCGCGCGCGTCCACAATCATTTCGCTGCTGAGATACAATGTCGGAAAGAGCTAATGCCGTGATATTTTTGTGGGAAGATGCAGTGGAATATAAATTAAAGTTTCCTTTTCGTTTATTATAAGGTTTTGGTGCTGAGGGGGAAATATTGCTTTGCAATACACAGATCTTTAATTAGTACAAAGAGCGCATATTCTTAATAAATAAGTTAAAAGGAATATGTCGATGCTTTAAATGTCTCCATAGAGACATGCTTCAAATGAATCTTGCTATTAGACTTTAATATGCAACCCGATATTTTGTACGAACCAAACAAAACGTAAATAGCTGTATTTTACATGCCGAGTAAAACCAAGTTGACCTCATTGTTAGAATTAAAAGAGAAATGTATTCCCATTTTTAAAAATCAGGTTAAAAAATATTGCAATAAGACTGCACGTCTAACAGAAATAGGTGAAATGTGGCAAAATCGCACTCGGGATATTCTATCTTCTTTGTCTGTATTGTCATACTCCGCAGTAAACTGACATCAAAACTAAACACAGGTATCTAAAACATTGCCCACGAGCTAACCTAACCAAAATCCACAATGAGACTTAAATGTTCTTAACGTTTACATATAATATGTGAAATATTACAAATGAGACATGTAAAATATATTCCTGGAGGCCATTTATTGTAAACCATATCTTTAATTCAGCAACAGCCTACAGAACAATTCTCTTCCACGCAGTCTACGGCATTGATACTGAAAAGTAAATAATCAGAACCGAGATCTTTCAAACAATTTTATTGGAACAAAAACTATATAAAATGATGAAACGCTAGTGTTTCATCTTTTTTTAAAGTATAACAATATTGTTATTTAGGTATACCACAGTCAAGTATGAAATAAAGTTGCTAAAAATGAATGCAAACCCTGTGTGTGGTGGGAAAGACTTCAGGTCCAGCGGGTCAAGGGTCTCGAGGTCAGTCCTCGCGGCTGAAATACGGGTAATCTAATAGAACTGTGTCCTCTGGGTGAACCGACGGCTGAAGCTCTATCGAACTTCAGTTAAAAATGTTTTTTGTTTTGTTTTTTTTCTTTTGTGAGTAACGGCGTAAAATATATGATCATTATTTGTTTGATAGCTTCCTTATTTGTCTATTTATTTACTGTCCAAGCGCAAGGATTTCAAGAATTTCAACATACTTATTAACAGAACGTGAAAGAGATCTCGTTCTGGTTCCAGAGGCGTAAATGGATGGCTTAAGGACAGAGTAATGCTGTTCCTGCAAACGTGTTCATATACACAATGTAACACTTTTATCTAAGCGTAAAATCAAATGATTCTGCCAAGTTAATGTTGCAGATTTCCGTGGAAGATATATAAATGTTTATTTTAAATTAAACTTAAGTGAATACGCCGACCCGACAATAAACATTTTGAAATTTATTAGCATAAAATAATTTCTTTACGTCGAAAACTTGAAATATGGGGTATATCTCAGAAGCCTTGATGCGTTCTGTATAGTTGATTTTACACGAACATTTTTAATGACTTAATATTGTATAAATAAGTATAAAACACAAGGATTCCATTATACAATATTTTCAAAAATATAGGTCAAGGTAGGACGACTCTTATTTAGTATCTTTAAATAACATATGGTGAACAGGACACATAATCTTAGAATGCAAGGTGTTTACAAACATGTCAGGACAGGATTTATAACTGAGTTATTCAGTCGAGTATTCTGTTCGACAGTAGGACAATTCTGTCCTGATTGTGCGCCGTAGTCTCCGACGGTTTTATTGCATATAGCTCAGTTTTTTAAAAAAAAATCAGTCGACTTTTTCAGAGGAAACTTTAAGGAACAAAAAAATCACGCACACACCGCCACATCTAAACGTTCGTCTATTTCGGCTGTTTGCAAACTCAATTCAAAATTCAAGAACCTAATAAATCAACGCTACAACAAACCGAAGATTTTGTAGTTGTGGCTACTTTTATTATTTAAAATTATATCCATCCAGTCATCTTAAAAAAGTTTAATTACTTTTTTTCCACATAACACTAGCAATTTCATATGCACAAAGCTTCACATATATTTCTGCTTTCATTTAAATAAACATAAATTCACCGACCGTTTTCTGAGACGTGCTATAAAGCACACAAAAGACTTGGCATTTCAGTAAAATACACATAAGATATTAGAATGAGCAATTTTACAACAGTAAAGTACTAGACTTTTAAGAAGAGATTTAAAAATCAGCATCGTATTTTTCTAATGATCTACTGTACCTCATTGAAGCAATTGACGATGCCCTGTATCTTCTGTGCCAATTAAGAGTTACAATGGTCGCCTTCATAGGAATTCAGTACAAAGTCCACACACGCGCCTGGAGACTGTGTCATGTTTGCTTCTGTTTTACTTTAAATGACAACGACCAGAAATGTCATGTATGGAAACCATGCAGAGTCAGATGTAATACTGTCTGTTATATACAGTTCATTGTGCACTTGAAGAGAGTAAAAGCTCTCCCTCCTTTCTGAATTCTTTTTTTTTATAAAGTTGTGATATCAGTCTGGTTGTCCTTTTGAACACTTTGCAAATGCTGACTGGATGCCGACGATGATCTGCCTTTCGTGTTTGGGAGTTTGTGATCTTTTTTCCATTTCATTCTTCTGTTCTGAAACCAGATTTTGATCTGACGCTCGGAGAGACAGAGCGCGTGGGCGATCTCAATGCGACGCCGCCTAGTAAGATACCTGTTAAAATGAAATTCCTTTTCAAGTTCCAAAACCTGCTGTCTTGTATACGCTGTCCGGGACCGTTTTGGCTCTGGTCCTGTGTAATCCGGATTCACTGAAAGAAATAAATACTAATGTGAGAAAACTAAGCAACACTGTTTACAAAGTATCTGCCTCTCTCAGGGGAAATTTCGTACTTAACTTTTTAATGGAATAAAACTGAACAAAACAGACGTTAAACTCTTACAATATGTCTCCAATCGAAAGTAAACACGATTCAGAGGAAATCGTAAATACAGCAGGCTTTGGTCGTGGAAGCAGTGAAGTAGCCTACTCAGTAACTCTGTGAGGCGGCCACATAGCTAGCGGCCTATTTCCTAAGCAATAAAAATTTATGACTGGTGTAATTGGCGGCCCCTTCAAAAGAGCCCATAAATATTTCACAGAAGGATTCGTAGGCTGGAAAGAGAACTGGAACACAACTTGCACAAAAGGATATGGAGAGAGATGGGAGACTGTCATTCTTACCCGTTGTAACGTGGACTTTCTTCATCCATGGGTAAACTATTGCTGGTTGCTTGGCTTGTATCCCGTTTTGGTTCTTTGTGTTTTGTTGTTGCCCGCATGTCCGCGGACCGGACATTTGGACCGAAGGGCATTGCTCGGTCTGAGCGGTGAATGGACTAGGAAGACTGGCTTGCTCCTGTACATGACCTCGCGGCTGCACTGTGGAACCCTGCACCGTGTTACAGCTGAAAGCCTGCTCGCTGTAGTTTGACCGTGAATAGATCCCTGGGTGCTGGAAATCTGTGTCCTGCGCTGGATTGTAATACCCTGTGCCTTGATCAGGTATATAGCTGTTCTGCGAATATTCCTCACAAGGAGGAAATTTGGGCTCCACATACTTGGAGTTCACCATATACGAACTCATGGCCATTAATTTCTGAAGGTAGAAAATACTAATTTTTCTCGAGTTGTCTTTTTTCTCTCTCCATAAAGCCCTCCTACTTGCTGTCAACTGAATAAAGTTAGGTAGCCACGTGACCTGATCAGCCAATCATTGTAAAGGGAGTATATTATAGAGTAAGTGCACACCTAGATGCAATTTTTACAAACTTTACTATATACTTAAGTTATACGAGATAACATGATGCATTAAGCTGCACCTATATTTCTGATGTAATATATATAAAGTCAAAGGCGAGATAAAAGTGCATAATATCAAAAGTAATTGTGACGGTTAGTTAACAATTTCTATTCTTCCTTAATTAAATAATGAGCTCCATAGAGACAGATATTACTTTGGGTTACATACTTTTTAGTTACATTTTAACGGCTGCAAATTAGAATAAACCAGTATTGAGGGAGAAACGCTTGATGAAAAAAAAAACAAACAAAAGATAGAAAACGTCCCGTGGCACAAAAAGAGGTGAATAAAGCCTCGAGACAATTGATGGAGATCGTCTTTGTGGAAAAGGGGTCATCCAAAAGTTACAAGGATCTCATCGTTTCATCTGATCTGCTCCTCTGAAAGCAAACCAAAGAGCTTGATGACCGGTAAAGCGAACCAAAAGGAAAATATGAAATATAATAATTTACGTATGACAAAAACAATAAAAATTCAATACTGAAGTTTTGCTGCTTTTGTCTGCTGCCTGTCATGTTGATCAATATCTATTTCAATTAATCTGTTGCATGCTGCAAATGTTGTGTTGAATATAGTTTATTCATTAACTTTTGTTAAATAATACTCTCTTAGAAATTATATATCGTTGACCAAATATGGGTGTATTGGCAACAGTTAGAGGCAACCACATAGATTGCTTTTTGCATCTTTTATGATAGTACAAATACCATGGTGATTTAAAAATAATATAATACAACTAATCAGTTAATTTGCCTAATAATTTAATCAAATAAACTCAAATGTTGACATAATGCATGCATTAGATGCGTCTTGCAAAAATGTCCCTCACCCGCAACCTACAGAATATTTGATGCTACTGCTCAAATGCTTATTTTCGAACAAAATAATACACAAACAAAATCGAAGTTCTTGCATCGACCATATACTCCCCTAGAATCGAATCTGTGACTGTGATGTCTCACACAAATTCGGTTCTACAGGGTATATATAGACGACGGATTATAAAGCTCAGATGACAGAAAGGGGTGGGAAAATTGCCAGTTATGTGATTGTTTCGAATTCTTATGAACACAGGTATTCTGAGTGGAAAAAAAGTATTGCATTATTAGCATTTATGTAGATAAAGCAATAAAAGTGAATTAAAGTAATTTGTACATAATATTTAAAAACTTATGTGCGGTTTAAAATACACGTATTAAATAAATTGGCAACATGCATTATAATATACTGTAGTAACATTTATATAAGAGATATTCCTTCATGCTATGTGGGACAAGCAATCAAGTTATCACAATAAACATGTTTTAATAAACCAATATTTTATATAGTCGCATCCTGAAACATATGACTGAGAAAATGTCGAAAGTTCAATAATTACTCACGACTTCTTGAAAATAAAGTTACGGGCCACGCGCTCAACACACTGTCCAAAGCTCGAATAAGGAGTGGACGCATATAAGGCAAAGGCTAAAGGCCACGAGGTCAAACAAAATCATTTACTAATATATCACAAAGTTTCATTATTTTTTCGCTGCCGACAGCTCTAGCCAGGAGTACAAAAGTTCACGAATTCTTCATGACCCATCTGATAACTAGGTTGTCTGGTAGAATCGGTGCATCCGAAGGCCTTCAGAAAATGCAAGAGTACTCTGTACGCCTGAGAAATAGTATTTCGTTAATTATATTTTATTCCAAATAATTAATTTTTGGCTTTAGTTACTGTACTAAGCAGAGCAGAATTATACCTTTAAAAATCAAGTGACGCTGTATTTCAATGCATTTTGATTTATTTTCTTTGTACATAATAATATAAAAATAGTTATTGAACGTCTGGAATCATTTTATTAATATGTTACGATCAAATCTGATTATTTTTATGAATCGCGCAAGAATTACATATTAACTATTTTAAAAAAGTAATTTAAAAGGTATGCTATTTGTGTTATATTTTGCAACATACAACATTTCATTGCATTGTTTTATTATGACGAAAACATTCTTTCTATGTATAAAAAGCCACCCCAGTTGCATAGGTCGCATTTTCATATTTGTTAGACAGCGTGACCTGCGTTTCACCTTGCTGTGCGACTTCTTCAGACGGGTCAAAGCCGAGTTACTGGTCAACAAAAGTGTTAATAATTCACATCTGTTTTAAAACGTTCAGTAAATATTAAACTGGTATCATTTGATTTTGTTCATAAACCGTCACTTCCCTCGTTGTTGTTGCTGGTTTTGTGTTTAATTCGATTGCTCTAATATAGAAAGGTTTTAAAAAACGTTGTCTTGATCGTTTCAATCTCCTAATGCAAATTTTATGAACATAGTTGACGATAGTTTACAGTACCTACAGAAATCGCACAATGCAAGTGTTTTCTGGTGATATTATTTCGCGTTTTTAGAAAATAAAAACTGTTGAGACAAGAAATGCGAAATCATATAATCAGAAAATTATTTAGGCCTGTAGTAACTGAATATTTAAAAATTAAGTATATACGATAAAACAACAGTCACTACCATTTGCAACAATAACAACAAAATAATTACAAAGCTTTGTCAATAAACAATTTTAATTCATAAATAAAACCGAAGATACTTTAACCTATACACGAATATAAGGGGACCAGGATGGGTTGGATGGATAAATTGAAACGACATGAGGAGTTTAAATATATCTCGCAAGGAGACCCGTGTGTTCCTCATACTAATCAATGTACAAATTGATGTTCAGACTATGATGTTTATACCAATACACTCGCACGTTTCTCTGCGTTCGCGCGTTCTTACTCCACGCGCCCGTGAATACTATTGGCTGAAGACACTATACCGTTAAAAAACAGTAAGTATGTTGCCTTTTTAAATTAAGATCACTGTGATTGGAAGCACCCAATAAAATTAGAATAACAAGAGCAGCAATCGTCTGGAGGCATAAGAGAAATATTTGTAAGGAGATTAATACCATGCTGTGGCCTGGGGGGCGCTGTGCAGAATAATAATAAAAAAAAAGTTTGAGAGCCAAAGAGGCCTACATGCTCATTACCTGTAAATTAAACAATTATCGTTGGCCACCTCCAGACCAATACAAAAATATGAGGTAATGTCGGTTATTTAGTCATTCAACCAATGCAATGTCGCCTCCTTGATATTTAACCTCCCCCCCTCCCATCCTCTGTAGGGACAGCTAACAGCTAACCACAGGTCGAAAAGAACCTTAGACCACCTACATTAATACTTTTGCTTCGTCACACAGCATATTGCTTATGAAAAAAATAGCTTATCACATTAATTCCAAGTGAGCATTTGAAAGAGGAAACTCGTATTGAATCAAAGTACTGCGACTTGAAAATGTTGTTGTTAAAATACAAGAACAAAATACACACGCAGGTATTCCAATTTAAGTTTTCTCGTAATACGCACGTACCTTTAAATGCACAGGTTTTGTTTGCGTCCTTACGTATGAACTATTGCCTGTTGTCGTTTGTGTATTCAACAGAACACTTTCTAATTACCTTTATAACGTTACGTTTCACTATATAATCAAATCCCATTCGTAAACGTAAAAAAACTGAAGTCTGAATGCACAGAAGAGATCTACAAATAGTGTTATACTAAGCACGTATTTTTAAACAAAATCCCGAAAAATATAAACGTAAAGCTTACTTTGAGGACGACTGAAGACGAGGTCCCAGTAAGCACAGGCGCCCATTATTCGAGAAAGGTTAATCCTTGCTTCCACCTATTCAAAGATCGCTCTGCAATTCCAAACCATCTGCACTTCCTTGCTAATATACAATGTGAATTATATTTTGGCTTGTCAACTCCCTGGCCATAAAACAAAGTTTAATGGAATCACGTGCTCCCCCATAGCCATTCATGACACCGCTGTGGTACCATAAATAACCCTTAAAGTTGCACTTATTCAATAACGGCGGTTACACTGACGTCACTAGAAAATACTAGCGATACGTAATTATTATACATTCAATGGTCTTCAGATTAATTCAGAAAAAAATATAATAATACCATTAGGGAAACATAACCCACTGTCATTACAATTTTAAATGTAGATAAATTTTTGCAAAGCTATTCTTTAATTTTGTCTCTTAATTATCGTATTTTTTATCGTTGGCTGCAATAAAGTTATTTTTAAACCGAAATAATATGTAACAAAACGAAAAAACGCGTAAAACCTTGCAGTGTTTTATTGCCCAATGATTTTTTTTAACAAATCAATATGACGTCTGTGAGAGTGTTTTTCTGAACAGCTTCATTCCGGAAATCTGAGGCAATAAAGCAATAAAATCCTCTAGGTGGAGAACATTTGATCTGATCCACACACATAGGGCAGTGGATCAGACACCACATCTAGTTTGTAATCACCCTTTAATCTTTAAAACACTTAGTACAATTGCTCTGGATTTTAAGTATTTTTATATGTGATTGTTTAATGACCGCAAAATATCACGCAATTCTCAAATAACCTACATTTATTTCGATCTCAACTGAATTTTCAAATACCTTTTAAATATTTCACATTTAAAGATGTTGAGATACTTCGAGCTAAGTTTAAATCTACACAACACCAATGGATATTAATATAATTGTAATGTGCAGTTGCTAAGTATCGTTTTTACTTTGCACAATTCATGCATCACATATCTGAAGCGAAGCAGCTGTTATCCTCAGTTGCGGCCTGCGACGCTAATAATTATCAGCTTTACAGTTCATTAATATATCCATTTTGAAACTTCAGCCTGCCAGAAATACTGCCTACATTTGTACTTGGTTTCAACTTCAAAGAGAAAGAATTTTAGAGATGCTACCAGCTCCCGTTCACACTTCGCTAATGTAAAGTAGAAAATCATGAACTCCCCACCCAGACAAAAGACAGCGCATATTATGGATCACGTGATTCGACGAATCCATAGTAACTCTTTTTTTCATGACGTCTGAGATGAAAGATGCGGAGATAATAAAAGAAACAACCTGACTGTTGGACAACAGCGTCCTCTGCTGGACAAGCGAGGATCTTCAGTTCAGAATTGCGTCTGGAAATTGGCGTTAGATTGCTGCATTTAGAGTTTGGCTTCGCACAACGCGGATTTTGATGGCGGAAAAACAAAAATCTGGGTATCTTTCACAAAGCTCATGCTTTCTTCATATAATATTCAGCAATATAGGGTAAATAGAAGTAGATAGAGATAATGTATGGAAAACAACAACACATTTCTCAAATAAACAAACAAACAACTTACGTAAGCAATCATAGGAACGGAAAAATGTATAACCTGAACATGTCCAACGATACTGACAATAGCAAAACATATAGATATGATAAGATTTTGATAGCTGTAAAAACAATGTTCATCTTATATAAACGATGTATCACTGTGTGGAAAAGTATGTCGCACCAGCGCATTATTAAATTTTATTAACTCTATGTCTATTAGGCGTGTTGTTCTTTGCGCCACTGGAGAATGTTTGTAACTAAAAATTATAAACTCGATGGCCAATTATGTAGTATGTTCCTGGATTATTTTGATAGATTCAAAGACGTATATGCTGTTGCATCATAGCAGTAGTCAACAACATATAATATAAACTGGGTTTTCTAATGATCATTAAAATGGAATGAATATAATGCTGGATATATTTAGCAAGTTTTTACATATTATTGTAAATCGTGTCGTCCACAGTACATACAGTGTGCTGCATTTCGTTTCCTAAGCCTGGCATCACCAAAAATATCCCAACTTCACAACAGATGTACGTGTCATTACTTCGGACGAGCAAAGCAAAACGCGAGATATGTGTTAATGTCCGTCATCTACGGCTGCAGGCCTCGCCATGCTCTCCGGCGCGCGCTCTCTTGCCGCATTGCAGTAAAGCTGTAAATAGTTTAGCAGCTGCCTGCCAAGGAGTGAAATACTGTCTTTGTTCCCCAGCCCTCGGCTTTGGGCCGCTGAAAACAACTCTTCATAGTGCAGATACCTTTAAATATTTATATTATACATATAAATATATGTAAAACATCATTACAAAGTCAAAGAATTTTTATAAAATTGCATTGCTTCAATTTTCAAAAAAATATTTTTTTTTTTGCAAGTAAAAGAAATAAAGAGCAAATAACCCGTAAAAAAGGCATGATAACATGTTTTAATATAGTATAATGATATTATTGATAGTATTGCAGAGAAATTGTGATTCACTTGATGTGTGGGTAATATTATCTGACATAAACAATGAATCACGACTGATGTCCTTACATGTAAATATAAAGTAGATATGTATATATGTGTGTGTATATGTGTACTTATTTATTCATTTATATTATGCATATAATCCAAAACCTACACTTCTTCTTCCTAACGAACACACTAAATGTTTTAATGTATCCACTATGATGTCTGTCTCCGAGAAGAAATACATACATAACCGTGATAGTTTTTGAAAGGACAAAAACATGTGAAAGAACATAAACCGCTTTAATCTACTAATGGGCTTCAAATGAACGATGTACTGATATCAAGAGCAAATGGGAAATGTATTAATCTAATCTTACTATTTCGCGTTTGTTATTTTTTGGTATTGGTATTATTTATAAAAGAATATACAAATTGTTAGTGTATAAGGATTTTATCTTCAAATATCAAAGCTGTTAACGATGAGATTATTCCATTTTCAGCTGTAAGACAGAAAACCATCAACAGTCATTGTATATAGGTCTGTTATTACGCTATGCTTCGATATAGCACAATTGTCCACTATCAATGGGATATCAACACAAACACTTTAATTAATGACATCTTGACTTGAATATTTTGACACATTGTGTTCACTCACACATTCGATTTTGCCCAGTATTCTAAAGAATAAAATCGTCATAGTTCATAAATATATATCGATAAAATTAATCGCTAAGAGATTAAATGCAGTAACTTGTGATGAAAATGATACTTAACTTTCAGTTGGGTTCATTTATTTAAGACGGAATCGTCTTTCGTTATCCAAAATACGTTTTCAACTGACTGACAACTGAAAAATGATCAGGTAAAACGTTCACTTACCAACAAACGTTGATTGATACTGGTAATCCATTTGTTTCATCGTTTCTGCGTCTTACCAGATATTGTAAAAGGCGTATTTATGGTTTACAGTAAGAGGGCAGAAACAGGAATGGTATTCGTTCTGGTGAAGAACATAACTAAAATACGCAGGGTTCGACTTTTGCCTCTGACAGACGGGGAAACAACATCAAAGCTCTGAAACCCTGAACTGGACTGTTGACTTCACACTTCCATACTACTTATGGCAAAACACTAGTCATGAGAAAGAAGACAGAAAGGACGAGGTTCAGACGCTTTAACGGTGGAATGCGGTGTAAAAATCGCTTGGGAAATAGGGAAAAGGGCCATGAAGACGTTAGCCTCTCGCGCATGACCAGTGGCATCCAATGACAGGCGATAGTGGCTCGTAAAAAGGTCCATTACGAAGCTGTAAATTGTCTTCTAACAAAAAGGAATTTAGACTGCTGCAGTTGTTTTCTGTTTTTTCCCCGCATAATGAGGGAAGATATTCGCTTTTTGAAGAAAATTTTAGTAGATAACATTTAAAAAACGAAATCGATAACTACATTTAAAATATTATACAATTATGTTTAATTTCACACAAGTAATATATAAAAACTGTACAATTACATAACTGTAGAACAATAATTCAAATAATGCATTTCAGAAAAATTAAATGTAATGAAGATTGTGCAGGAAAAAAACATGGAACTTTTATTCCATTACTTTTTTAAAAATACTCTCGACTTAGGAAATAATTTGGTTGTAACGTATTCAACATATCGACTAATGCCTACAGTTTGATTCAAAATTTTATTTAAATTTAGAAAAAAAATGTTGAAAACGTACATTGAAATTTTTGAGATATTCTACGAAAAAAATGATTCATTTAGACTGGCGTCCTGCACACCGTTGGCATGATGTCGAGAAAATAATACATATCTTCATGTTAGCATACGAAACTCTTTTAAAGCTTGGTATCATCTATTTGTTCATTAATTATCCTGTTCTATTACCAGAAATTTGGTCATACGCACGACATATAGGTCCTACCAAATAACCAGGGAAACAAATAAAAAATAACATATATATATATATATATATATATATATAAAATTTGTTTCTGCTGATCTCGCTACACACATATATGTATGTATGTATGTGTGTGTGTACATATATGTGTGTGTGTGTGTTTCTGTATATGTAGCTTCATCGCAAAAACATGGAGTTTGCGGGTACTTCAGAGATTACGTTGGAAATGATCTTTGTCACGCCAATAACACAAAGATTTCCGAGGTCCGGCCCTTCTTTAATATTAGGGTTAGTGTCTGTAACTCCTATAGGCGAATTTAAGCAGTTTTATTGCAACCAACTCTAAGTAATATATCTAAGCGAAAATTCCATTTTAAGCCTATTCAGATGTGACAATCTGACTTTTGGGATTTTTGTCACCCAGCGGCCTGTCTGTACTCGTGTTTTCTATCAGTAAGCTCTGCAAATGTGGGATTTTGCTGCATGTGCAATGGATCCCAGAGATAAAAAAACAAAGTTACACATAAAGCGAATTTTGATTTAATTAACAGTTTTTTAGATATTCAGTAGAATAATACAAATATCAGATAAAAGACGTTGATATTGGAGATATTTTTGTTAAGGAGCAAAAGCATCCCTGCGCGCTTCCGCGAGAGTGAATGGCCATGAATGACGTCCCGCACATTCCTTGAAATTAACCATAAAACCATAAGGGAAAGAATAACCGCGGTGACGACGAAGGCATTTTGAAAAGATCAGTCTATGACTGAAAAATAATAGCTAAACCCCGCGTGGACTTTCGGGATATGAAAACAAAACGATACGTGGGGAAAATAGCAGCTAACGAATATGCTGAATATGACTAGATTTTATCCGCGGAAGTAATGGCCTCGTAAACAGAAATAGTTAAAAATGTTTTGTCGTATAGTAAGTGCTCTTATTGTTATTATTATAATTATTATCCCCACGGGGATCAATAAAGTTCCATTATTATG
Source organism: Mormyrus proboscirostris (assembly GCA_026779585.1). Taxonomy (NCBI): domain Eukaryota; kingdom Metazoa; phylum Chordata; class Actinopteri; order Osteoglossiformes; family Mormyridae; genus Mormyrus; species Mormyrus proboscirostris. Next base: position 9,997,822 of record JAODKF010000040.1, read on the forward strand.
ATTATTATTATTAGTAGTAGTAGTAATAGTAGTAGCATGGCATACATTGTCATAATAATGACAATAACAATCTACGCCAAACACCTATTAAACACACACATGCAAAATCCTAAGAATACGCTTGTTAATACTAATTATAATAATTATTATTATTGTGTTTTTTTTCAATTCCGATATCTCATTAAATAATTTTCGATGTTTACATTTCTGCGTTTGCGGCGGAACGATATATTCAAATGTTATAATAATCAGAAAAACAAAAATACTAAAATGCAAATATACTTTATTTGTTCGAGATAGATGATTCAAAAGCTAAAAATTTTAATTACTGATATTTACGGTAGATCTATGCAAGTCAATATCCGATGATATAGGCTACTGCTGCCAGTGTGTCGAAAAACCACGGCTACCATCACATCTCTATACATGTGTTGGTTTTTAGTTGAAATTACAATCTGCCATGCAAACAATCAATTCGAGCGAAAAACAAACGACAGAATCAAACAAACCCAACAACAGAAAGAGAAAAATTAAAAACATGCAGTTCAACAGGACGACCTGCAGGAGTTCTTCAGTAGAACAACAGTGCCCTCTAGTGGCTACATGATTAAATACTATTGCACCGCTCAACTTCAATGGAACCAGTCCGGATATCCAGTTTTCTCCCAGACCAGTGTTACTATCTCAATGTATAATAACAGAACATAAATATTTGCATTTTAACAATTTTCAGTTACACATTAAACTTTATATCTGTTTCCAAATGTAGGTATGCATTTTCAAATAAAATGTTTAAATTTAACATTAAAGGACTTGTTTCTCAGAATGTAAGAACCTTTCGTTTCTAAAAATGGATGTTAAAACATTTTAACATATTTTATGTGAAAGTACATTACAGAATTTAAGATGAGAGTGGAAGGTTTGTTGGCTGAGGCATAAAGGAAATAAAACGATTTCGATCGTTTCAGTTCTGAATGAATAGAAAGTTCGGGATGCATAAATGCGGATTCCTGTGTATTTCGGGAACTGATTCCCTCTTCGAAGTGCGAACAGATAATTTATCGACCAGACACCCAGTAACAAAAGTGTCTACATTTTAGCTTGTCACCCACAGACAAAACACCCAAATAAAATAGTTTCAAAGACGAGTACAATTACAACCCTCCTCCATAAAGCGATTTAGACCAGACGTCTAGCCAATCTCTATGGCTTTATTGGGCCCAGTTTCTTCCTGCTTTAAAGTAATTCTAGGTAAAGGTTTGCCAATAAACCGGGATCAGAGCAACACCTTTCCTCAATCATAAACAATTTATTAGCACCGTATCACTCAACAAAACACTACTAAATAAACGTGGGTAAATTGTTGAGCGGTTCCTTAGACCAGTTGCCAAATAGGGGTATTTCAAATTGCAATTTTCTAAAATATAAAATGTAATATAACAACCCAAGTTACAAACGTACGCATGCTCAGGTCGTTGCATGCTTATAGTGTTTAGAAACACTATAAACTTGTGAAACATTACATAAAGAGCATTTATCGCAATTTCATGCTGAAATATTTCGGTTTAGAGCGTTTTTCATCCTCCCACGTTATACCGATATCTCCTCGATATGAAAGTCATATTTTTAACCAAACTGAAGAGGGTGAAACCAAGAAGCACACGTAGGAGTATTCGCAGAATGAGAACTGAAGGATAACTGAAGCTACTACACTAAGGACTACAGACAATGCTTTTCTAAGTAAGATTAAACTGATGCATTTTGTGACTTAGTCTGAGTAATGAGGCATATGTTTTACATTTACTTAATAAACTGCAGGCCAACCAACTTCAACTCATGGTTGCATTACATTGCTTTGTCCCTGATTCAGGTATATAACAGCATTAAACATAACATTAAGTCATCAAGAGACATTAAATAAAATAGACTCTTACCCGTTGCCAGAAATGTAAATTTTATAAGGTATTGGACATTATCCTACATATAATTAATAAAAAATTATATTTAGACATTGCATCTATGCATTTTCACAGGCCTGTTATACATACCCAGTTCGAAATTCTTAATACAATATTCACCCAAGAAGATTCACATATATATATGCTTTGTGTTAGCTTTTCATCTTTGTAATTTAGAAAACAACACGTTTATTATTCTTTTCTGAATATGTACATACTGATTTTGCGCATGTTCAAGAAATAACTATTACAACCGTTATAGGTTACACATAACCGCAACCATTACCAGACAATTAAACACATTTCCCAGGTAATTATAAACTAACTTATATATTAAGTATTTTTGTGATCGGATAACAACTGGATTCGCAGTTACAGTGAAGAATTAATTTAGCCTCAAAATTTATTTTTGTTGAAAAGCAAGAAAACACAAATGTAGACAATTTTACCGTTCTATTAATTCTACGAACAATTTAACAGAGAAACTAAACAGTCATATCTGATACACAAGCTTCTATGAAAGTTTAATTCTAACACATTACTTGTCACCATATACACACCTACAAGAGAAAGACTTTAGAGTTCAGTTCTTGTTCTTTCATTCCAGCGTAAGTCATGGTTGATCCTTATTACCCCTCTCTCTTGTCATCTTTTTCATTTTCATTCTTCTGTTCTGGAACCAGATCTTCACCTGCCTTTCAGTTAAATTAAGAATTCTAGCCACTTCGTAGCGACGATCCCTTGTCAGGTACATATTATATAGGAATTCTTTTTCCAGTTCTAGTGTTTGAAATTTCGTGTACGGACATCGCTTCTTTCTTGTTGAGCGAGCATGAATCCAGTTAGCAGCCGGATTGTCTGGAATAGAAAAATGGTAACTTTTAAAACACAAAAACGCGTACGCACAACTAAAAATCTTAACAGATTACGTGAAACTCACAGACTTCGCTATAAGTGTAGGATAGGGAAATATAGTAATGTAATATTTGCAATTAGCACACAAATTGCAGTTGTGAAGATAGTTCATTCGAACTAGCTATAGTAAGACTCTGGACATTTTTATTGGTTAGTAAAACCCCCAGTTTTACACACACTGCTCGCACAGTTTCTGGGGCTGTAAATCAAGGAGCAATTTCTTTTACTTACTTGGGTCAAGTTGCTGCTGCTTCTCTTCTCTGGGCTCGCTTTGACTCGAAATATCGCTGCCAGCTGGTTCTTTAGTTGCATTGTCTTTACTGTCTGGTACCGCTCCACAAACATATTCAGGCACTATCGGAGTCTGTGCCTCGAAAGTAGAGCACTCAGTCCTTTTCGACGGTAAACTTTCAGGCTTCGTCCCGTAATGCCGACTGCTTGAATGGAATCCCGAAAAAGACACAGAGTTCGATATAGGGTCTATCCATGAGCGAACGTATCTGTTATCTGCCGCTGTAAGGTGGGACTGTGGCACGTATGGATGGTAAATTCCCGACACTGCGGCCGTGGACGGTGGGTGAACCGAGGACCAAGACGTAGGGAAGACGGCAGACTTTGGTGCATAACTGCAGGAAGAAAAATCAGCATTATCCCCTACACCTGATGGCCTTGAGGTCGTGGCGTGCGAGCCCTGGACAAAGCGAGCTCCGTACACATCATCTGCTTCGTGTCCTATTATGGAGTCCACATAATAATTACTAATTGTACTACTGGTCGACATTTTTGGATCCCTTCGTAGTCATATAAAAGGTTACACTGTTACAGATACCTTCTCTCTGAACAATCATAGTATTTTTGCTGGCTTCATCTTCAGCTATTGGTTGCATGAATCACGTGACCATATTTACCAATAAAGTGAGTAAATCAATCCGCATATAACGGTATTTTGAATTTCGACATATTATCACTAACACGAGCCGTACTTTATTTAACGGTATATGAAGCCTTTAATAAGTAAAGTAGTTGTTATATCTAATTGTTTAAACAAACATTACAGCAGAGGGCGATCCGGGACTATTTCTTTACGTCGGCTGGAAAAAAACACCCATTTATTTCATAACCACCCTCTGCATTGATGCTTTGGCAAATTATTTCAAATGTGTGTAGAATCTTACAAGAAATCGCCGTGATATGTCGCGCACTCGACTCTTGTAAAATATTTTTATAGGCTCGTCAGTTGTAACTCCTCGTAAAATGTTCGTAATAACATGCTATAAAATGAAGAATACAGTTTTTAACGGATTTGCGAATAACCTTTTTTTCTGCTGTCTGTTCCATAGTCATCCGATCACGTTTGCTCAGGTATTGTTCTATATGTGGCCTAAGAAGTAATCTTTGTGTACTGATTGTATTTATTAGGAAGCACGTCATAATGTTTTTATGTCTATCAATAAATTTTTTATGAGGTGCATTTGATTATACATTAATGTGCCCTTAATAAAAACGGACTCTTGCAGTTACTAAGTGTCTGCACAAAGATGTTCAATTGTCTTTCTTCTGGAAATTCTTTTTTTAAGGCCAGATACAAAGAGTTTACCGTGCAGTACAAAACATATAAGAAATATTTTTCCATATTGACAATTCTTATACGCGTTACTATAGCCAAAAGATTTAGGGTATATACGTAATATTGTCCGTGTGTGTGTGTAGAAAGGGATAAGTATGTAAATTGCGTACGAGTTGACTATTCTGTACCATATTATACATATTGTTACCCAGGGTATTCGTTACCAAAGACCAATCTGAGTTCTTTACAAGAACATTTCGTGAGAAACTACATCGAAATTTAAAATATAAATCAAGTCTCTAAAAACTGAAAATGGTAATACCTACCACAGTAAATCTATATTTTGGTTTGTTTTTTTCTGCGCAACATAACTACCAATAACGCAAATATGTAACGTTTTATAAACGCTACCTTTGAGCGCCAGAAAGTCTAGATTTCCACTGTACAACCATATATAAACACATAGACGGTAACATAAATATAAATGCATATAAGCTAAAAACTTAACCAAAAATATTTTTATCCATCCGTTTCCAGAAAAGCTGCTTATTTAACTTGTAGGCAGCTTATGCGTCAGGCCTACTGTGTGATAAATATCAATTGTGCATCTTTGTGTCAATATATTTGCATATCTATAAGCATATAATTTTCACAGAAATGTAATTTACTTGCATATGTGGTTTATTCGTTTGCGCCACGTGCGCTGACTCAGTTTAAAGTAAGGAATAATGAAGGAATGCGGAATGAAGCGCTGATCTTTTGTACATTTAAACGTGCGTTGTGGTACATACATTATTATACATACTAAAAATGTAAGCAAAATATTTATTAACAGATGTTACGTCATCGCTTTTTGCAATATGCATCCACTTTTCACAATTATACTTCACATCCTCTGCAAAGCAATGAAAACTGCGTGTATCAATATCAAACGTAGGATACTGAGGTGAGTCCTCAGTCATGTGGAATTCCACTTGATAAACTTGATAAGCGTGACTGATTAAAGAAAATGTGAAGATTTTATTAACATATAGGAAACCAAAACGTGTATAGCATACAAGATAACGTTAATAATAATATAAATAGCAAATAGGTACAGTTTGCTCTGTAAAATTAAGGACTCGAATATGTTTACAAAAAAATCATACGTGAGAAATTAATTAATTTTCTATGAACACGTAGGGTATTGTATAAAAAGATATGTTTTTAAATCGTGGCTAATATTTGTTTATTACATATTATATATTACAGTATAGTATAATACTTATAGTATATTTACTACATGTTGTGTGTCTACGTGAAATTATGATTATTTCAAAAGCAACACACATGGTTACTAGTTATATGGTATTTAGAAATGCGGGCATTATTTTGTGAAGGTTGCTTTTGGTGAATTTCGGTGTTCACATCGGTAATGGTATTATTGTTACATTTTTCATTTGAAAGATCCAATTGATTTACATCAGTACAAATGATCAGCATGTAGACAGACTTTAATTTATTGCAGGGTACATGCCACAAAACATGCATTGAAGTTACACCCATATATTAACGATATTTAGCACAGATACTATACAGCAACTTGCAACTTCGACTGAATAAAATTGAAACATTATATGCTACTCTTACCAACGAATATTTCTCATGATAATTGCTAGCAGTAAATGTGCTTTCATATTCACTGTTATAATAGTCTTCAACTAATTTCAATCAGCAAGTGTCTAGTACGAAGATGCCTTTGTCATGAACAATAACAAACACTCCCGTAGTGGGAATCTGAAATTTTTAATAATTTAAGACGTATGTAAGACAGTTACCCTGTGAAACATATTTAAAGTACACAACGCGTCACTTGTATATACCACCAAAAAAGTAATAACTAAACACGAAGTAGCAAATACAAGTCACAGTATCTGAACGTGGAACATAAAAGATGGCTAACTGACCCCAGCAAATAGTTCACATGAGAAAAGGTAAAGGGTGGAAGAGCAGAAATGCATTGGGTAGACGCTCACGAAAACGTAAGATTTGAGGTAAGTTCCCGAATTCGATTCTCTCTGCTCATCTTTTTCAGCTTCATTCTGCGGTTCTGAAACCAAATCTTGACTTGTCTGTCGGTAAGGTTGACACTTTTACTGATCTCTAGACGGCGCTCTCGAGTCAGGTACATATTAAATAAAAATTCCTTTTCTAATTCCAGGGTCTGGTGCTTTGTGTAAGGACATCTCTTTTTTCTTCCACTTTTTGCAGTTAACCAGTTGCTTGTTGGGGGGTCGTTTTTACATTCTGAAAAAGATGACAAAATAAACAAACTTAGTAAATGCTGGACAACACAGGATATTTTCCGTAAGATAAATACAATTGTGTGAGTATTCCCATAATTTCAGCAATCCATTTTAACCACCAAAATAGCGGATTGTGATAGAAATACATTTTAAAAGAAAACTTTTTATTTGTAATCAAACCACATGCCATATTTCTACACATACACAACTGAATACAATAACAGCGATTATCTATATCCATTGCATCGATATACATTAAGATTAAACCCGACAATGATTTTCATTTTCCCAGTTTACTTCACCTTTTCAGAACTGCTTGTAAAAAAATCATCCGTAATCACTGACAGCACTGCTTCCAAAATTGTTCATTGTTACAAAAAATGAGAAAACCGCCCCTAACGCACAGAAAATCCCAGTCATTTAACCAGAAAAGCAAAGTAAACAATATAACATTTATAAAAAATATTTATTAAAATCATCCGCATTGAAAAAATCGTCAGATAAAGCTAGATAATAAAATAACATCCAACAATAACAGGACTGCACGTGAAGTAACTACAGTGACACTGAAGAGCGTTAAAAAGAAAATATTAAACCTAACATACCATTTTGACATGATAAAAAAAAAACAAAATTACATCTTTAAACGAATAAATAAAAAAACACTCACGTCTGCATCCCATAGTCTAAAAAACGACAAGACTGTTTCCTGTGGAAGCATTTTACTGTAACTTGAGTAAGACTCTCATTAAACATTACGACTTTAGGGTTGTTTGTGTTTTATACTGGTTTTTATGGTGGTGGGGCGTTCGTATAACACCACGACAGGATTCATCCCTTTATTGTACCCACCTTTCGCTTCCGTCTGTGCCAATTCGGGGCTTGAGGCTGACGCTTCAGAGAAGGAATTTTTCTCCTCTTGCACACTCACGTTTGGATCCGGACTTCCCGCCGGTGTAGGTGTCTTGATCGCGTCTCGATTAGTCGGAATTTCTATTATTTTCTTCTCCGCCTCGGGAACCGAAGACAGCTGCGATTTTGGAATAACTCTGTTTAGTTGCAGGATGGTGTTCTGGCTCGTTTCGTGATTAAAGTCTTGGTTTTTCCCAGATGCATAGGTTTGACTCAGTCTGAAATAGCCCGGAACCGGGATTTCGGAACCATCGACAGAACAAGGTTCGGGAACAAGATTAGAATACGTGGGGATTTCGGACGAGCTGACCTTTGCTCTTTTGTCGGAGTACATACAGCAATTACTTTCTTCTTTAATGCTTTGTGAAAAAGTACAAGAGGACATCTGGATGGAAGTGTGCTCTATTCTGCACGGTCTGTCGGGATCTGCCCAATTGTCAATTTGAGGTATATACGAATGGGCATTCATGCCCATGTTTTGGTGGTTAAGTTCTCCCCTTTTACCGAGAGACGGCAGAAGTCCACAGGTCTGCATCCCATAAGTTCCCATTTCTGCACTGGATGGCATGTACATGTTGCTGCTGGAGTAAAGACTATCGGTCCTGCAAGCATTGATCAAAGAGTCTACTAAAAAAGTATTGGCAGCGGGAGAGCTGTTGGGAAAGGACATTTTGGAATTGTGTTAAAGAAGAGAGAGATGTCCTCTATAGGCTGACATATCTAGCAAAACAATCCCGTGTAGCTCAGGATGCCTCTCAGCTACCACATGACAACCACACCAATGAAATTTGAAAATGGCCTTGAGATGCAGCCTCTTTTCTTGTCACGTGGACGCTCGAGCACTTCGGAGAGTTGTCAAATGTGGTCAACAGCGACATCTAGAACAAGGACTTGTAATTGATTCCAAGACAACAACTTAAAAGGCATTTAACATCTTCTCACTTGTCCCGAAGAAGCACAAACAACAACGAATATAAAAATGTGCAAATAGTTTCTTGAACTATTTTGAAGACCGATTCACCTGGGGCATCATTTTTACATTTTAGAAATGTTTTTGTTTGTAAAGCTAATTCCAAGTTCAAGATGAAATTTGTTTATTAGACTCCACTATTAAAATTACTTTTAAGATATTGCTTTTGTTGATGAAGCATTTGATGTATTTAAAATGCTAAGGCATAGAAACGTTCACACAGTATTGTATATTAAAACAGGAAACTAATTGCTGAGGTGTTCAAGAATTTGAAATTTAACTCTTTTGCATTATAGATCCATTTCACACTGTTCCTTGAACTTCGACATTTTGGGTATAATTCCTGGAATAATATACATTTTGTTTTATAGGCTAAGTAAAAGCATTTTTGCCTGCCACAGTCGGAGTATCAAAGGTTGTTTAATTTATGAATGTATATTAAGGAGAATCAGGGAGATCAATACATTTCTCATCTGCATTCGAGAGCTTTCTGGTAATTTTCCTGCTCCTGAGGCTTTTCTGAGAATTATACTCCTAGTTAAAGCAGGTGTTCAGCTATTTTATTAAGATATCGATTGTGGCTTTGTAAGAGATGGGATGCGCACATTTTAATCTGTAAGATATTGGCAGTATTATGAATTGTTAGAAAGCGGTATTTGGTCGGGTTTTATTTCAAAAATTAAACTAATGAAATGGGTGCATTAACGTGCGTAGATGCATAGCATTAGCACATACATAGCATTTACAACGTATATCGCCATGAAACCTGAAAACAGATTGAAAGACGTGCAATACAATATCGGTTTGCAAAATGATACAATGCTATTTGAATAGCCCTCTTTGTGATAGATGGAAAGCACAATAATAAACAAAACAATATGCATTCGGGCACGAGCCTATAACGAATTCTTTTGTTCTGATAACCTGCACCAGCGCGCTTTTATTTTAGGCCGTTCAGTTTTCCATAACAGTCATTCTTTTCCACAGTTTTATAATATAACGCATTAATAATTTTGCATTGTGCCATTTTTTATATTTAGCTGCAAATTAATGTCTTTCGAAACTGAATTTGAAGTGATACGAGCAAATATTAGCATAGATGGAATGACCTTATGTTTTGACACGATCACCATGCTTGCAATACTGGAAAATCTTGTTCAACACAACAGTTCCTCCGAACTGACGCCAAGATGGGAGTATTTTTACTGCTCCTTCTCATAGGATTTAACTTCCTATAGTATCTTATGAACTGAGAACTTGCAAACAAAGAAAATACCTTAATATGAGAATTCATAAGGAGCAACAGATATGTTAATCCGGGTATTCCTGCCGCGATAACGGTAATTAAGTCTAGCTAATAACTAATAGTGTTTTTGTTGCATATATCTGTTCATCTAAAAAAACCCTGACATAAATACTCATATAATGGATATTTTCCGTGCGAGCATTCATGGTGCATCATATATTGTTTTTAATTATTTAAATAATTTCAAAAGCAATGGAAGGTAGTGGCGGCAAAATAATGAAAAAAAAACACACAAACAACACAAACCTATGAAAAACACAACACAAAATATAAAACATCCTTGTCATGATTTTATCAGTAGTAGTAACAGTAAGAGTTGTAGATGTACATGATAAAATGAAAATCTTAGGTATAGAAATGTTTTACGCTATATTTGTACCTTTAACTTCTCATTGTTATTTATGTAAACTCTGCTCATTGTTATTTTTGGCGTTGCAATAGAGCATTAAAAGTAACATTTATTTCCTGTATTTTGTGTAGGCACACCAGGATAATTTCCAAAAGCAGAAATTCTGTGTTATTTAAACAAGCATCTTTATCGCTGAAGGAATATTGGATTTACAATTTGCATTTTCACTTTTATCAATTTAATATATTTAATTCCACTGGATTAATAAATAAGTCTTAAAAAGAAAACTCCATTTATATCATAAACTGATGCTAAATCACACATACAAACGCTGTTTTATTTTCATTTGTTTTCAACTGTCTAACATATTGCATAAATAAATTTTTCATTATTATTATTTTTTTTAAAAAATCTTTTATTCTTTTTATTTGAAACGTCCTAAAATGTTGCCCAGTTGCTTCATGGTTTTTTTTTTTTAAATCATATTCTTGGGATAATATTTCTCTGCACCAAACGACGACTTTGCTGACTTTTGTACCTTCAGTGCGGTAAAGCAGACGTGCGTGTGTTGTAGCTCACAACATGCATATCTCACGTATAAACCTACTTACTTCTTATTCAGCTGGATAACATCATTAAAACAGCAAAAGACGTTATACGTTTTCCCTCCAAGCTAAAACTATTTCAGCTTGACGTAGTTGTACAGCATTTTGCCTAACTCGTATATAAGAAAACATTTTCCTGCCATTTACGAAACTAAGAAATGTGTGTTGACCTATTTCAACACGCACGTATATACATAATTCAAGTAATTCAATAAATTATTTTTGTTTAATGATTTAAACAAGATTCCGGATAATAAAATTAAATGACGAAATAACTCGAAATATTGAAATGCCAGGTACTGCCCGTCCCCTTACTCAAATCATTCATAATTTTCAACCACCTATTATCCAACCTAAACTGGTTCCAAAGAGCGCACATGCATGTAACAACAACAATAATAACGACGGCAATAATAATAATGGAGTGGTCATAGTTAGAATTCATAAAACTGAGCGATTACATATGTTGCAATAACGCCATCCTGTGGTTATAATCAGAAATTACAAAAATAGCGGAATTTCTATGTATATCCAAATGTTATGTATCCACGTTTAAGTCTACAAATTCAAATGGGATCCAGTAGTCAATCAGTTCAACAGACTAATATAGGCTGTTATGAAAAACAGCCTAGCAGCAACTTATTTTTAACTGAATATATGTTTAAAAGCGAATATTGGATTTTAAATGGCGATTTAAATTCGTCAGTAGTAAAATGTAGGCCTACATAAGATATCACACATACAATAATATATACATTATATATTGCATATATTGCACATTGAAATATGTGATACATTTTACTTGGCTTGTATTTAAAGAACCAGCCGAAATCATACGTTACTACTTTGATATTTGAATGTCACTAAAGAAAGACTTGGACGTGTCAGAAATAAAATAAATAAACGAAAAACAAAATTGAAGTATGCTTGAAAGTATTAAGAAATGTAACATTTTCTTTATTTTTTAAAGTGATTTCAAGCACCGGGCTACACATTCCACCAACTACAAGGGTCATAACAAATGGTTGTAACATAGCGTTAAGCACGGCCCATACTTGGAGAGAATACAATTGATTACTCCTATTTAATCATTTTGATATAACAAACTAACAAACTAAAGTTGTTAAAAGGGTGTTTATCACTGTGGAGTAATCAACAAATCCCATCAGCGATCAGGAGGTGTAAAAAATTGCGATTATGTAAATTACATACTAACATCGGGGAAACACTCGCATAAGACCAAAGTAAAAATAATTCATTTAAATCCTTCCTTGTTAAACTGAGGTTCGTTTAACAAAAGAAATTGCTCATAATGGTACACTATGCGCTTTTTGAATTCTAGGAAACCCACTGCCTTGCAGCCATGTTCGAGCGCCAGTGCTGCAGTGCAGATATTTTTCAGAAGGCGTCCTTTTGTTAAGAGAACAGCCAAAAGGCGCCTAAACGAATCTAAAAGGGTTAAAGGGGACGACCTTGACGTTATGGAAGTTCAAAGGCAAAATGTAATATATTTTTAAACATATGAAATTTTGAACAATCATTTGGTTGGGCGTCTGTTTTAGCTAATATCAGTATTAGCATTACGCGTATTTGCATATAATACTCGTGCAGACAGTGTTGTTTGTTTGGACGCCTGCTTTTTTCCTGTATGAAATAGCATGTTCTTATTTTATCTTATATTAGCGCAAACCTGGAGAAACTACAAGCCGAAATAGTCGCCAATTTAGACTATGCCAATGTTTATTGTTTTGTCTGGATCGTTAAAGCTAGTATAAACTATATCACATTGCGCAACAAAAAGAAAACAAAGTACTAAGTAGCTGTGCTTTTAAGGCAAACGTGTCCAGCTTGACAACCAAACACAATTTTTTGCGCTTTGAAAAATTTAGCAATTTAGCAGACTGTGCTGTTATCGTTGTAAGATAAGTCGTTTTCACACAACTATTGTCTGAATCAAAAATAATTTATTTTTGTCAAGACCCAAACTATTAACCTTCAATTAAGCTCCACCAAATACTACAAAATGTTTATGTGATTTTTTTCTTTTGCTGGGAAAAGCACATACAGGAGTATAATGTTGTACATTAACTACTGAGTTGTGTCACATTTGAAATAATTAAAAAAAAAACTAGTTGGGGAAAGGATTTGCAATATTCTGGTTTTATTTAATAGTTTCGTACATCACATGCGTCTAAGAAATAAATGCATACATTAGACTGTTATAAAATTACATATTGATTACTGTAATCAAATTTTTGTTGCTTACTGCAATGTTGTTTATGAACCATTATAATGAACGCAATAAAACATAAATAGAACATAATAAGTATACATCAATTACGTTTAAGTAGCATTCACAATCTAAATAACATAAGAGCGAACACGAAGATTGTCAAAATTTCCTTGTCGTTCTTGTTTTATCGAACGATACACGTTAATTAGGAAACACACAACATTAAATAGCCTAATGTGAATAAGAATCCATAGATTTTCGAGGTAAACGTTACTTTTGATAATAATACAAGAATTGCATAGTTTAAAAAATTCAATTTATCCTTATTTCTTCTGGTGCCCCGTGTAGCTGCGTGTTGGAGAAAAGATTCTGTGCCCGAAAAGTCCGGAAACCTTAAGCCATTCCATCATGGAGGCCACGGAATGTTCTACCCGATCTAAAATCAAAATGTCAGAATAATGGATTCCCAGTGAAATATTGAAGCCGATCCCTGTTTAGCTTTTTCTCTTTCATTCTTCGGTTTTGAAACCAAATTTTCACTTGCCGATCTGTTAGGTTTAACATCCTTGACAACTGCAAACGCTTCTCTTTGTTTATATACACGTTGAAAAAGAATTCTCGTTCAAGTTCTCGTATCTGGTATTTAGTGTAGGGACACCTCTTTTTTCTTGACTTTGAAGAACCTAAAAAACATAATAACAAGTTATCCCTCGTAAACATATCTATATGAAGCACATTATGTTACCTGAATTATTCAATATTTAGATTTTTCTACGAACGTACACTTGAATTTACAGTTAATTCCATTGTTATATAAGCAGCCGAGTACAAGTTACACAGCAGGACTGGTTACACATTAACGGGTTATTGCAGGATTTTTTTTGTTCTTTTCAAGAACACATTTC
>JAODKF010000040.1:10011926-10041109 GCA_026779585.1 Mormyrus proboscirostris
CAAGTTACACAGCAGGACTGGTTACACATTAACGGGTTATTGCAGGATTTTTTTTGTTCTTTTCAAGAACACATTTCTGTTATGATTGTTCCGCAAAGTAACATTTGCGGATAGAGTTACTTTATACATTACGTAACACAATTTCCCCGTAAAATAATCTATAAATTCCATACAAATTCTTAAAAGGGAATTTGACTCTTATAACCAATCAGTAGTAATCCTAAAACCCACCTAAACTGTCCTGCCGTCGTAAACAGTTTTACAGCAGCAAAGCAAGTCTTATAGGGTATATAAAATCCTTTGCATGCTTATAAAGCCGCACATAAAATCAAACCGACAAAGTAGTGGACTTGTACTCTAACCCCATTTAATGTTTGGTCTTACTCGCACCGTTGCTCTTCTCTTCTGTGCAGTTGGAGGAAGAAGATTCTTCATCTATGTTTTCGTTTGGTTGTTGTTTCTCCTGCGACGACGTCTCTGAGGACAACTGACTGACCGCAGCATCTCCGGGGAGACTTGATTCCGTCTTTTCCTTTGAGGTTTCGGAGTTGGCTCTCTCGGCATTATTGTTAGCAGTGTCAAAAAACTGGTCAAATCCTTGAGGAAGAACTCCGTTTCTGCCAACACCGGTATAAAAGCTGCACGGCGCGTTTGAGCCATTATGATGGCCATACATGGAATCGTTTTTAAATATCATGTCCGTCCTGCTAGATGACTGAATTAAATCTCGGTGCATTATGTCGTCGGTCGAATAGTACGATGCATAACTACTCCGATAATGCCATTTGTGATCCATGCCATAATCTCTGAAAGCAACTTCTCCGACAGGCTGGACCTGAGCAATGTTTGAAGTATACGGAAAATTTACTTGACACGAAGTCGTCTGAGGTAAAAATGATGTGACAGATGAAAAATCAGGTGCTGATACATAATACGTACAATTCGGCAAATACATATTCGACGCGCAGTTGCTGCGATCGTCATACTCCGTCATGACTTCTTTTGCGTTTGAAAGCAGCTATATGCAGCCTCGGTGTGTTAAACTTCGTCCATCTACTGCACTACAGGCATGTGGACAGGATCCGCGTGGGGGAAAAATCGGAAACGTAGGCTGACGTGCAATTCATCTTGATCGATTCTTGAGGCAATTGTGTCATGTGATCCGGTAACGAAATTACCATATATCAATATCAGTCATTAAGACCGATATAGAGAAATTCATAGGTGAGAGCAGAAGTCAGTTCATTGGTTGCTTGCGTCATGCGGATATCCAAATGCAAATCTTACATTTACACCAACGAATTAGTAGATAGTAAACAGTCCTTGAAATATTAAATCATGCTGCTTCAAAAATGAATACGAATGACAATGCAACACATGAAAATGCAACGCATTATAGGTTTTTATAAGACGTTAATTTTAACAATAACACAGTGTATACGTAGGTTAATTGGTATTTATACGTTTAAAAATACTATATCTTCGACAGCCTACAAATCTGCTTATTTAGCGTTTGCATTTTTTACAGCATTAAATTGTAGCGCACACTCATCTAAAACCACAAGAGAATAGATATAGTAATATGCTTATTTACAGAAAACGGGCACCTTTAATTTAAAAAATAACCAAAACCTCTTCAGGCTGTATTGAACTAGACAAAACATTTCAATAAAGATATATACTCGATTAAAACGATATGGTCAATTTTTGCATTATACAAACTTCATAAAAAACCATTCATAAATGCCAATCAGGGCCTCGGAGACACGGCCAAATATAGCAGTTTTTCAAACCGGATTTACTTTATTTGATTGTTAATCTGTGCATAGAATTGTGGTAAATGTACAGTTTTGCGCAATAAGGAAAGTAAAAAGGAATAGTCAGTTTAATACCGAAAGAAAAGGAAGGAATCATTGTATTTGACGGATGTTTTGTAATGTTATTTCCGCTTCTCGATTTAGATTTCAGACGAATATTTTCAGTAATGTTTGGGTCTTTCTTCATAATAATTACGTAGATCGAGAGAAACTTAAAACTTAATGGTAAAAATGGGGATGTTAGCAAGGTTATTGAAGACATTCAATGTAAATAACATATGCACATTAAAATAACACATGAAGAAGAAGCAAAACCAGGGAAAAAAAAGAAATCACAGCACACTGTTAAGGAACACAAGATAGACTCGAATGTTTTTTAAGTTAGCGAATGCTTTTGAGTATCCCAAAATTTATCCGCTGCGTAACTATATATTTGATAATGCTTACTGAAATCCTGCAATCCCCCGTCATAAATAGCTTATATTGTAATTTGTAAATTCATTACAAAATGGAGAGCAACACTAATGAAGAAAAAAAATGCTACATTACCCTGGAAAGATATATGTAAAGACTCCAAATCGGACTGGTTTGATCAAGTTTCTCTAACTTCTTCTTAGGTCCGTAGGTAGTAATTGGAAGTCAGATAACGAAAAGAATCAATGGATCACGGAAAGATTCACACTGCCAAGTACAAAACAGATCTTCTGGCTTTGAACGTTGTCTAACAACGCTCACCCAGCCGTCCCCAATAAGCGCCAGCAGTCGGATCATTTTATTACACAGACAAAAGGAAGCGTTCTAGTTTAAGTGTAGGCTATAGTGAGTAATTTGGGTGGTGGTGGGGTGTGTGTATGCGTCTGTGTGTGTCTTTCGGGGGTTATTGTCTTTAAACAACTAAACAGCGTTTTAAATCTTACTGCAAGACCGAATTGTTCAAATTTCAGATATCATCATTGCGGTATTTTAAATATATCACGTTTAATATTACACATAATTATACATAAGCTTAAAATGTAGGCTATAACGTAACACGGGATTTTTAGAAGTAATTAATTTTTTTCTAAAGAATGAAAACGTTTTGGTATTTTTGTGCAACACTTGGCTAGAATCAATGAAGGTCTGGTAACACATTGAGTTCGTCTTATTAGCCTGTAAGTTAATATTAACCTCGTCCTAGTCTTTTCAGTCTACTCAGAAACATAATCCTCACAACATAGAAATTAACTTTTAAAAATATTAACAATGGGTGCATTTTGAGCACGGATGGATAATTAATTGAATTTCAAATAACCGAATTATCTTTGTTTCATTTGTCAGTGAACATTATTAATTTGACCATCTTCTGTTTTCGTGTTTTGCTTATATTTAGCGAAAATCTACACAACAATTAAATAGAGGACACTTTCACGTGTATTTCGGTCGATAATACAATTTTAAAATTCACGATAAAATTTACTGGGCATCAGGGCATTTCGTTAAGCAAATTGTAGAACTAAAGAATATTTAAAAGCACACACGCTGGGTCCTTTTTTGTTTAAAATTATTTTTTAAAATATGAATGTATGTTCTTCAAAACAGTATGCTCATTTAAAGTGTTTTACATGTGGCTTGAATAAAAGAAAAATCTAGGAAAAGTGTATATTTTAAAATTGCCATGGTAGGAAAGGTATACTAACTTGACCTTAACTTTGCAATTGCGCCCCCAGTATCTAGTGAGTATAAAAAGACGCCGTCAGAGACTCACCGTTAGACTGGGCTTTTTAAGAAGCTGCGCCGTATTCTTTGTTTGTGCGTTTAAACACCGCGACGAAATCAAAATGAATTTGTTGTTAATAAAATATCTCGTTCTGCACCTTTTAACTAATACATTTATTTCTTAGGCGATTTAATTGTGTATATACTACACAATTTTCAAGCAACCCCATGCATATGGGTATTTTTTGTTAAACTAACGTAGATTTGCACTTATTGCTTGTTACATTATCAGCTCAAAAGAGTATTTGTAAATATCCTATTGAGTGTTGTAATATCAGAAATGTGGCGTCAGGAGGAAATATTTGTTTTGAACTATGGCTCATCCGGAAAATAAATTTTATGAAATGCATACGAGTTGTGTACGTTTTCCGCGTTACAGTGGGTTACTTCATTTTTGTTATACGTTGCTTTAAAACATAACTTTAACAGAGAAGGTTTAAAAATATATATCATAATAAATAAAAATAAATACATTAATCTATAATAATTATTGTCTGTACGCCAAGGCACCAGGTTAATTGAAATACAGCTCCTGCTTATGATCATGTAAAGAATGTTGTATTTTCAAAAAAATATTGTATTTCCCTTTCAAATGTAGAATTCTATTTACTCATAAGAACGCAAAGATACTAAGAACCATAGAAACAAACACAACGATGATGTAAAATGAAGACTTCCGGCAGTATTTCTCTGAGTGAGAAGAACCACATTTACACACATTAAAACACAAGTTCTTTAATTATACTTTTACAACTAAATGAATATAGCGATATAATAGAAAAACACGGCATAGTGTACACAAACACAATGGATTAAAATCAATCCTCCATAGTTAATGGATTATTAATTAATTTATGTGAATACTATCATATTTATTCCTCAAATTATATTTAATAAGTCTTAATTTTGATCTCAAATGAGTTGACCTCAAATATCCTTGGTTGCTAGATTAGCCCAACGCATTTTGGAGCATGTCAGTGTTAAGGGTTAACGTGTAAATATTTCCATTATGTGTTTTATGCATAAGTTTAGTCTAAATTACACCAGCCTATTCACAATAAAATACATTATATTTATATATGTATATGTGAATTGTATCTTATGTACTTACATTAGACATGCAATTACAGTTCTGAAAAAAAATTAAACCCCCGTATTTCACCTGCCATCCGTCGTTTCAATTCACATGGTGTACTAATATACTTTCTTACTGATATCTCTTACGAAAAATCGCATACATCAGCAAATGAAATGCTGGTGCGTGTGCGCGTGTGTATACACGTGTGTGCGCTCGCGTCTGTGTGCGTGTGTGTATTAATTATCATAATAATCATGTGCGATAAGGGCTACAAATGGGAATCTTATCTATAAAAGCCCCGTTGTAGTCCTGAGCCTACCTAATTATTAATCGTTTATACGTCTATACCCTTAGTGCTGTGGGTGCAAATCTGAAATATCGATGCAAAGATACTGGAGATTTTCCAGTAAACCTCCAAGACCCCTGATACAATCCCTTGAGAGAACAATGCGGCCATAAGTAAAGAGAACTGAATAGATAGGTACTTAATGACAGCCCTTTATTAATGCACGAATACAGAAATCGGCATTTGATATCGAAAAGTAATTTGCTGGATAAAGCAGTTGATGTGAAACGTTCGTTTTCAGGTTCTTTCCATTTCTTGGCCTGCTTCTACTAAACAGTGGCGCATAGTCTATACTCTGTAATATATTTCGGTGATAACAATACCACAATGGCAAATGTCCAGAAAATACTTAGAAGTACATCTTAGATGTCTTCTTTATTCATCTTAATGTAAAAATTGCAATGTCAAATTGAGGAACATGAGGCTTTGAGAACAGCAATTAACAAGGAGAGACACGATGATGAGATGTAATGCAGCCTTGTAAAATTATGACTCTACATAAAAACCTTGGTATCTGCGCCAGGATAACCGCTCAGTAAATGGGAAAGGCATGATCGCGCATCAACAGTCTTTTCTTTTTCATCCTTCGGTTTTGAAACCAAATTTTAACTTGTTGGTCGCTCAAGTCCAGCCTATCGGAAAGTTCTTTTCTTTTCTGTCTGTTTATGAATTCGTTCATTAGAAACTCGTTCTCAAGTTCTGCAATCTGCTGCTTGGCGTACGGCTTCCGTTTCTTCTTGGTCCTCACTTGTGAAGAACACCAAACAGCACCTGAAAAAAGAAAACAAAATAATAAAATAACCATGTCGTTCCACGCAAGCAATATATCATGTTCTCTCTATTTTATACCTCTTCCCATTCCTGAAAACCACAGTAGAGAGAATTCCAATGTGTTCAGCCATAAATATGTGCATAAGTCACATTTTACGATTATGAATATAACATATAACGTGGAAGATGTAGAAGACTGACGTCGCGTACCATCAGTGAGTGATGCCCTAACACAGGGGCCACTTAAGTTTGGCTGCACTGTGACATTTGAGTTGACCGGTTCCTTGAAGCCCGCGGTATTTGCTTGATTGCTGGAATTCTGTTCCAGTTGTGCAGTGGAGGATTGTGACTGTCCTTCCATATTACAAAAGTTATATTTGGCAGCACAAGCAGGGTGAGTAATTCCGTGTTCACTGCCTGAAGACGGTCCATGTCTGACTGATTCCTCTGGTTTATGATTGGCATCTTGAAGACTGAAGTACTTAATAGTTTCTTCCAGTGGACCCTTACTATGAGTGTTGGGATTGGTACTTAGAGACACTGAAGTTGCCAGAAATGGTTGACTGAAGCTACTGAACGTGCAGCTTTGTGGTGGAGATGAGCAGGGATTTGGGGAAGTCCACGGGGTTGAGCACACCTCTCTTCTGCCGTAGGAAATGTGATTTAGTTCGGAGGACTGAACCCCGTTACTCCGTAAATTGGGAAGATAAAAATCCTGTGTGGAAAAATTCAAGAGGGATCCAACAAAGCCAGAACTTAGAAAATTTCTGTCACACATTTCCAAGGAGATAAGAGATACAATTCTTACAACCCTTTTAGCTTCCTTCAAGAACAAGAAGGAGGCGATTTCTGATTTGTTAACTCTTCGTCACGTGACAAAATACACAAAATACGTTATCGACCCCCCCCTCTCACACCATAGGGTGGTGTCCTGAAGAACATCCTCTAGAGAAACCTCTACGTAAGCATATTCCAGAAAATAACGACGTTATCGTCGATGCTGGTGCTTCGGCGGAAATTGTCGTGTAAGCAAAATGGTAAGGTAACGTGAATAGAAATTCTGTAGTGCTTAGTCTATTCATAGACCTAGGAAAACTGAAATAAACCAGTCTACGATTATGTCTTCTCATGTACTGATTTAATTATATCTTGAATAAAAACAGCAGCAAAACAATAGCTCTTGTTTTTATTGATTGTATCTATTATGATTATTATTGATTTAATATTAATAATAAGAATGGACAACGTTCTGCTCGTGTTTGCATACTAACACAATACACTTTGCCAGTTTTTGGGAATACTACAATAAATAACTGACTAATTTATTAAACTAGTTCAATTTTATAATTTATTACATCATTAATCACTAAAATATGAATTGATTATTGTTCAAATACAAAATTCAAGCTATTATTTGGAAAACATTTCACGGTCATCGAATTTAAACTATGTAGGTTTGTAATACAAAACAGTTTTGTAATATGGAAGGACAGTGATAATCCTTCATTGCATATCTGGAGCATAATTCTCGGAATCAAGCAAAAATCTTTCAAAGACACTGTTACCAATAATGATTATTTATGTGTGTTTGGGAAAAGACACAGCAATGTAAATATTGCGGGCACTTGTTTCCACCGTGTGTACGTCAATAACAAAAGCCCTTTTTAATTTAAGACTACAAAACCACTGAAATAATTTGTGATAAAGTTCGCTGTAAAACTCATTTATAAAGTCAAAATATACCTAGATCACGTAATTTCACAAACTACTAATTTGTTTCTGACCAAATAGAGAAAATGATAAGATATCAAGAGCTGTTCTTTTTATGCAGACAAATGGAATATAGTCCATGCAGGAATCATTGATAGAATTATACAAGTTTAATTTGATATGTGTCGTTGAATAAACAATATAATACTTACATATTCCATCAAACTTCTGAAAATTAGAAAAAATAAAACAAACTATACATCTACGTACATATTGTGCTATTTTATAATAAAGAACGTGATCAGTATCACCATCTTCATAATCAATAACAACAACAATAATAATTAATTGCTTTTACATTGTTCTCATAATTATGCTCATATTTGCAAATACTAACACACTACGCTACATTTCGCAAATGGACCAACATCAATAATTATACGCAGTGACTTTTCAAATTATTAAATCGTTGCTAATTGCTAATTGTTAAAATACAGATTTGTTATTATTAATCAGATAAAACATTATGACTTCTGTTTGGAAAATATTTGCAATATTTTTTACTGTAAAAACTTTACAGGACGTATGATTTTTCGATTTGTACAAGCTTCGTGTGTGTGTATTTCAGCTATAATCATCTATGTCTGTGCCTTGATATGGTTCAGTAATTTAAATATGGGTTTACTATAACCTAACATAATAACATGAATGAATTGTCAAAAAGTGTTTTGAAAAAATATTGCATCCAATCCTTATGCACATTTGAAATATATTCAGATCGCAACATTTCACAAAGCTGTTTATGACACAATTAGTAGCCCTAAATAGTAGCATACAACAAACTAAAGGGCTGCTTTTTTAATTTTCATTCAGACCATGAAATGTGTATCCTTCAAAAAGATCTAGACAAATTATGCAAGTTGATATTTTTAATTTATACAATTTATACATGCACAACATAAAACAGGCCTTTAAAACGCACTCTTCACATTAAATCCAATTCCGTGCTTTTTAAAACCGATTTTAAACACTTCAGATCGAAGCACATATTATGCCGATACAATGTAATATATAACAACAACAAGAACAATTAGAAAAACAACAGCAATCAGGATGATATATGCAGGAAAATTCCATCATACTCCCAAATAATTTGTAATTGTAAATATAACACAATGTCGGCTTTTACTGCAGTGAAATATATCATTTGTTAAAACTGGTGTAACGCCCCCATATTCCTTAAAATAACATATTGTATATTCCACACCATTCATCCCTGTTCCTGTTAAAAATATACTTTATCAGAAATGTTTATAACAAAAAAAAGTTCCATCTGTTCACTCTTACTGTATATGAATAATCCGCACTCCTCGACTTCATTTACAAAAATAAAAAATAGTTAAAGCTACGAATCCGTAAAGTGGTAACAGAACTGAACTGCTGCCAGTTTAGAGATATAAGTGTGTATACATACTACAACTGAAACAAAACAAAGCAAACAGCATACCCAGGGGCTGCTGAACGGAGAAGAAACGCAAGCGCGGTCATAGACATACAATGGGCCTTATTGGCCGATAGCCTTTGAGGCGATGCGCTAGGGCCTCACTGCGCATGGACGGATTCCCTGTGGCCATCTCTTTGCCGAAATACAGAGAGAACGTAATCAATAAAAATGCATTTCATTTGGCCACATTAAATTCTTCTCACAAAACATAGCGATATGTAGCCTCGATGAACCACGTGTGAAAAACACTGCTTCCGTATCATGCCGTTTTATATCTCATCCAGCAGATGGCGAAGCAGTCCCATGGATCGCAGACTCTTCGTTATGCACGAGCTTCACTGCCGTCAAGGTCAAAGACTCTAATTTCATGTCAAGGTCAACGGTAAAAATCAAATTCAGAAAACAAACATCCATCATCCATCTTCGGACCGCTTAATAAAGCTGCGGGGGTCAAAACAAGCGTTGAGGATAATATTAATAATAATAATAATAAAAATCGTAAAATATTAAGAGTAAATTTCAATTACAATAACTGAACATATTATTGTATACAAGAATTTTTAAAAGGCCTATACATAAACTAAAATGTTTTCTAAATTTTTAAACCCTAGTCATTTTATACATATAAAGAAAAACTTGTTGGGAAAGCAAACAAAAATCAAATTAGCGCGATATTCATGTTTTTTTCTCTTTTAAGTAATTCACAATGAACGTTGTATCTAACAATGTCACAGACAATTTTCTTGTTTCCATAATCATTTGGTAAATAATTTACATGACAACGGAAACACAATACACAATAAGGCATAAATGCATGTGAAATCGATTCCTTTTGGATAATGTAGCCATTCGTTTTCGATGAGAGAATATATAAAATATGTTTAGGCTAAAATGTTTACATTATATCTGGTTGACCGAGTTCTGTAAACTATACACCGCCATCAGTCACATATAGGCCTATTCCAGTTGTAATATTTATTTTCAAGTAAATATTAATAACAAGTTAATTAATTTTAAAAATAAACTGGTTGAACGTTTTTCTTTCTTACTTTAATAAGTCAAATATATTTTGATGGCTTTATTCGTAGCTCTATGCAAATGTTCTTACGACACTTGTCTGGAAAATCGTCTGAAAGTTACACTAATACTGCCAACATAACAAGAAAATATAATTTAATTTCATTTAAAAATTGTCAAATAAAGGTAATTATGATGTACTTTATTAAAAACCTGAACTGAAAAGAAAACCAAATACGGGATACATCTCACATCAGCGTAAGATATCCAAAGTGTCACCTTAGTGGCAAGCATCCAATGTCTAAAGCCATTTTATTATTTTTATTTTTTTCCAGTTTATTAACCGGAAAACTCAGGAGAAAAGAAAAAACAGAAAGAAGCATGAAATGTGTGAAAGTTTTCAAGGGAAGAATACACATATTCACTGGATTATTTGCCGTTCACGCCGCGTCGTCCCAAACATTCATTGAAATTCGGCAGTAGAATTCACGTTGATTTCCTAAGCAACCTTTTCTCTTTGACTCTGCGATTCTGAAACCAAATGACGACTTGCCTCTCCGATAGATTGGTTGAAAATGCAATCCGTTGCCTTTTATCTTTGGTAATAAACTTGCTAGTTGTATACTCTTTTTCAAGTTCCCTGAGCTGCAGCTTTGTATAAGGCACCCGTTTCTTCTTCCCACGCCGTGATACACTGTTGACATCCGGCTGGTTTAGAGCTGATCCCCCTTGAATCAAATAGAAAAAATACGTCTTAAATGAATGTCAAGGCCCGAAAGGAAAAGACGTTGAATGGGTACATTTAGTGCCAATCTATGTACTACTTTATATTTCGCCAGTATTAATGTAGGCCTGTTGTCATGTATTAGTTATTTGGTACTTACGCATCTGAGTAAATTTCCTACCAGGGTCAATGTGGACACTTAATTCAAGAATAGCCACACTGCGTTAATACTGTTTCTCGAAAAATTGATAACACATTGACCATAATGACTGACAATAACAGAATTGTACATGCACGCGCGACAGCTTTCATCAGTAAATTATAATTATGGTTTTATTTGGACTTTCCTTTAGAGACACGCACTGCGGTTTAGCAATGCACTGCACCTAAAATCAAACCTTCGTGGAAATTCCCTGCCCACGTGCCTTAAATAACTGAATTATACGTACTGCTAGAATTTGACAATTTGGCCAGAATTGGGCAATGCTTCACGCTTTTCTAACCCAGACTGTCATGTTTCCCATCAGAAAATATACTGTTTGAAGAATACCAACGAATGCCAACAAATACGTACCTTTTGGCCAAGTTTAATGTATACATTTTTTTCAGATATACGGCAAAAAATGTATGTGCATATTAACGGGATAGAATGTTTAAAATTAATATGTAGTTGAAGAGATTTCCCCTGATAATAATAATAATAATAATAATAATAATAATAATAATAATAAAAGTATTATACCTGCAAGATAAGATTTCCACACATGCGGATTCTCGGTCTGATTTTTTATGAAAGACACCGGTCTGCTCCAGTTATTTGACCAGTTCCACTGACAGCCAATGTTAATATCGCGCCCAGAGGATCCAGAAGCAGGTACATCGACATATCCTGGAATCCGTGGGGAAGAATCTGTGAAGTCCTGGAAAAAACCGTACTCTTTGGTCCCTAATGGTACTTGGTTGCAGTGCATCTGTCTTGCGACACGTGAAGTATCCGTAAGCGTTTCCTTTAAATTTTCATTTAAAGTTTGCTTAATTATGTCCTGCTGGAATCCAGTTCTATATTGTATTTTGAAACTGTAATGACTGTTCCCAAAACAACAACCGAAACCAGTTGGTGAAGTGCTAGAGGTTGACGAGCACGGACCCTGACCATATAGGTTAGTAGATTCTGGGTTGATGGACGTGGATCTCTCCGCTGTTGAGTATGACCCTAACACAAGAAAAGAACGACCTGAACATGTCGGAAAGGACGGACAGTAGCCTCTTCCTTGGACCGAAGGGATATTCAGCCCCAAACCCGCCATTTCCACCTTATGAATTTTTCCAAAGCATTATAATAGGCCGAACGGATTAGAAATGAATATGATCATGACTATTCTGTAAATTTATTAAAGCGAACGACGGCTGAAGACATAACCTTCTGCTGTTTTTGTTCCATGTTTACTTTACAGTTTACTCGGTTTACCGGTTGGTTAGTTGTGATCACGTGATATGCAAATATGTTGAAATTTAGTAACACATTCCAATTTATCTTTTCGCCGTAGAAATTCATTGTTTGTATAAAGCAGTTGGTAGTAAATATCGAACAGATAAAATGTGAATAATGAATATATCTGAGATGGTAATGTTTTAAATACATCATTTAATACCATAATCGTTAGGACATGACAGTGAACTTGAAAAAAACCTTTTATCCTTTTTAGGCAATTGGTGATATTTAATATTTAAGCTATCCAGTATTTTATGCCAAGTGTTCCTATTTCTGAACTACCAATGACATTTTAATAGGAAAACTATCGCCTTCACGAAAAATAAGGCTAATGTGGAATACAGTCTATTCACTCCGATGAAATTAGTCAGGCCTGCCGCGTTAGGCTTAGAACAGCAAACTTGGCATTCTGGTTGGCTAACACATATGGAATCGCCATTTATTTATAACCTGTTGAATCGCTTTAGAAAACAGGAACGGAAGCGTAAACTGAGATTATTATTAGACCGTGCACAATAAAAATACAACCGAAATAGTAAGCTAAGGATTCAATAATAACTGGAGAACAACCGAACACTAATATGAATCGCAGTATAAATTATCGTTAGAATATTAAATGACACGATCAAAAACTATTTTTGTTTTTAAATCGATTCTAGTTGTTCCAAAACATTATAGCTGAATGACAGATTAATGTCATACTATATTACAGCTGAATCATCATGATATTTTCTCCTTGTATCATCTTACTGTGCAGACTGAAGTGAAAATATTTGGTGCATGCATTCATTCATTTGACCGGCACCTCTCAAAAATACATTAACAATGATTATATGTGTGGAGTCGACGGTAATAACAGAAAATTCTTCACACTTTTTATTGTACAGTTTATAAAACGCATTTGTTGTAAAATATTAGTCCCTTTACCTGAAACCACATGCAGACACACATATATAGTAAACCTGAGACTAAACAAAGAGACTATAATGTACTCAGTTTATTTAAGAGAAAAGGTACATGATCTTATCCTTCTCAGTCCTTAATTATTAAGCCTGTCATTTGCGAAGTCTTCAAAATTGTTAATTCCCTATAACTTCACGCAAACTCGGGGTGTAATTACTGTCAATAAATATAACTCTAAAATATGCTTCCTTTATTTAAACTTTATTAATGTGATACATACAATGGGGTCTTCTATAGTGTTGTCAACTAGTTTTCTGGCGAAGTTGCTACAGGCAGGTTGATTTCTTGCTAAAAGTTGCTAAATGGCATTTGACTTAACTGGGGCGGCTTTCCTGAAAGCTTGGTAACAATAAGGGGTTCGTTATGGATCACATAAGATCAATCGTTACTTAGCGAGTGTTTCTCGAAGACATTCATTATTAAAATATTTCGTTATCTCGTTCGTAGATCTACGAGTGCTCCGACCCGCTCGCTATTTTGCAATTTCTACGTGATTCTTTATTAGAACTTTCTTTGCTGTCCTGTCACAGAGACACAGAGAAATCATAAAATACACTTACGCTTGAATGATGTTGGTGATAGTGTATTAATTATAAGAGGTCAATGCTGCAATATAAAACTATAATTTAGGTTATAAAAGCGCACAAGGAATTCGCCGTTTTAACACTTGTATACTATTTCAGTACATAACAGGGTCGTGCACCATTCAAAACTGAACTGAAAATGGCATTGAATTCAAATTCACTTAAAAACGTTAGTTGAAACCTGATTGCAAAATTGCAATTTGAACTTCAATATCAGGAAGTTGAATTAAAACGGAGTTGATTTCTCATAAATTTACATCGTGCAGGTGCAGCTGCAACAATACAGCTTAATATTTGAATACGGATTACGCAGCACTTTAACACAAGCAGCATATACTAAATTCCCCCCACTATCAGGAAAATGCATGTTATTTTGAGTACCTCGCTGAAAAGTCTGGGCATCTCATTATTAGTCTAAATTAAAAAATGTGTTATATATACAACAAATAATTTAACTGCCATTTTGTGTATCATTTTGGAAGAACACTTCATACAGTCATACAAGTAACCCTATCACAACCGTATCCATGGAAATGAACCTTGAAGGTTGACATGAAACAAATGCATAATATTAGATTCAATTTACATTTACATTTATTTATATTTTGCTATATTACACGACATCCTTGTGTCATGTTATTGCATTGAAATTCTTTTAAACAAAATTAATAAAATTCTTCTTCCTGTCATTCCAACTCAAATTCCAATTCTCCACCCTACAAGGTGAGGGAAACTCAATTCAAATTATAACGGATGAATGGAATGGGGCACGATTCATAAATTCTGAACAACCTCGGTACATAATGAGCCCAACAAATCAGACCTGCTTTGTGTCCTGTCACATGCTATAAACTGGGAAGGTGAACCATTCTTCGCGATAAGCAATGACAGAGGACTGTGCAACGCAACCAAAGACGGCATTTCAGACTGCATTGCCCAGAGTTGTCGGCCTGAACGCTGTTTGGTGTGTAGACATGAACCCCTTTTATCATCTCAGTAATGAACAATTCATAGAGAAATACAGGCTGACCTGGCGTGACATAATGAGTGTCCTTGGTCTGGTGCAGGATAAAGTGAAACACGCCAGAATTTTACCCTCAGTCCATTATGCAGCTTCTGACAGCTCTATCTTTTTATGCCATTGGTGGATACTTGCAGACCGTTGGTGATGCACATGGCCTCAGCAAAGCTGCTTTGTCTAAATCTGTGTATACATCAGTCACATTTCTATTATACCATGGGCATAACTATATACAATGCCCTCCACAATTATTGGCACTCTTTGTAAAGATTTTTGGAAAGGGTTAGAAAAAATCTATCAAAAAGCAAGAAATATCCGACCTTTCATTGAAATAAATTTAATCAAATAAAAACAAATCCTTCATCAAGAAATAATTATTTTAAAAAAAACACATGTGCAACAATTATTAGTGCCCCTGGAAATTACGGTAAACACAATGTAACTGAAGCATGTTTCCCTTAAGAATTGTATATCTTTGAGTTGATCAGAGTGTGTCGGAACATTCAAGCTGTAATCCATGACTTCCTGATTAACTGGGGTATAAACATGAGGAGACACAGAGGCCAAATTCCCTTAGTCATCCATCGACATGGGAAAGATAAGAGAACAGACAGACCAAATGATGGAGAAGTGTGCTGACCTTCATGAGTCAGGGAATGGGTATTAAAAAATAGCTACTCGCCTTAAAATGCCCATTTCTACTGCTAGGGCAATAATAAAAAAGTGGACATCAACTTGATTGAATTTATTTCAGTAAAAGGTTGGATTTTCCTCATTTTTTCAGTGTGACATGAAGCTGCTTCACCAAAAGGTGGATTTTTTTTAACCCTTTATACAAATCTTTAGAAGGGGTGCTGGTAACTGTGGAGGGTGCTGCACCAGTACCAGATGGAGGGGGCAGCAGGTATGACACTACAGCTGGTTTTCAAGTCATGGTAGGAGCAGCTGATGGAGCACTCAACTCTATTCATACCTGCAGCTTCTTGAATCCCACCTGCAGCTGCTGAAAACGGTCATGTCACTAGGCCTAAATGTCCAGGTGATATACAACCATCAAGGCTGTATATAATTTTAGTTGCTTAGTGTGTGTTTTATTGATTTTATAATTACATTTTTTTTTACATTTTGCATTGTATATTTTTTACATTTTGCATGTGTATGAGGTGACAACTATATAACATATATTTCACCGTTTTAAATAAGTATACGTGTTTTTGACAGTCTGTGCTTTTCGTATGCGGAAGCTGGGGAAGAGCCAACAAAGTACCACTTAAATTTTGTTTGTTATTTCTGGAATAACGAAGGATTTAGGGAAACACACGTCTCGTTCTTTTAACTGCGTCGTTTATCTTCGCCTGGGTTCTCAGAAGCTTGCTTAACGGTACGTCATTCGTAAGTTATATCTTTTAACATAGAACTTACGAACGACGTATCATTAAGAAGATTCGAGAAACTCACCCGTGGTCCCCAAAACGTCCTTAGTTAAGTGTACCTAACGTAAGATATTCTTTCGTACGGTTGGCCCGAGCCAATCTTGGGTGGCTTTGTAACAATAATTAGTTCGTTATTTAGTACTTAAGATCAATCGCTAATTAACACGCGTTTGCCGAAACCCTTCGTAACTAAAGTAGTTCGTTATCTCCTTCGTAGATTTAGCAGCGCTCCGACCCACTCGTTATTTTCTGTACGTCGTTCTTTACTTGAACTTTTGCATGCTGTCCTGTCACAGATATCAGCCAAAATAGATGACAAAAACACATAGACAATCTTTTTTAGACAACGTCATAATGCTAATGATATAGTATGAGGTCAGTACTGCAATATAAAACTATAATGTCGACTATAAATTAGCGCAAATGGGGTTCGTTATTGTAACACTTGCATGCCATTTGGGTACATAACAGGGTCGTGTGCCATTCAGAAGTAACTTGAGAATGACCTTGAATATCAAATTAAATTCATATATCAGTTGAAAAGACGGTACAGAATGACAATTAAACTTTGAATATAAGAAAGTAGAATAAAAATGAATTGATTTCACAAAAAATCACATACATAGTGCAAGTGTAGCATTAAAAATACAGCTTAATATTTCAATTTGAATTAGCCAGCATGTTAACATAAACAGCATACACTGAATCCCGCCCATAGACCCACCACGTGATCACGAATATTTACCGCAGTAAAAAGTACCAGTCGGCCATGCCCCCCTTTTCGAGTACCTGTCTGAAAAGTCTGTGCACGTCACTGTTATTTATAATGAATACCACACTTAAAGTGTCGCCTATAGAATAAACTGTGATTTTGTGTTGCATGGTGAAAGAGCACTTGCTACTGTCATAAAAGTAACGCTATCACAACCCTGTCCATCTGACAAAAAAGCTACTGCATGCAGACTCCGCACAAACAGTAACACACATAAACAGTTAAATATAAAAAAGCAATAAATATGTGCCCATGGAAAAAGACTTAGAGGGCTGACATAAACCAGATGCATATTGTTAGAATAGGCTGAAACAATTACGCAATTATTGTCTTACAATCATACAAATAGAATGTTCACTAAGTAGTATTTACATGAGGTCAATATATGCATCGCTCATGTTGGAAGTAAGCCTGTTATGTAATTATTTATGTTTTGCTAGATTATTCATGTGTTGTATATGATTGCATTGAATTAAAATCTTCTTACTGTCATTTCAACATCTTACAAAATGATATATTCAAAATTCAAATCATAAATCCTAAAGGCAGCCCTGGTAGGCTACATAATGAGCTAACCAAACAAACTTGCTATGTGTTCAGTTACATCTTTTGAATTGGGAAGGCGAATCACCCCTCACAACCAGCAATAGCAGTTGAGGTTATTAGAATAGAACTTGACACTGCGCCATCCAGCTGCTTTTGCTGGTGATCATGAACCCCTTGGACCATCTCAGTAATGAACATTACATGGAAAAATACAGACTGACCTGGGGTGAAATAATGAGCCTCCTTGGTCTGGTGCAGGATAAATTGAAAAGAGGAAATACACCAGATTTTTGCCCTCAGTGCACCGTGCAGCTTGTGACAGCTCTGCTTTTATGCCACAGATGGATTCTTACAGACCACAGGTGAAGCACATGGCCTCAGCAGGGCTGCTGTGACCTGCACCTGTGCATGCAGCGATCACATTTCTGTTGCACCTACATATAATGTCCAGCAGGAGGGGATGCTTACATGACACTAAAATTTGTGTTCATGCCACTGCATGCATACCTGGCATTGTAGGTGCAGTGGATGGAACTTTCAACCCTATTCATGTTTGCCATCCCGTTTGAATCCCACCTACCCCTGACGAAAAGAGTTTTTGGCATTAGGCCTAAATGTCCAGGTGATGTGCAACCATCAAGGATGTTTTACAGGTACATGATGTTTATATCTGGTCCAGCTTTGGAGTGAGTCAGATGGCAAAGGATGGTGTGTTTGCTGGAGGCTGGTTATCGCGAGTCTCCAAACCGTGGCTGAGGAGAGGCGTAACACCACACAGCAAAGACCACACACTGCTGTACAGGGGGCTTTTGGCATGTAAGAGATGTGATTCCAGTGCCTACACTCTCAGAAAATAGGGTAAAAATTTGTACCTTTGCTTTTCACTGTGCCTGTACAATTGTACCCTTAGCTGTAGGTAATTGTACCTTTAAAAGTACAGAAATGTAATAATTATTTTATTAAAATACATGATTTGTATATGATACATGATTTTCGCCACCTCCTCAATATCCAGTTTCCTATTGTTAATTATAAAGAAGTAACATCACATTTCATAATGAATTCATAATGAAAGATAAGGAACCCCCTGTTGATTATGTATTTTTTTATTTATTGGGACGTTGCAGGGCTCCCTCTATTTGCCTGGAATGCACACACCAGTCTAATATGGTTCTGTGTCGATGTAACACTGCTCTATGTGCCTCAAATTGCCCCGCGGGGACAAATAAAGTTTTTGATTGATTGATTGATTGATTGATATGCCAAAGTTGTAGTATATTGACACTTTGTTTCATGAGGTTGATAAGAGTCGACACTGCAGGTTAATTTACATGTAAGTAAATGTATTTTTTCACAAAAACACCCTGGAATAATCCTTAGAAGTCAACAATAAAGTACATTGGACATTCTGTTATGTTGAGACAGTAACACAACTTTCGGCAATGACCTGCAGACATATTGGTGCATGCTGGTGTTTTATAGAACAAATAAAAATAAAATGGTGAGATACTACAATCTGGGGGCGCGTGTTCGTGCACTAGATCGGCAAAAATCATATTTACGGGTCATTTGTTAATTCAGGATTTAGTTTGTTAGTTTTGTATTTTAGTTAGGTTCTCCCCAGTTCTGATTAATGAAAAATTTCAAAGCATTACTACAGTACTATATTTATAAAGAACAACAGCTTCTCTCATGTCGCAGTCAAGCAGCTGCTGCATGGAGGGAATAATCGACTTTCGATCCATCGATGTCAAGTTGCTTGTCTAAATACTGTTTTGCGGGCAAACAAGATCTTCTTAGACCATATTAGTAATGAACAAGTCGTAGAGAAATAGAGGCTGGCCTGGGGTGAAATAATGAACCTCCTTGGTCTGGCGCAGGACTGGGACATTTCTAGATATTGGAAAAATTAGGGGCCTGAGTCCCTGAGGCTTGACATATATTTTTTTTTGAAGGAAGATTGGCATCTGGGCTAAAATACTCGGGGCCATAATCCCAAGTGATCAGACCTAAGGACGCCCATGGGGCAGGATAAATTGAAAAGGGAAACCAACTGGTATTTCGCACTCAGTGCACTGTGCAGCTTCTGACAGCTCTCTGCTTCTATGCCACCAGTGGATTCCGACAGGCCTACAGATGCACCTGTGCATGCATTGAGCACATTTCCATTGCAGGAGGGGATGCTTTGCATCACGCTGTAATGGGTTTACGTGCTACTGCAGGCATATCTACCATTGTAGGTGCAGTGCATGGGACACTCAACCATATTCATACTCACAGCATCTTGAATCCCATCTGCTCCTGTCGAAAAGGGTTCTTGGCACTAATGCTGCATTCCACTTGAACTCGTAACTCGTAAATCCCAAGTTCCTACTCAGAAATTTCAACTGGAATGCCCCCTGAAGTCAGAATTCTGACTTGTGAACTCAGAGGAATCGACACAACCCCAAGCTCAGAATTCAAGATGGCTGCACCCTTTATCAACAGAATTTAAAGCTGTAGTTTTATACTGTTTATTAGCAGTTACATCTTATTTGCGGCTCATTAAATCGATCGTACACACAGTACCGTCCAACCGCTATCTGGGGACATGTTGCTATGCAAAATACCTTATATTGTGTTGTTATCCACTGATGTTCCTAACAACAGCTAACAATTAACCGAGCGAGAACTGGGGCCCATTTCATTAAGCAGGATTTCTTGCTTAAGCGGACAGCTTGTTGAATTTATGGTAGTCTGGGCTAAATGTAAGTCTACAAAGATAAAAGCCATTTAAATTGTTGTACCTTAAATCCGGCAAGTTTCCCAAAATTATGTTAGCCACTTGCATGGTTCGAACTACTGTAGTATGACGGCTTTGGGAAACAGTCGTACTTCAGATGTTGGTTAGTCTGAACTACTATAGCACGATGCACCGTTAATGCTAACTTCCGTCATTGTTTAGGAAACGCACCCCAGGTAAGCAAGAAATGTACCTTTTTGAAAAAGGTCCCTGGTACTGATAATGGTTTTCTGACTTTCGGTACATTGTTAACTTGTGTGTGACATTCTCAGTTCCCAGTTCCGACCTCTGCGGTAAATGGAAGCCTAAATGTCCAGGTGATACGTGACCATCAAGGACATTTTACAGACATTGTCGCCAAGTGGCCTGGGACCACACATGACGCTTATATCTGCTCTAGCTTTGGAGGGTGTCAGATGGCGAAGGAGGGTCTGCTTGCCGGTGGCTGGTGATTGGGAGACAGCAGGTACCCGTCTAGCGAATACCTGCTGACTCCAGTGTTGAATTCCCAAACAGTGGGTGAGGAGAGGCATGACACCTCACACCAAAGAACACAGACTGCGGTAGAGGACGCCTTGGGCATGTAAGAGAGGTGATTCTGGTGCCTACACAAGTCCTGGAGCTCTAAGATTTCCCCCTAAACATGGCTGTGCTGTTCTTGTTGTGTTTAGCATGCATTGCAGTAATCATTTTATTTAATTTATTTTTGACCACTGCCTCAATAACTTGTTTTAATGTGTTTTTGAGAAGTGTTACTTCCTTTTCCTATTGCTGCTCACCGGTGCTCTTTTTACAAGGAAGCAACACCACATTTTGAGCCCATTTTTATATTTTCAGCAAATAGGTTTGTTCTTGATTTTGGTTGCTTCCGTGTACTTTTATTGATTTCCGAATTAGTACCAAAAGTTTTTTTCTTTCAATTATATATGCCTGGTATGACAAGCATATAACATATATTTAACCATTTGAAATACGTGGGATCGATGTTTCTATTATCGGCAGGATATTATCGGCGGAGGCTGGGGAGGAGCCAGCAAAGTACTACTTAAAATTTGTTTGTTAATTCTGCAATGCAGCGTTTTGGGAAGCACTTGCGGACCTCGCTCGCGCTTAACTTGCGTTGTTTGTTATCTTGTTCGTTATTCGGATTTCAAGAGACCCAACCGTAGTTCGTAAACTCGTTAGCAAATTAACGAGTGATCCTACCCACTCGTTATTTTCTACGTTGTTCTTTAGGGACACGTGAACTTTTGCCTGCTTTTCTGTTAGAGAGATGGATGTCGCCATAAGCAGAACACAAAAATACACTGACGTTCTTTTTTTGAACAACAACATAATAATAATAATAATAATAATAATAATAATAATAATAATAATATCATTTGGTAATGTTATAATATACCATTATAATGCAGGCTATAAATTGCCACAAAAAGGGCTGTTTGTAGTTTTATCACTTGTATACAAATTGAGAACATAACTACTTCACCAATCAAGCTGGTTATGCATTCAGTCTCATTCTTTAAAGTGGGAAGGTGAATCATCCCTTATTACCTGCAGTCACAGCTGTAGCCATCCAGAAAACTGCAACTCAAACAGGGTTCCAGATTAGGTCATCCAAGAAGCTAAGTTGGTCTAAATGCCATTTTGTAGGCAGACATAAACCCCTTAGACCACCTCAGTAATGAACAATTAATAAAGAAATACATATGATATAATAACCCTCTTTGATGTGGTGAATAATAATTTGGAATGCGGAACACACCGGAACTTTGCCCTGAGTCCCACTTTGCAGCTTCTGACAGCTCTCTTTTATTAACTGCTGGTACATGGACTAACAGTTTGCTTTCCATGGCAATTAAATCAGCTTTCATGCCATTGAAGGCATACCTGGCCTTGTAGGTGCAGCAGATGGAACAATCGTCCCTGTTCATACTTCCAGCCTCTTGACTCCCACCTGCACCCGTCAAAAAAGGTTCTCGACTATAAATGTCCAAGTTACATGCAACCATCAAGGACTTTGTACAGATGTGGCAAAGTGGTCGGGGAGAAAACATGATGCTTATCTGGTCCGACTATGGAGTGTGAGAGAACTGAAGCTGGGAATGGGTGCGCTGAAGCTGGGAATGGGTGCGCTGAAGCTGGGAATGGGTGCGCTGAAGCTGGGAATGAGTACACTGAAGCTGGGAATGAGTACACTGAAGAGGTGGGTTGGGATGAGATGGATGGAAACGCATTTGTTCACACATCCACCCCTCCAGAGAGCTCCTCAGTGGTTGGCCCCAGTCTGACCTGGACCTGCTCTTCGTCTGGGGCTGAGGGCCTCTGCTTCTCACTACCCACCACTAGTTTTGACTCATTGTCTTCTCACCTCATCATCTCACCTCATATTTTGCAACACTGGGAAATTCATGCCATCTTTTTCTGACTTCGGTGCCAGATCTTCTTTGGGCATCACAAATAAATATTTTCTATACAATCCCATCCTACGTTTTTCCTCCTTGGAGTTGTATCGGCTTCCGGACTCCATTTTGGCCGCCTCCTTTATAAGTTGCTTTGACTTTTCCTTTGGGAACTTTTATTCCCTTTTCATGTTGCTGCTTGCTGTTGTTCTTTTTCTCAAGAAAGTTACATCACTGTTTGAGCCCATTTATAGATTTTTGACTAATAACTTATTAATTGATTTGGTCTTAATTTTGTATACATTCACGTGTTCGCATTGATTTTTTCTTCGCCTGTCTGATGCGACAGTAAGACTCATTTCACAACTGAAATAGGGAGGATCGATGTTCCTGTTATTGGCAGTCTGTGCTTTTCCCACGTGGACCCTGGGGAGGAGCCAGCAGCATCCATATGGGAGGTCGTGCAGGTCTGGAGCCTAACATGGAGATCAGGGAGTAACCCAGGGTGGGGCACCAAACCCATTGCAAGGGGAACCAACAAAAAAGAAATTTAAATTAATTTGTTAAACTATGGATAACAATGGGCTTCGGGAAAACACCAACAAAACTCATTAATTTTTGTTCGTTATTCATGATGATCTATTGTTTTCAGGAAAAGCTCTAACCAAGATCAAAACGCAGACCACGGCTCAATCATGCATAATTAATTACAAATTCATCCAGGACAAAAAAGGTTGCACGTCATCCGACAGCACCAGGACTGGCAAACCCACCTTTAAAGAATCGTAAATCCCTAAGGGTTATGTGCTGAAGTATGGTTGTCTCTAGCATCTGTCCGCCAGTAGGCCCATTACAAATGATTTGTCAACCTAGAAGTACCCCTAAACCAGCCCAGCCTGTAGTACTGCAATACTATCACTAGATGGCCCTATTGGTATATATTCAGCAGAAAAACTATTTACAGCATCTACCTATATTGGGAAAAAAGATCGGTAAAAAGACTCCCAAAGACAAAGACAACATATCTATTATTATGCTTCTCTAAAATTTTGAAAAACATCAGATAAGTACCACACGATTTGCCTTAAATTTAATTCAACAGTCGAGTTAATTAAAAGTGAGAAAACAGGTTACAATTATTCATATCTACCTTAAGTTTTTGTCGATATATCGACAAAAGCTTAAGATATATATATATATAATTTACTAATTTACTAAAATAAACATTTTATTATTTACATTTTGTACCTTAAAACCTTAGATTTTCGGAGAAAATGATTATTAGATTAATACTTTAACAGAGAGAGTAAAAAAATATTTTTTCTAAATAAATTTCAAAATTTCCTTTTGTGTGCAAAGTTCAACTATAGGCTAATTCGTGTTTTTCAGTTACTTTTCAATAACGATGATTAAAGGGCAACTAATGACAATAAAGTATTAATATCACTGTTTCACACTTTCTAAGGAAACTAACATGTATTTTCTGGCCATACACCTTGCGACATTTGTCTTTTACATTTTCAGCATAGGCTATTTGAACAGGTACAGATGTTCGATAAACGCCTTTAAGCATTTTTCTGCCCATTCAGCCGTCAAGAGCAGCATTATCAGATTATCAGGCCCAAGACATTGTAAAACATCCATGCATCCATCTTCGAAGTGCTTATACGCTTTAGAGCCGCGGGAGCACCGTTAAATGTTGGTCAGTTGTGTTAGTTATTTTACCGAGCGAAATATCACTGTTTCCTCTGCAGTTAGAACTTTTCTAACATAAGTAGCAAATAAATAAATGAGGTAGACCTACTAAAGATTGATTACAGTTATAATTTCAATATTAGTTAACTGCTATCTGAGCTACAGGACTGTAGGTGTCACTCACAGTTCCAGGACTGGGGGTTCAAATCCCGCCTCTGCTCTTTGTGTTGGATTATGAGTAATCTCTAAATTGCCACAGTATTAGATCGCATGTATGTGCTCCGCGACGGATTGGCATCCCATCCAGGGTATACCCCAACCTTGTGCTCTATGCCAGTGTTTCCCAACCTGGTCCTTGGAGACCCCCCCTCAGACAGTCCACGTTTTTAGTCCCTCCCAGCTCCTTACCAGGGGCTGGGAGGGTCCAAAAATATGGATTATCTGGCAGGGAGCTGGGAAGGAGCAAAAACGTGGGCTGTGTGGGGGTCTCCAAGGATCGGGTTGAGAAACACCGCCCTACTCTGTTTATGATAGCCTCCAAGCAAATCGGAGCAGAAGACTCCGTTCGTAAATGGATGGATGGATGGTTTCATGTATCATGGCTTACAGTGTTACTGTTTTTTAACACCTGGGTAGTAGATCAATAATGATAATTCAGTTTGAAATGAACCATGTATTTTAGCGGTGTCTTGGTCTTTAGTCTCAAGGATTGGAAAAGAACGAATTGCTCTTTTGATATGTAATTCTTTATATAGATATTCTTTAAATATGGTTGTAGCACGCACGCAATATTGTGTGATGCCTTTATACATATTTGAAGATTAAATGTGAGTTTTATTACCAATTTTATTTGAATTTTTAATTTTTTTTCCGAATTTATATTACTGCCTGCATGGGCTATCAATCTCGTATCTAGTGCAATACTTAAAAGCAATAAAATACAAATCCAAAACAACCTTATTAGTTTTTTTTATTTAAGTATTTAACTCTATTTGTAAACTTTACACCAGCGTTAATATAGGTCAGAACTCCACTAGTGTCCAACTGGAATATCAATGGTAATTCAATAAGTAACTCAAGCACTTCTGCGGATCAGATCAGAAAATGTCCGGTGCTAATTGTGCATTTCCGTAAAACCAGAACAAATCAGGGTCTTAATGAGATAAACTGTACCTCGTATATATTCGTTAATTAGTAAAATCTGTTGGGGGCGCCAAAGGACGCGCAAGGGGGTGTTTACTTTACCTGCGCTGTCTCCATTTCCTCAGTGAACCGACTCTCATTCTCCGTACACATCACCGACATAAAGCAATCCTCTTTCGCGCGCATGCTGTCCAAAAGCAAAATGCTCTTAAAATAATTTCCTATATTACACTGTACGAATGGCGATATATTATGTTTTTGTTTCTTAAATCAATTACAATAGATGTTTATCACAGAAATAAGAATAAATATTCTTTCACCGAGTGTACTGAGCAATAATATATGACCAAAGAGATATAGATAGTGTGGTAATTGTAAAT
Source organism: Mormyrus proboscirostris (assembly GCA_026779585.1). Classification (NCBI taxonomy): domain Eukaryota; kingdom Metazoa; phylum Chordata; class Actinopteri; order Osteoglossiformes; family Mormyridae; genus Mormyrus; species Mormyrus proboscirostris. The sequence continues at coordinate 10,037,862 of JAODKF010000040.1, forward strand.
TTACGAATATTTAAACTATAAATAATAGTAGGCCAATGCGGATTAGTAAGTAAATCGTGCTAAAATAAAGAATTGGGATAATCATTATCCCAGCAAAAAATAGCTGCTTAAATTTAGGCTTGTGAAGTAATTTAGAGCAGTTTTTATTGATTATGATTATTTCATTAATAATATAGCACGTTTCTTTATTCCACGTAACCTAAGATTTTAATAACATCCCGAACGGTTACTGTAGTTAGGAACTAGCAATTACAATACTGGTAATAAAAAATGTACTCGTTCGACATGTAAAATAAATAGCCAAAAAATTTAAAGCTGATATATATCTTCGTAGTATGAATATCGATAAGCTCAGCATGTCCGTAAACATGAATGTTCGAATGAAAAGTAATAATGTAAAGTAAAAAATGTTTTTTTAACCCAATATCGTTGGGTTAAAGTTAACGATATACTTAACTAGAATAGCAGAGTTGTAAATACCCTGTCCAAAATCAATTATCGAAAATAACAACAAATAGAAAAACGGTAACAATAAACATAAAAACCTTACTATATAAGCCCAATTTTGCAAACGAAATACTACCCCTTTTCTAGCTTATACGCATATGCTCGAAGAAATCGAGCATTTCCATGTTTTACTGTTCGTCATCTGGTGCAAAAATATCGCGTGTAAATGTTTACGGTTGCATCTACAAAATTATAAAGGCTTAATTATAAAGGCTACAGATTATGACAAATCCTAAAACATCCCAGTAAAATTATTTATAGATGAAGATAAAACTGAGGTTTAAAATAGAAGGGAGGAACAACGAAGAATCAAAATATAATGATATTCCTAAACGAGGAGGGAAATGTTACGGCGCTCATTTTATTAATCAGATTGTCAATTTCACCCCAGAGGCCAACCCAAGAGCAGTCTACGGCAGCCTCTGATCAACGAAGGGACGGCAGCTCCAGTCTTCACTTCTCATCTCTCCTTCTACTGGGATGAATTCGTTTGACCGCAGGCCGCCTCCATCAGACACTGACAGCCCTCTTGTATTTATTTGCTTATAAAACTCTTATAAGAAATGATTATTCGAACGGCGTCACTCGCACCTTAATGACGAGCAACCACTTTTTGATGAATGACATTTCGGACTAGAGAGGATGCACGGGTCATTTTGAGCAGTCATTCGTTGCTTGCAGCGGCATTCTTCTGATTTTGCGTTCCGCGCATAAAAGGTGAAATATTATTTAGGCAGGTGCAGAGCTGAATGCGATCTGAGCCCCCGCCGCAAGTCATTGGAGCGCCGTTCCTGGAACTTCTGGTCTGTTTTTATAAAGCTCGATCATGGAGAGGATCAGAAAGGAGATGATTCTGATGGAGAGGGGACTACACAGCCCCGGTACTGGGAAAAGGCTATCGAATGTATCAGATTCCACTGGAAATGCGGTGCTCGAGGCCCTCGAAAACCAGCACAGTGCTCGACTCAGCCCGAGACTAACTTCCACATCTCTGCACGGTAACGTCGGTGATATTCCGACCAAAGGCAAGTTTGAAATAGACAGTTTGTTCAGCCCTCATCACCACAACAGCGACAATGCATCCTCGGTAGAGATTACATCTTCGGAAAACAGGAAGAAAATCATCCTATATCCAGAAGTTTCTCAAGACTCAGACATGAATAGTGATGTGGAGGTGGGATGCCCGGCGCACCGATCTCCTAATTCCGTCAGTGCCAGCCAGCACAAGGAAAACAATAAAGGTAACACATTTTTTTATGCTGTAGTTTTCGCATTTGAAACGAAAAAATGTTATATTGGTGACAAGTAAAATGGAAAAATTTCCATTAGATGTGCTGAAACTGTTCAGATTTTTGTAATATGCTGTTTATATTTTTCCGTAAATTTAAGTCACATACTTTGAATAATAACAGAATTGATGTTTTATTTAGACGTACATTAAACATATTTCAAAAACTACAAATACGAAATAAAACATATTACACTCGATTGACATTCGTTTCATTATTTATTCCATTTGTTCAAACGTCTGAAAGTAGAATATCGATACATTATACCAAATGTCAGTTATTGGTAACCTAACGGTAACGGTTTCTCTCGTTATTTATTTCTTATTTTTGCTTCTTCCTAGGTTTTTCCGACAGTAATTCAGGAACTTCAACCACAAGCGCAACATCCCTGTCTAGTGTAAACACCAATGGAAATTCGATAGGCAGCTCTAGCAGTTCCAATGCGGATCAGGTGAGAAGGTACCGGACAGCATTTACAAGGGAACAAATAGGAAGACTGGAAAAAGAATTTTACAGAGAAAATTACGTCTCAAGACCAAGACGATGTGAACTAGCCGCTGCTTTAAACCTACCAGAAACAACGATAAAGGTACGTTTTTACACCAATAATTGGTACGTTGTATAGCTATTCTTCGCTTCTAACTCGTATGCACACGTCGCGTGTACACACATACACATACACACAAGCACACACAAAAATAAAGCACAAATACACACACATATATATATATATATATGTTTATATATTCATGCAAAACTAACAAAACACATTTTCTCGTTGCGGCAGATTATTCGTTCAAGTCTTTTTTTAAAATTTTACATAAAAAAGGAAATATATATTTTTAATTCTGTCGGATTTTCTCCATATAAATTCACGGGAATTGTAAAACACAAAAATGTCACATTTTCGAATATAGTCATAATTCAGAAATCTTAATCCCCGCAGGGAAGCGTCTGGGAAATATAGAATATTTTGTATTTTTGTTCATAATTTTATATGTATAAACTCATTAATGTAATATGAAATTCAGCATATGTAATATTTATGTAGGCCTATACATAATTATATATAAAAGATTGATTTAAATCAGCGATTTTGTATATACATTCATTGATTTATTTTAAATATAATTTAATATAAGATCCATGCAAACAAATTATTGGTTAAATACTATTTCATTTCACTGTTATGAAACAACATTACCTGGATTTTTCTAGCAAAGCGTTGAGCGTTATGTTTGCGTTTATAACAAAATCCTGAACCGTGCGTTAATAGATAATTCCGAGTTTCTTTTCTTGTGCTCGTGATTTAAAAAAAATCAGAGCACTAATATTCTGTATGCACTCACACACACAATATATATATATATATATTTATATATATATATATATATATATATATAGCGTGCATGGTGCATGTACACAGGATATATATGTTATATATATTGTGTT
>JAODKF010000040.1:10046209-10051356 GCA_026779585.1 Mormyrus proboscirostris
TGAAATGTTGAAAATGAAATGCTGAAGGACACTACCGAAGCCCAGAGTGAAGAGAATGGATTTTCTCTTTAATATGCTCGATAGAAATTACGATAGCTTTTATATAACCATGCTGTACACAATAACAATTCGATGAATGCATGAATACAATTTCGAAATTTAAATTTAATCTATGGGTATTACAATGCATAAAACATAGCATACTGCAAAAGCGTACATGATATGCAATAGCTGTTGTATAAAATAATTGACTGCAGTAAAAATGCTATAAACGCCGTTCTCTTTCACTTGCCATAAAACAGCGAATTTCACATTTAAACTTTAGCTCTCTTTAAGAAGAACTTCATTCTTGATATCCCACCCAGTCTGAGTAAACAAAGCTATTTGAATCAAGCCATCACAGGGAAATAATGAGATCATCAAGGGGCACTATTACAAACAACTGCATGGATTTTGTCACAACAATAATTGAAGATAGTTTTAAATTAGATGCAATCAGAAGAAAGGCGAGCAGTAAAAAAAACTCTTACGAGCCCATTTGATGATGCTCAGCAAGTTAATCTGAAAGCGAAGGGGCAGACAAGATTGTTTTCTCTCTCGCAGGGATGTTAAGTTCAACTTCCTCGTTGCGAGGTGAAGGACTTAGCGCAAAGAAGACGACGGTATCCATCAACCTCTGCTTAATCAATACCACGACTTTCCTTAACGTGCTATTCTAAATAAATATTCGAATTAAACTCTAATGAATCTGACGTATTATCGTCCACTATAGTTACTTTAATTTAAACAATAAAGAACTTGCAATATATACCCTGGCTCTGAAATTGTGATTTGAGTACCTATAATGAAGATAAATTATGTTTTTTCATATTTTACATATATTTCACACAATCTGGATCAACGTGACCCAGTTTGCACATCGCTTACAATGAAAACATACTGCGTTGCTTCATAACAGCATCTACCTTATATATAAAATACAAGTATAACAAGGGCCATGAACATTTTTTACTTAATATGATTTGAATTATACCACGACCCAGCTTTACGTTTAAATGTTACCCATTAATACATAATCATTTTCTAAATATATTTAGTCATAAAGGAAATGTTGCCGTAATCTGCTGTAGGTTTCATCCAACAGGTCTCAGAGGTTGCGCCATCATCACTATATATAGCAGGACCTTCTGCTGCCCTATGTGTACCAAATACATTGAGCGTTTGCATTCAGAACAAAGCTCAAATGTCTGAAAACAAAAATGGTTATTGATGGAAGAACAAGAAATTCACACTTTTGCAAAAAGTTTCCTGGATATTGCTGAGTATATAAAATTCTACCAGTGGCGTGCAGTATTTCAAAAATTCATAAACTTAATTAATTACACTTGTAACTGGGCATTAATTGGAAGCTCAGCCTAGCTGTACTTATGACTAGTCCTCTCCTCGACAACAGGTAAGCAGGCTGCGTAACATGCTACTTGTCTCAGTTCTTCGCTTTGGAGAAAAGCGTTTGCTAAATAAATGTAAAACAATCATATATTAATAATATATAACAATATTGTTCACCACTCTTAACGTTGTTACACGTGACTTGGATTATGGCAACAAATTGCCGTCACTTCAATGTTCAATGCTTGACACCACAGTCAAAATGTAATACAAACCTCAAAGCAAAGAACAACTGAATGTACATCTACGAGTGCTACTTCATTTAAGCGTTTGTGTTGCTGTAAGTCATTTTCACTCACGCAGCAAAAGAAGCTTCTGAGAAAAGTAACTTGTCATTTATTCCGTCCCTCGGGTCCACATTTCATGTTTAATACTTGAAACAAATAACTATAAACAATATTTCAGCATTTCTTCTGTAAACGTAACGCATTAGACCTCAGTGACAGACTATTTTAAAATAAATACAGTCTACAGCGAAATATGTAGTAATTTTTCAGGTAGTCAACTATAGTGGCGGGCATCACACTACTATACCCACAAAGCAAATTGCAACCATAAAAGTACGCGTTGCAGCTTAATAATATACATGACATTATACTGTAAACAGACGGGCTTTCACAAGTGATGCCCCTGTATCTAACAGAATGCAAAAACACGTCATGTCTTGGGAGAAATGTCAATTCTATGGTAGTTTCAAACAGTCGCCCCATTTTAATTAAAATATTACGCCAACTAAACACTGACAAGCCACCCAATAAAACTGGACATGACTAACAGATAACCAACTAACAAATGAGACAAACAAGAATTAACAGTGATGTCATTCGCAACAAATATTCTGCTCTAACTAAAATTGCCTCTCCTAAATTACAGCCTACTTAACTGTATTTGATGCGTTCAGTTTCTAGGCCAAGTGTCTGTTGAAGTCACTCGAGCGATTTATTTTATATATGCATGACAACTCCATGACCTTTAATATCATGTTTATACTCCTTAAAGGCATGAAGGACCTTCCAGAATGCTGAAAGACAGGTATTTGTTAAGCTTTTCAAAACTCCCGTGCCGCCAAACCTCTTTTCTCGTCTGTTCCCTCTAATACACTCCTATCACGTGACGAGGTTGCTTGCCGCGAAGGATTGTGGGACGGGTTGAATTACGTCATATATTGCTGTGAGGAGGCTGCTGGTAACGTTTTGAATCGGGTTTTGCGACTGAGTTGACAGGTAAACTGTGGACTGAGAAGCGAAATAAACTGCATAGAGTTTCCGGCGGTCTCATTACCGCGAAGTATGAAGTAAATAATGGTTGCATTCCTTATTAGGAAAAATTGCAGAGTATTTTTAGCAAGTTAGGCCTGCTTTAATGCTTAAAATTTGGCTTCTGAATCCGTAGTGTCACCACTGCATTGTTTTTTCTAGCAAAAAGGTAGCTCATAGTCTATTTTAGAGCGGATATTTTTATTAGCGACGAATGCTAACTGCTAAGGGGTATGCTTATGTTTAGGTGCATGTACCTATCCGATAATTAGCGCTTTATTTCCGACGTCAGAATCGTCTTAAGTTAGCCAAGTGTTCGTCGCACTGTAATAATATTTTTTGCCTTGTTGTTTAAAGCTGTTTTGATTAGCTTGCTATGTGTTGGCGTTGAATTCAAATGAACCACCATGACGGCAGACGTTAAACGTTTCTTGGCGGTATTCAACTTTTACATACGGAAATCTAAGCAGCTCGATATTTAGCGATTACATGGTTTATCAGGCGCACTGATAACACGGATCCATGGAAGTGTAGCGATAACTTGGTCATTGGATCGTGAGCCATCCTTTGCTGGACGCTATGTATGCAGCAGTACATTTATTATCGAATTTGGATAAGATATACCACGTAGTGGGAGTTGGTGGTGTTGTAAATCATGATTGACATGAGTAAAACTCCCTGTGTTTGATTGTCAACAGGTGGGAGGACATTTGTGAATACACCGAAACGGAAATAATCTACCCGAGATGGGGTCCTTACTGTCCCGGTGGAAGGTTTGTATGGCTGCTGTTTCTGCTTACGTAATGGTACTAAGAATTTAATGTGTATAAGACTTTTTCTTTTTCAGTCCATATGCTTTTCTGGCCATACTGTCATATTTCAAATAAATTACGACACTATTTAAAAAAAGAAACACTCGGCAACCCGATGGTGCTTGTGAAATCGTGCATTTATAGGCAAGTTGGGCAGAATTGGGTGGAGCTTAAGATATGTTTTGGGCCCTATTTCGAAAATAGTGGGTTCGTTATTTTGGTATGTTTGCTGAACAGGCAAATGCTTGGAGATCTTTGGCTGCCTGCCTAGCTCAGTACTACAACATGGAGTAGAGTTTCTGACAGGCTACTCCAGTATTTAAGCTTAGCAGCTGGTTAATTTTAGCTGAAGCTAAAAAAAATATATATTTGGATGTTTCTGAGGCTGTAGTGTGGCACACTGATCAAAATGAGGTGTATCCGATGGTGGAGTTTAGAGTCCAGATCTGAGTTCCCTGTGGTGCTTGGGGTCATGTGAAATACTGTAATTGGATTACTTGAAACATAGATCACTGTGGTGTGCTGTAGCATTTAAAAATAATTCAAACCCCGTAGTGTTTTCATTGTATGTAGTGAATTGTTGTATTAGTTTTTTTTCCTCAGTTTCTTTTTATTGTTTCTCAAAATTGAGGCTGTTTCTGCTGGGCCTGCAGCTTCTGACTATAACTGGGTTAACACCAGATTGACTTTTCCAGTAAGTGGCCAGAACATTATGGAATAGATGCGAACATTAAATCTTTCTCAGACTATTTGAAACACTAATGGAATCTGTTGGCACCAGATTTCATTAATTAGCTTAATTACACACAACAAGGAATATAGAACAGTTATATTTATATCTCTTACTAGGAATAGCATTGTTCTTTTAGTATATGTTATGTACAATTTATAATGTGACTGGTGCTTGGTTGTAACATGGTCAAAGTTCTTGTGTTCTGAAATGCTCAGTGCATTTAGGGCTAGATGTTTGGTAGCAGCTAAAGATTCTGCCACCTTACTCCTATCCAGCTTTTATTGAGGTTACGCTGGACCGCTCGCCCCTTGGTGGCTTTCGGTGGTTGTGCCCGGTTTCTGCTGCAGTCATGATGCATAAGGCTGAACACAGCCCCACTATCCCTACTGGCACTGTGAGATGACCACTTCACCCTATGCTGCTCCCATTACTATTTCTATTAATAGTGTGACTGTTTGCTTATTCTATATAGTACTCTCGTTTTTTCCCCTAGGGTTTCATTTGAATGTTGTTAGAGGTCATTCTACACCAACAGTACGTGCAGTGCTCCCTTCCACCTACTCCATGTCTGTAGGGTTTATTTCAGTTTGAATGCTGTAACTAAGATCTCTTCTGATTTCTCTCAAACAGGCCAAGCCTTCTACAGTAGAAATTTTGGAAAGCTTAGAAAAGGTACAGTTTTGTTTGTGGCACTACTGTCTTGTCTACTTTTTTGTTAAAATCTTCCCCTATTTTCCACTCCCATATAACTACTGTCTCATGGTTTGAGCTGTTTATTCAGCTTGATCCCTAGAGTGACAGTCACACATGCTCGCTGTGTTAATCTGTCCCCTCCATCTGCCCTGCTGGACATAGGCTCAGGAGTGCACTCTCCTTGTCTTTGAGAGACAATCGGAA
>JAODKF010000040.1:10062763-10080642 GCA_026779585.1 Mormyrus proboscirostris
CCAACCCTCTATAATTAAATAAACTGTTGTTTTCAAGCTTGGTTTGTGTGGGATTATTCACCCACCCCCCTAAAAATGCATGGCTGAACTTGTATTCCCACTTGTGCACATATTTTAGGTGGGTTGAATGGTCTGCTATTATGTCCTGTTTTGTATTTAATAAGAAAAAAGTCGATTGCAGTTTTCATTTAGAAGCTCTATTTTGTTTGTAGTGCTAAGAGAATAGTGCCACCCGCCCGATATACAAAGATAAGCAGAATATTTCACATCTCTGTGTTCATTCTAGGCCAATACAGCTCGTCTCTTAAATGTATATAAACTCTGGGCTCATGCTGTGTATCTGCTCTCTGACAAGACCCCGGATCACACATTAAATGTATATAAACTCTGGGCTCATGCTGTGTATCTGCTCTCTGACAAGACCCCAGATCACACATTTTTTCATTGAAGTGATCAAGATCTTATAGACACTGGATTTCCCTTTTAGCACCTCTTCCAAGCAGAGTATAAAAGGTTTTTCTATTTAGTCAGTCATACATTGAATGTTTTTGCATGTGTCATTTTGGGGTGGGATGGAGCTTTTGCTTGCTGTGTCTGTGTATATATGCATTTTAATTGCTGGTCACTCCTCATCCATGATTCCAACAGTGATGACTGAACCTTTTGCTCTTTGATAAGTGTTGGGCGCATGAGCCCGTCTTGGGTAGAAATGAGGCATTAGGCATGTTAGTGGTCTGATTTATCGGTCATGCGGCAGCCTGTCAACACAGTATCTGCCGGTGTCACCGGACGGGACGTGGAGGAGGACGCGTTAAGGCACATTCCATTTTCATTAGCCAGGCTATTTTAGCTTGTGATCATTTTGTTTTAGCTCATTGATCATTTCGGACAGTGTTAGGTAATGGTGTTCACTCGCAGCCGCAACCAATCTTGCTTACTTGACCCTCTTCATTTGCAAAAAGCATGTCATCTCTGTCTCCAAGTCAAGACCCTGGCCTTTAAGATTTTTTTTTCTTCACCCCTACTTTATAATTTTTTTTCTTATATACCCAGGAAGAGGCCAAACAGGTCAAATCAAATATGTTTCTTTGGAATTTGATAATGTATGTTTACAGAGACATGACCTTCTGTGCTCAGTAATGCATCAAAGTGACACGAACAGTAACCAGCCCAATCGCACCACGCTCTGTTTGAGTTTGACCTCTGAACAGTATGAAGAAGGAATAATGTGCCTCAGAGAATGATGCTTGTATCTCTCAACACAATAGTATCGTTGATCAAGACCGTGTATGTCACCATCTGAGTGCGTGATGCATGATAAATCTTAAAGCTATATGTAACAGGTCATTTATACGAAACTGACACGTTTTGCTGTCCGCTTTATTTCAGTGTGTCATTTTGTCAAATAACATTTATTTCATGTATATTTTATGGCATGCGCTTGTGCTATTTTTCACTTTTGAAATAACAGTACAATTATTTTTCCTGTTTATTCTTACATCAATGGAATTTATCATCTTTAATTTTACCCTCTTGTCCTTTTTCCATGCAATAGAAAGGTTCTTGCAAAAACAGTGTTCAGAGAACAGATGGTGGGCATGAATTGAAGACTATCTCACAACGGAATGAAACACGAATCCTTCACCCTTAATGTTTCACATTTTGAAAGAGTGAGCTTGTTCAATTAGATATATTCACCCGTAACAAAATATGTATTTTATTTATTTTATTTCTTATAAATCTTTCATTTCTCACATATCTCTTATAAGCTGCTGTTGGCCCTGTTGTCAAGTGCACACGTAATACATGCGCACAGATATTCAACATTGTCAGCACTTCACACGTCTTGTCCGGCAAACCCTACGCACAGCTGTCTGAACGCTGCCATCTGTGAGAGAGATGTATATATTTTGTCCTATACGCCCTGAGAAAAGCACCCAGACATACGCTGGACTTTCTGAAGGCCTCCAGTCACCGTTTGTCCAGAGGAACGAGGCATTTCTTCTACTCAGCGTTATCAGTGAAGCGCTAATTGATTTCAGGAATGATAAATGGCACATATAGCCCAGAACGGCAGTAATTCCAAATGCAGTATGAAAATGTACAGCAGGGCAGTCCCAAGGTCCTCTGCTCTTCCCTCATCCATCTCTTACACGTACAGGCCGGGCCCTTGACTCAAATTTATACTGATCTTTTATTTATACCCTGAAAATATGGCAGATAAAAATCATAAGTGTTCTTGATATTGTGTTTTGTCATATCTAGCAGGCAAGATTGAAATCCTGAGAAACAATTTTCTGAAGAAATGAAACAGCATGGCCTCCTGAACCCAGGAGGAAAATAACCTCACTATTTGGGCGGAATATGAAACAGAGGCCCCAAATAACTAAAATGGACAAGAGCAGCGGGCGTTTCGGTTTTCCATTTGCTGCCTTGAGGGGGGAGCACTTCGAGATTCTCGCCTTTCTTAAAGGAGCCTCTGAATGTCATCTCAACACACTCATATCAAATGCCATCATAATGTCCATCTGCTGCAATGATAATTGAAATGGAATTCTCTGTACACGGCCGCGCTGCTGTAATCAGCTCCCCAGCCAATCGGAAGCCAAGGACCACGATGGCTGAAATTCACTGTGACAAGTCGTTTCGAGCAGGAAATATATAAATATATAATACGATTGTCACAAAAGCAATTTACATGCCCAGGTTGCTTTATGAATATCAGAGTTCACCATGGGATGTTGACAACGGCATCATTATCAGAGTTGTTTTATTGCACTGCTGTCAGAGACACATTAAAATCAAATTAAAGATTTCAACAAGAGCTTTGCCTTGACTCACATTGAGGATTAAGGGTTTGAGCAGTTGTGGCTCTTGCATATTAGTTCTTGGCTGCTTGGGCTCTAAATGCCACAAGACAAAGTTGAGAGGCGGTAATACATTTGACAAAAGGTCATCAAGCATAGAAGATGTGCTCATTTGAATGGAAATACGCCTGTAAAATAGTCAGTTATAAAAATACTTTTCGAAATATCATCTACACAGCTGTGCAGCATTTTACACTGAAAATATGCTCATATTTTTTAAATTGATTGTGGGCTATCCAGTCACCATTTTTCTTTTTTGCTTGTCTGTACACCCAATACAAGGTAGGCAGTATCAAAACATAAACCTAAGGTTCACTGTAATTATCATGGAATATCTTAACTGTCAAGGCTTATTAGGACATAATTGGGACATTTTCTCTCACTATAAATTTTCAGTTCTGTTTTAGAAAGCATTCAGGTGAAAGACTTTTCTGCTGACCTCTTATACCAGGTGAGCCTTTTAGGTCAAAGGCTTTTCTGCTGACCTCTTATACCAGGTGAGCCTTTTAGAAAGCATTCAGGTGAAAGGCTTTTCTGCTGACCTCTTATACCAGGTGAGCCTTTTCCTTGATCCTAATAGCCCAGACTAGGATGGATGAATGGTTAGATTGGTAAGTGGGTAGACGCTGAAAGTGTCAGCCAAAATTTTTTGTGAAGAGTCCGATATGGCACTGATGATCTTTCAATGTGACATGAAGAAAACAGGTTCAGGAAACACAAACAAGGAACACACAGTAACCAATGAATGACCAGCTGAGGAACAGGGGAAGAGCAGGAAGAGAACAAGGAACAGGTGCAGGCCATTGACAATGAAGCAAACGTTGGGAATTGCTGTAACAAGAAACAAGCGAGGGCAATCAAGAATCACTGCACACTACAACTCTAGGGACGGAATGGACAGTGACATCTGCTGGCCAAACAGGTAAATGATAGACAGGACAGGACAAGCCAGGGACCAATCCTGCAGACATCTGTAGTATGAATAAGGTGATTGTAGCATTATAACTTTGTTGGTTATTATCTTCCCTCTGCTAGAATAACCCAATTGCCTTTTTAGTAAGGGGGCGGAGACACTAAACACCTATTGTAAGGTTATTGCTTATTTTATGTATCTATGAATATGCAGAAAGTCAATGACAACAGCAATCATTTGCCTAACCCAGAAAAGGACAATACATATCTGTGAAAAATGAAGAAATGATAAATCCAGTAAAGTCTGATGTGGGATAATAACATGAAGCTAAGAGACACGCAGTATGCATATTTTGGACCCTGGTCAGGAACGGGATTTCGTAAGCGGCGCACTGAGGAAATCATTCCAAGCATCCCGAAGCCAGCAGGTTCATTTTATGGCTTCATCCATTACTGTACTGTCATTGTTAATTGTCTTCTTTTTACCTCTGCAGGATTCTACAAATTGGCCATATCGAAAGTGACAGGAGGAAGAGCATTAAGCACCTGACAAGATGATATCTAAGTTCAATTTCCTGCTCTTCACCTGATTTATACCTGCAGAAGATAATTTTCCTTTCTGTCATAAAGAGCTCTATAAATCAGCAGTACTTATGGGGGGCTGCATGTCAGGCTCCCCTGATTGGTTTCCTGTGTGTTCACTATTAGGGAACCATCACTGCCGCATTTTCCTCCTTCAAACAAAAATGATCAAGTCTAATACCTTCAAGATTAGGGCGATTAAGAACAAAAACAGGAACTGGAACAGCTCGATATAAGCCTCCATCTAAACAATCTGTGGTAAACTCAATAAAAGCGGGGCTTCTTTCCCGTTGACACCATTATCCATCTGTTTGGACAAAATTGCTGTATCATGGTATAAATCTGTGATTCAAGTGACATATCCTCTAAAATAAAAGGGAACATTAACTGTTCTATCTTCTAGAGGCCCTGGGACTGGCTGGCTATAAGCTCACTCAAGTGTGATGGCAGTCATTCTGTGTTTTACTAGACTCCAGACAATTATCCTTTGCTCCTCTGCCTGCAGAAGACAAACTGCCATGGGGTCCGCTGAAATGATCTCAGATAGATTTTCCAAAATGTCTGTCGCTCGATTGCTTCCATACATTTATTTCCTTTAAATGGGTCAAAAAGGGACGACGCTAATTCATAACGCGGCGCGTGCTTTAGAAGTATACGTGTGAATTCTCTGGCATCATCTGCCCGTTACCTACAGGGCTTAAGGCAGAGTGGGGTCCTCCCATGGACTTTCCGTTGACACCGTATTTAGCCGCAGTCTTTCCTCTTCATTTCAGCTTCAATTGTTCGTGGTCCGCTCTCCCAACATAAATGCAATTTACGGGGGGGGCTTCATAACCACGCAGATTGAAAACTATAACTGTCTTTGAAATCCCCCAGTGAGGAAGGTCGTAAATAACTATCAAGCCCTAGCAGCAACTGGACATATCACTTACACTCTGAGATACCAGTTCTTGTTCACGGCGTTGAAACTAAATTTCCCGTTTTGTGTCCAGATGTGTTTTAACAACTTCCCGTTTTAGACGTTGAAATGCACTTTGCTAACTGACTGTGCAGGCGTCAAGCTGTCAAGTACGATCCCTCGTATTTACATGGACCACGAGAGAGAAAAACTTTAGTCACAGACTTAAGACACAAGTAGCCAAAGCAAACAAGTTGTGTTTTCTTCAGAGTGTATTTTTTACTGACTTTAATCCAAGTGTGACACATTGTATTCAGACAGCTTTTCTTTCCTTATTTTGAACGTCTACCAGACTCTGCCTTTATTGAATGGCTGCTTATATATTATTTCAGTCACAAAGTGGGGGACACGGATCTTGGGTTAATAGTTTATCATAACTAAAGAGGAGAACGCTAAAGATTAAGACAGTGAGCTGCGATTCAGCATTACAGCCATGTGCATTTATTACATAAACACCCACGCATGACTCAATCCATCTCCGTTTGGTGCCGACAGATTTTGTTAGATGAAGTTATGCAAAAAGTGCCGCAAATGTGCAGAATTTGTGCTGAATTGAAACAACTGTTAAATTAAAGAACTGCTTCACTGGTTTCTTATGGAGCAAATGAAAGAATTTCACTTCTTCATAGTTTTTAGCTTTGTTTTGTCTCAGTTCGTGTAATTTTAATAATTCATTCATTTGGTCAAGTTCTGAAAAAAATAAGATAATTACCCCTTGTCATAACGGAAAAACCGCAACCTGAACAAAACGTAAATCGTCCTTAATGACAACTGTCTTTTATCGAGATGGGTGAGGAATTGCGTGGGAAAGAAAATGTGAAATCTTGAAATTAGATTATTTATCACTCATCCCAATTAATCCTCCCTTTTCCACGTTCCTCTTATTCGCGACGCCCATCTACAATTCAGCAAAAATGATCCAGTGAATGGAGAGACGCCGTGTGAATCCAGACTTAATTTCAGAAGCAGTCAATCAATGTCCTTCGCAGAACAACAGAGACATTGGTAACCACACAGCTTGGCTCTGTTTTCAAGGCCAACCTGGTGTTTGACTGCTGATGGTTTTTAAAGTGACCCCAAGAATGAAATAAAATCATTTACGTGTGTTAAAGAATATAGACTATGATCATAGAAAAACAGCATTTATGGCAATGCTTATAAAGCTTCTCAAATTTCCACCTTCTTCAGCTAAACATTAGGCTACTTCACAACTTAATGTATATGTATAACTATGAAAATTATTCAAAATCTGTTTAGGCTAATACGTCGTTGTCATGTTGTCTGCGCACGGTGCGAGTAAATGTGTCTTATCTAAAAATCATTTAATCATAATTATACTCCGAAAACACATTAAGGATACAATAAAGGCTACCTGGCATAGGATCAACTTAGTGCTGTTAAAAAAATGCGAAAACTTGCTTTAGCAATTGTCTGCAAGAATACGTTTCAGGTTTTCAAGACCAAGTAAAAAGTCCACGGCATATCACTGATGTCATTGACCTCAAACCTCGCATTAGAGGTTCTGGAGGTCACGAAATATTCTCTGAAAATTAAACAATAAGTCTGCGATGCTTACCAGACTCACAAGGACACGTGCCCCGTTTTTACACCATAATTAAAAAGCCGCAATTTTTGCTATTAAAATTGAATCTCGCAAATGCATTTATAGCATCAAACTAAAAATGTGTATGGTATTATTTCACTACAGTAGGTGCTCTTCCGGTGATATTTGTCTCTGTTTCACAGAAGGTCAATGCTGACAAGTATCCGTCAGCTGAGTGCAACAGAGCTTGAGAAGCAGGAGGCTGACTTGACTTGGTCTCACCCAAACTCCTCTGCGCCATGAACCATCCAGCACATGCAAACACTGATGGCGACGGCTCTGTGAAGCCCACGACGGCTCTGTGAAGCCCACGCAAATGCACAGAAAGGAGAGGCGACGTGAAGCTGTCATCCTCCCTGGCGTTAACCCTGTAACTCCGCCATACTAATTGCCACGAAAATTTGCAGGTAGCCCTTTACAGATATATTCCCAATTGCCGAGTATAATTAATAGCTTTACAGTCTTCAAGGCCATAATGCTCATGAGTTATTAATTAGCAATTCATTTTACAGAATAAATAATACTTATGATTGATGATAGAACTTGTAATTGGGCTCTAAGAGTAATGCTCTGGGGACGGTCTTCTCTTGGAAGTGCATGTATTAACTGCAGCAGTGGAACGGCAACTCCAACAATAAGAAAGACCGCGCTGGGAAAGTGTGATATAGCCGGGTATTCCTATTCAGCTTGGGCGAAAATTCACTCAGGAGAGCGTTATTGTACGTCTGACGTCTGGATCGGAACGGACCGCATTCGCACCAGCTTCCCTTCAGTAAAACGCGAAAGTTTACTAGATTGCCAGTCCTTCTTGAGTAATTAGTGTTGTGAAATTAATTGGCTGTATAAATAAAACCTACACGATAACCTATATTCTTTACATTTATAATTTCATGTGAGAACCACATACATAAACAGATACGAACGGTCTTACAGCTCGCAGCAGATTTATTATTTCAGCTGCAAACTGATTTTACTAATTATTATTTGGGCTACAAACTATGTTTTTATTCAAACTGGGAAAATAAGCACCATAAAGGTCTGTTGAATTTTTTTTGAAACATTTAAAATAACTGGTAATATAGTGTCCTTCACGTGTTACTAATAAAGCATAAATTGAAAAAAGATTTCCATGTCTTGTTCACAGTGTTGTTAAATATACATTTTAATCCAAAGGTAATCTTCTTATAAACTTTTATAACAACACCCCATCTATGTTTCTGCAACATATTCCAGCTAATGGTGATTTCAGAGCTAAATTAATATGTGTTTGTGGTTTATATTAATTTATGCGGAACCCAGGAAAATAAAGTAGGTCTATATATGTTTGAGTTTTTATTAGGCGAAAACTACATATAAAGCCGACCTGTATTTCATCTAACTTGTAATTGTGTCATTTATTAAACTTTGACATCAGAAAACATTTTTTTTTTTGTTAGGATATCATCAGCAACTTCTGCATTATTTAAATATGTGGGTGAAAATTTAGTGTAAATTAAGCTTTTCATTGTGTTTTGTAACCTGTTAGTAATTCGGTATGATGTTACGGGGCAGCATACTTTCGTTTCCTTTCGCCGTCGCAGAGTGCAGCGTTTCGCAGGATGGGCGACCAGATGCTGCTTTCAATTAACAGCCTTTGTTATGCATCGGGCTTAATTGTTTGTCTTGGCAAGAAGACTGATGACGGCGAAAGGAAAAAAAGTTTTGTATTTGTTCTTTGAAAAACATTCAAAAACTTGTCACTTGAATTTGACAAGTACATAACTGGGCCCTGATTATTTATTTATTTATTTTATTTTTTTAAGGTTAAGCTACCTAAATATTGTATCCCGTATTGTGTTACGGTTAGTGCTTCTAATGGTAATTTATTAATTTCAGAACACAGATCTATATTTATTGGCCAGCTAGCTACGTTTCCACAACAAAGTTCACAAAGGTGACTTTGGTTATTTAAGAATTAATAATAAACATTTTTAGTGAAATGGCTAAAACAAACAAACAAATGAAACAGTTAATCTAGTTCAAGGAATCTGAAAAAGGCAACTCAGCCTAGTGCTAAGAGTCAATTAGTGCCATGCTGTATCATGTTCAATTAGTTCAGCCCCCTTTCCACAAAAGGCAGCCATGAGCAATTGCTGGTATAACTGTACAGTGTCGCTAATCCGCGGAAACCTCAGTGTTGCTAAGTTACGAAAACCTCCCGGGGCCCAGTGCTGTGCGGTGCGCTCCTCTAAATGACAGAGGAGAACTGTGAAAACTCAACCCATCTTTGGCTCCGTATCGATTTTACACAGAAGAGCCAACCACTGATGATAGACTTTTGATATATTTTCCCTCAACAGCGGGTCCCTCAGAGTATTACTAGAAAAAAATCTGTCAATATGCCTCTATTATGATCTCTTGATCTGTGACCATAAAAACCTTTAGATTCAGCCCTTATTATCAAATAATGCAGGAGGCTATTTTATGTCAAGCGGCCTTGAAGCTGAAGAGCCTTAAAAAAAAGTCACCCAGCTTCCAAAAACAGGTCATTTGCATGCCGTGAAATAATACCGCAGACTTTCTGGGCCTAATTAATTTGATTGACTCACAGTGGGGAGGGATCAGCTGTGACACCATGAGTCTTCACAATAAATACCAAGTGATGGGCAGGCTGCATCAATAAGGCCATCACTGGTCTCCCTCACTTGTCACCAGGCAGGGAGTGAGCAATTCCAACCCCCTACAGACTTCCTGCTAAGCAGTTTCTGCCCTATTAGCAATTTATAATGGTGATCAAGAAGTCGTCAGCGGCGAATCAAGACAACTGTCGGGACCGCTGCTTAATTGGCCTTGTGTGCTTTTTTGATAAATGGCTTGCGACTACAGTAGGGTGCCCCGGATTTCATCGCCTTAATAGGCCAGTGTGATTAGATTTACCAACAGATACCAGGTCAAAGGAAAGGAGAGTGGGTGCAAAAATGTTAATTAATATCAATAATGGCCAATTATTAGCGAGACAGAAGGATCCATGCTAGCTGTGTGCTCTAATGGCTCAGAGTTAATGTGAAGAGAAACACTGCCAAATTAACATAACTGTGAATGCGTGCTGCACGGCAGAGCTCAGCAAACAGCTGTTATGTTAGTTATTCAAATAGAATTCCTGTTGGTGTCAAAGGCTGTAGTTGCATAATCAGCTATTCTTCTAGGCCATTCTGAAGACACTAACAATGCCCCTGTGGCCACTGTAGCTCCGCCCCCTGAGCCTTCTGATCAGATGTGACCCCATGTGTACCTGGCATTAACAGAGGAGTTAAACAAGGGGTTTGGTTAACACAGCCTTATGACAGGGGGAATAAGCTTCAACAGACCCAGGCTCAGCTTATGTGCTCTGCTCTGGTGCCACGTGGGACAGTTTTGTGTGAGGAGCAGGCGTGTATACATATATACAGTCAGTAATGTCAGATTCATGAATTATAAATGCATTGAGAGAGTTTATTTTGTGCGGTGGGACGCAGCGATTCCTTGTACACTTTATTCTGCGTTTTATTTTTTTTTTGTCTTTCATGCAAAACCAACAGCTCCTCTCCGGATCTGTTGAATTTTTAGGACCTTCTCCTAAGATATGATTTATTCTTGAATAAATTCCACGCCTGTACTGAATAAATGCATGAAATCAGATCATACAACAGAAGAAAAGGCTATTCAATTACTTTAAAACAGCAGCACTCTCATGGGTTTAATAACCATCCCAGTGAAACCACCACAGACGCTGGTATCTTGCCGAAAATTAATTCAGCCTTATGTTGTTGAATATTATTTTCTCGTCAGAAACGAGATATGAGCTCTTTTGATTAACTAGATTGGATTTTACAAAACAATTAAAGCTTTCCTCCCACCGTTGTTTGTGTTCGTACCAGCAAGTTATTGATTGACAAACGGTTGTGTGTTTCATGGTCTGTGGGGACGGTCGGAGGGCCAAAGGGTTGACACTCCTGCTCAGGACGCTTGTTCAGCCATGAAGTTCAGTGGTAGCAGGGCCAGTTAAAAGTTCAAGTATTCCTAGAAATGTGCAAAGCATGTGTGTCAAACATTCATACAGGGCTTTTGGCCACAGACTCCAGCTTCAAGACTCATCATTTAAATTGTAGCTACTTTGAGCCCTTGAGGTGCAAATATACATTTGGTTGCTTTATGCCTACATAATGTTTTCAACCTCTTCTGAACTTTGCTGAATAACATTTTAATGGACTGTGATGGACTGGCATCCCTTTGAGGGTGTACCCCAACCTTGTGCCCAGTGCTGCCTGGGACATACAAGAAGCCCTCTGCATTGCTGACCAGAATAAATGGTTTGAAGATGGATGAATGGATGGAAATCTTAATTGAATTTTGGTTAAATACTTTAGGTGACATTTAAACTGGAAGGTGATGTAGTTTCAATACCAGTTAATTGTTTTGCTAAGTTTGGCCTCTGTACGAAGGCTAAAAGCCAAAACAACTGCAGCATGAAATCATCATTGTCCAGTAAAATTCAATATCCTATATGTTAAACTCTGAGACTGCGCTTATTATTGAAGCTAAAAACATTGGGGACTGGGAGTGAATTCCTCTTGTCTTTATATCTTCTTTTGGAATCTATTTGTTGCAATATGAAGAAATAGCAGATTTGTCTGTACATCCCTCCTGGGGGAGCCGTAGCCCTCAGACTTCGCCATTAGCACCAGATGCGGAATCTCCACTGGGGTCAGTAGCAATTGTAAGAACCCACAGGACGGACGGTGAAATATCTTCCACCATGATATAACAGCACAAAAATGGTGTCCATAGATTTTATTTATTTTTCAAAATACAAGGCACAAGCTCTAATATTTAGTGCTTCTACTCAAATTGTAGCTATGTATGTGACTGCCAGAGGCAATTCACTGCACATGAACCTGCTGAGTGAAAGGTAACTGTAAGGGCCCTGCAGTGAGACCCCACCCCTGTGGCATTACCTTTAATTATCATCATTGGGATCACTGTGTGTTTTCTTCAACTTCCTCTCCAGTTTTATAACTTTCACTCCTGGCATTTACTAACGCATTAGATATGTATGTTACCTAACCATAAAAGTAAACAAAACCAAATTAGCCATTAAATGAAATATATATATATATATATATATATATATATATCAACCAAAAAAATCTTTTTCATAGTGGTCATAGTTCAATTTAAACCAGATATTCAGTTAGGCCTACCTTCATGACAACATTCGACTATTTATTTAGTAAACTGGATACTTTCACCGCAAGGGCTACCTATATCATACGCGATATCATCGAAAATAATGACGTTTGTTACAAACTAAACGAGAATCGCGAAATCTCCGTGTTCCTCTATTTTAAAATGAATTTGGATACATACTGTTTCTCCTGTGTAAAGGTAAGTAAAACGGCCATTGTCTCTACACGCTTTGACCTTCTCTATTATAATTTTCCGCATGTAATTCCCCCTAAGGACTTGTCATGTTTGACCAGGGCTGAGGAGATACTGCTGGTTGTACCATCCCCATCCAACCACCGCACAGCAGGTGAGGGAGACTGCAATGGACAACTGAACGCTCCCCTCTAGGGTAAAGCGCACTTTAAATGCTAGTGAATACACCCAGGTTCACAATGCCTGGGGCTGTGAAGGACAGGGTTTTGTCAGCAGGAGAATATTTTCGCTTATTTCCAGGCTCTGGAAAGTGTAGCTATGTACGAAGGAATAAGTGTGAGATTTTATAACATAGCCGTGTTATATCCGATTATTAGCAAAGCGAGGACAACACTACTAAATGCTGCAAAGAAACAACTGGTACCACAGGGAGATAATAAACATCAAAATCCAATAGGAGGAAAGTATAATATTGATACAGAAACTGTACGCAATTCAGAGGAATAAATGTACTCCTCACAACAATGTTGAGGCTAATAGATGGAAATATTAAAATTTTCATTTTTTTCCCTCAGAAGCGTCACAGTTATTTTGAAAAACGCGACATATGTTTGTATCCACATAGCTGCATTCAACAGATTTCGCCCGCAGTTTACATGAGCGGCGGTGTGAAATGAGCGCCAGGCTCCGCTCCACGCTGCCTGTCGTGCTCTGGTGTGTAAAAGTGCTTTATGGTGCCTGCCTCGTCTCTTCTTCACTCGCCGGCTCCCCTTTCAGCGCGGCTCCTTGTGTCCCCTCCGAAACAATCAGTGGAGTGGAGACAATGGAGGCGTAATGATAGATCTGTGTACCTACCATCTGTAAGAGCAGCTGCTCCCTTACATCTGTACAATATGTCGGAGCAGGGAGCCTCAGTAATCTGCATAATAAGAGGAGGTCTTATCGCAGTCTAGTTAATAATCTCGAGCGATCGATGCACTTCATTCCCTCACTGTGGCTGGGAAAAAATTAATAAAAAAAGCAAAGTTTCATAATGCTCGCTGTACCTGAAAACCACAGTGGGGTGACGGTGCAATGGATAGCTGTTGATTCTGCTAAAACCCACATGTTTTGCCTGTAATAAGCCCGAACTGCTTAAGTACGGTATATTCAACGAACTCTGTCTTATTTTATTGCTGTCTTCCTTACCGTGATGGGTTTGTTGTTTAATGTAATCATCAGGGCAAAAAAAGTAAAGGATAAAGAGTTTTTCCCCATTCTCATCTACCTAGCGATCAATACGTTCCGTCACAGAATCTCGAAAACAGGTTTAAGGGAAATGAAAATGAGCGCTGATATTGCAACCTTTTGAGAAAAACACAGCGTCCCCATTTTTGTCATTTTCGGCAAAAGGCACAGTACTGGGCACGTATAAGGGATAGCTTCACAGGGGACAAATAAATCCGAATCTGTAATGAAAAATTGTGGAAAAGTTTTACTAGCTGGTCTGAAAAAAAAATATCGAAATTTGTAATGTGAATTATTCGACCTAGATAAAACAAGGATGCCTTTTTAAATCAAGATAACAATGTATTCTCCATTCTCCACTGTCAAAAACAGAGGGGACAGTAACCACACTATTTCAGATTTCCATTCATTAGAAATACCATTCATATCGCATCACACGTTTACCTACGAAGTTCTATTGTGTTTTTTTTCCATAACTTCTTAAACTCATTACTGCCTTCACATCAATGCACTTTTGTGTGTTTTCCAGTTTCGTCTCTGTCAGAATTGCATGAGGTCGATGCAAGTGTTTTATTTTTGGAGGGAAATTCAGATACGGGGGTGTGAAATAGACACGGGTGCTAAGCAAAGAAGAATTGCGTTTTTGTAAAACACATCACCAAATACTGATACAATCACTGTAATACGTATTATAAAAGGTCTGGATTTGTGCACTCCGTGAAGTTTTTTAAATACCTTGGGGTATATGGGTATTAAGATTCCCTATAAAATTCTCATTTTTATTCATTTAATGCAATTTATTAAACTCTGTATTGGTCCATAAGCAGACACGGAATTGACAGAAGAGGGCAGATATTGTGCTATTGATAATTCATATTCTTCTGGGTCCCTGTTACCCTTAGTTGCACTGTAAAATCTCATTATAATGGGACCGTCTCTGTCTGGAGTTCTCCTCTGCCGATATGTGGGGTGCAGCATGAATGCGTCCTCATTCCGAACGTAATCCCCCCCGTCGCGCTAGACCAGCCCTCAGCCACAGCCGGGGACACGTTACGTAACCTGCGTCTTATTTCAAGCGTTTCTCAAACCGCCGTGAGCTCCTGTGTAACAGCTTTTTTAACCACTCAGACAGTTGGGATGTGACTGGGGCAAGGCTATCATTTTGCTTTACAACTGATGCAACTTTCTTCATAATTTGGAAGTGTTTTTTTAAGCGTTGTACATGTCCAGTATGTATAGGTTACCCATCTCAAAGCTATGCTACCAATTAAAAACTTAAACATCCATTGTTAACAAAAGAACTAAACTTACTCATTCAGTAGATCTACCTTATTCAATTATTGTGATTACACCTGCATATCTCTTAATGCTGGTGGCACAAAATAGATGATGATACATAAACCAAAGCATCAAACTGTATATAGTTACAGAGCTGAACAGTAGGTCAGACAGAAAATTCACAAGCTGGGCAAATGGTTATTAACTGTACAGTGTTGGGCATTTCAGGCCCAGAAGCTATAAATCCAGACCAAGATTTTATTTCTACCAACCAGGTGCGCATAAAGAGTCACAGTCTTAGAGTACTTTTAGGGTTGGTAGAAACAAAATTTTGGTCTGGATTTGTAGGTTCTGGATCTGAAATTCCAGCACTGTTAACACATGAGAATGAGGCCATATATTTCATTTAAACAGCACCTTAAAGGAGCCAGTGTTGCCATGACGAGACGCGTGTGCAGCATGGCGCCAATCGCAAGCTTGTCCTCTTTGCGGCCCGCCTGCCTCCCTGTCGTCAGTTTGTTTATGTTTGGTGGCACAGAGTGGATCCTCAGCCCCCTACACCGGCCATTATCTCCTACCTGCAGATTACATTATGACCGATTACGATGTTCTGACATCTTGTAAAAAGCCCCGATGACCACGCCCCCTCTCCTCTCTGTAATGGAAGAGCTGCTCTTCTGTGAGCCGGAGAGTGAAGAGGAAAAGCCTCACGGACAGCAGTGGCCATTAGAACTCTGCACAAACTTCCCAGCAGCCACGGCCGTCTGCATGAGGCGCGCCGTAAAACGTCCTGAGATTTACGAGGACCCTTTTCATCCTGGACTTAGTCACCATCTGATAAACAAGCAATCTTAGCTGCAGGCTAAATGATGCTCTTTGAGGTTCTGATTTACAATGCTGTGAGTGATGTATTTGCGGTTCCAGTTCTGAGCCTCCTACTGTGATTAGTCATCCGTGAGCTGAAAATTTTCGTCTTAGATCTTTGGCTTATGGCCCTGGAAAGAGTCTCGAAAATGAAAGAATAAATAAGCGATACAGGTTGCTTTTGGAGTTCAGAGGGGAGAAATGAACTTTGTGCACATGCAAATGACTTGTAGCTTTCAGTAATTTCCCCTGATTCCTGCTGAATTTGGATTGGCCTTTGCTTGCGGACTGTCTTTTAAAGGGACGTACTGGGGCATTGTTGCTCTGCCTCTTACATTCCTGAGAAGTGTGATTAAAGAGAAATCCCTTGATGTCTTAACCCCCGCCCTCCCAGTAATAAATGAGTCACGAATTTGAAATGCCTCGTCCGCCTTACATCTTATCTTTTATCACAGCGAGTAAGAGCCTTCGGCCAGACGGACGCACTCTTCACCTCGTGAGTAGGTACAGCAGGGGCAGGTCATGTGACTCAAAGAAGCTCCTTATTCACATGGCAGGACTGAAATCCAGCGCTTTTAAGTGAAGGATAAACGCAGATCCCCACCATCAACCATCTCTTGGTGGCCTTAGTTAAGTTCGTCTCAGTGCCGTGGCAAGGTGCCATTTTTCCTCCTACAGTTCTTAACGCCCAGCATGATGCTTCATGGATTCCAGAAACTGTAGCAGCTCCCCCAGACCACGTTATACTTTGAATAGCCTCAGGTTTTACCAGCCTCTTACCAAACTAAGGGGCCCAAGGATTTGTAGAGCAGGCTTTGGAACAGCAGAAAAAAACACACCTGCTGTCTCTAAGTGTGGCTGAAATTCTCATATGAGTATGAATGCAAATACGAGTGCAAATGCTAATAAAACACAAGCCGATTTCTCTGGGAGATGCGCAAGCAGCCATTATAGATATCCATATACTCTAAGTCTATAAGCCCCCAATTAACATATAACCATTGTTAAAAACAAATGTATTCATTCTGTTGTTAGTACAATGTTTTGATATTATGTTGCCTGAAATTTATTACAATAATCACAGAGTCCAACCATTCCTTTGGTAATTATCGAGCACGCTTAATTTTTCACTTTGAAAATGGTGCGTTGAGCGATGTATTTCACTAAGCGAATGCTTTTAGGTAGTAAATTACTTCTGATTGCAGCTGGATGAACATGTAGCCAAGGTCATAATGTGAGCTGTACATTTAAGCTTATAAATTTAACTTAATTTGACAAGAGTCTTCAGGAAAGGAAATCGCTTTATCTTTAAATTTATGACACACAGACTTGCGTATTTACAAGTTTGTGGTGCATGACAGGAACTTCTGCAGCCTGTATATTAACCAGTGAATTAAGCTTTAATGACAGCATTACGTAGATGGAAAAAACAGTCATTGATCATTTGCTGTTTTTTTATTTACTCCCAATTTCCCCTTTCCAGAATATGCAAATTGATTTTTTTATCAGTAAATTTTGGTAAAACTTTGGTGGTTAGCACTGTTGCCTTACACCTCTGGGACCCGGGTTTGAGTCTCTGCCTGGGTTCCATGTGTGTGGAGTTTGCATGTTCTCCCCATGTCAGTGTGGGGTTTTTTCTGGGTACTGTGGTTCCCCACCCCCCGGTCTAAAGACATGCTGAGTTACTAAATTGCCCATAGGTGTGAGTGTATGGTGTGTGAGTGTACCCTACAATGGGCTGCCCCACCCATCCTGAGTTGTTTCCCATTTTGTTTCTGTAGCTTCCAGGATAGGTTCCGGACCCTCCATGACCCAGAAGGATAAGCAGTTTGGGAAATGGATGGATGGATATTTAATTCAAAAACATTGTTTTGTTATTACAATGTGTATTACATGTGTGTGAGAGTGTGTGTGTGTGTTTGTGTGTGTGTTTCTGTGAGTGTGTGTTTGTGTGTGTGTGTGTGTGTGTGTGAATGTGAGGTTCAGGTATACCTTACCTTATGGGGCACCAGTTTTCTGGTCTCCATATGGGAAAACTATATTTTATAAAGATCTATGTCTGCATTGAAAAAAACTAAAAATGCAAAAACTCTTGTATTTTGTTTGATTACTTGTGGTTATGGTTAGGGCTGGGTGGGGGTTAAGGTTGTCATAGTTAGCATTAGCATTTTCCCCATAGAAATGAATGAGC
>JAODKF010000040.1:10080742-10092699 GCA_026779585.1 Mormyrus proboscirostris
AAACTAAAAATGCAAAAACTGTTGTATTTTGTTTGATTACTTATGGTTATAGTTAGGGCTGGGTGGGGGTTAAGGTTGTCATAGTTAACATTAGCATTTTCCCCATAGAAATGAATGAGCGGTCCCCAAAAAGATATGTTTGTGTGTGTGTGTGTGTTTGTGTGTGTGCGTGTGTGCGTGTGTGTGTGTGTGTGTGTGTTTGTGTGTGTGTTTGTGTGTGTGTGTGTGTGTGTGTGTGTGTGAGAGAGAGAGAGAGAGAGAGAGAGTGTACACATACATGCTGGCCATGTATATCATTTTATCATTTAAAAAATACTCCCTTGTTTTATTCTGTATTTCTGGATGATACACTCTGCAGTTTCAGTCCATTGTACTGAAGCACATTTGCCCTGGATCTATACAGGACCCCTGCTTCCAGATATACTTGAATGGATTTCAGATGGCTTTCAACTGTATTGATCCGTGACATAGCTGCATGCCAGACTCCAGCTCACAGGGTAATAAGCGCTCCGGGTCACATGGGCAATGTGTGGCATTTATTCAGCCTGCGGTATTTTGCTGTGGCCATAGCCAAACGCTCAGTGCGACTCTGAGGACGATGCACCTTAAGAAAGCCTTCTGTCACCGTGATTTACCTTCCAGTCAAAACAGCAAAGTTGTCTATTGCCGGGCCTATATCGATTTAAATTTTAGGAGAGTTACCAGGCCAGTGATCATTGACTATGGTCTGCAGTATGGTCCGATTTGGTGGTGATGATGGATTAGACAAGAGCTCCAGTGTGCAGCTGAATAATGCCAAGGTTAACATGCACAGTATGGCAACCTTGGAAAATACACCAACATAACACCCTTAAAGTCAACATTCACTGTATGGCAACCTTGGAACATGCACCACTGTAATATTCTTATAAGTCAACATACAGTATCTGGCAACCATTGAATATACACCGCTATAATCCTCCTTAAAAATAACATACATTGTTTTCCAGCCTTTGAGTATACACCACTGTAATATTCTTTGAAGTCAGCATACACTATATGGCAACATTTGCAATACACCACTGTAATATCCATTAATGTCAAAATACAGCGTATGGCAGCCATTGAATGGACACTACTATGCTACTCCTTAATAATATCATGCACTGGTTAGCAGCCTGTGCATGTATGCTACTGTAATACTGCTATAGCTAAGTCCTTTAGTTCGGGGAATTTCCACTGTTGCAGTTGAGTGACAGTTGCCCCTTTACAGCCTGAGCTTGGCAGGACATAGACAGCGTAAGTAGGATCCCCATTGACAGTGGCAGGGAGTTCATGTCAAGGCGCTCAGTGCCACAGAGATAGCTAACATAGCCCAGCGCTTAGCATGGATTTAAATATAGCTAACATCTGTTTCCTCTCATGCTGCAAGGTGTGTACAGGCAGCAAAGTCTGTACTGAAAAAGAACCTTTGGCATGAAATTATCTTTCTGATCAGTCCCTGCCAACTCTACTGGGTGCCTTTTATCACATATAAATTGCCTGCTAGGATCTAAAAGTACTGCAACGCCATGTGTGTACCTCTACTGTATATCATCAACCTTCAGTTATAATAAATGTAATGACATATAAAAAAAAACATAATAACATGTTTAGATTTGGATTGATAATGGAACATAATTGATGATTGAAGAAAGAGGTGAAAGATATTAGCTATTAGAATGTATAGTCTTTATGGTATAAAGAAGTGTTGAAAGTCCTCGAGGGATTCAAGAAATGCCATTTGAAACTGCAGGTTTAATGTTGTGTTAAAATTTCAAAGAGCTGATGTGCAGAACGATGGTTTGTTGAAAAAAATGCTCTGTCATTAGACATGGAAACTGGATCATATTAAGCAGACAGATTTAAAGCACGTTAAACACTTTTAGAGTATGAGGCATCTCATTTACAAGGGTGTATGTCAGATATAAATACATTTATTTTACCATGAGATATTTTTTTGATTGGTTGCTATGAAAAGACAGTAAAAATGCTATGAATGTTTTAGTAAGAGGTGGCTGCTTTGAGGATATGATAAGGTGAATTCTGTTTGCTTTGATGTCAGGACCGGCATTATGTTTAATAAATGCACAAGCATTTGAATAATTGTGTGAGGGTCTGGCTGGCTAAGAGTGATCAAAATATGTAAAGGTGATCGTGTGTTGCCATTGCTATTCCCGTAACAGTGTATTAGGCTTTAAAAACGGTAACACGTCCAGCTGGAAACCCCAGGAAAATGACAGAATTAGGAGGATAAAATGTTATGGTTTGAGGTTTAGTTCAGGAATCCACTTACACACATGTCTCTGTTGACGAGCAGCTTTTATAGCTGGACTCATTGCATCTTTGTTCATCTGTTTCCACAAGGTCACATTAATAGGGCAACATTAACGATGAATATAATTATAAAAGATAATTATCTACATAAACACAGTAGTTTATGTGTTGAAAATATTTTATGCTATAGCGATGTTTCCGTGAGTGGTGGGATAGAAGGTCCTGAGTCTGAGGTAAGCCTTAGGCTGTTCTAATGAGGGGGGGCGTTTTACAAAACAGACTCGGTTATCAGCTGCTTAATCCTGTCGCTTTTATTGGCTTTATTGGTTCATTCAAGGGGGTCTGTTGACATCCCCATTGCCCTGTTAAAAGCCCCCTGCATCACGAGTGAATGTGGAGTGTTCTTTACAGAGACGGGAGGCCCCTTGGCACTCAGGCCTCCCTGGGGGGGCTGTGATTTTCCTGCTTAAAGTGGCTACTGTCAACCCTAATTTGTCCTTCGTCTCCTCCCCTTTCAGGCAGGGATGCCTGGCGAAAGTTTTTTTTTTTTTGTGAGAGACTGGACATATTCCATGCTTTTGGTGGCTTATGGCAAGCAGGGGACACCGGCTAATCATTACCGGGCTGGAACAAAAGAGCCAAGTTACATCATGAGTCGCACGTGACCCGCGAAACGCCGTCTGCCCAGCATTCGCGTGCACACAGACTGGTCCCCGATGGTTTAGCTTCTCTTTCTGCTATGACCCACTAGCAATCAAAAACAAACAGGAAATGCTCTTGGCTTATACAAATGGTGCCCAAATAGTGCACTCAAAATCCTTCTCAAACTGTATTTTATGAAGCACTTACAGAACACATAGTTTCATTAAACGTGCATGATAGTAAATTGAAATAAAAAAACTACACGGGGCTGTTGTTCGGGGATGTCCAAACTTCAAAAAGGAAAGAATATTGAGGATGTGGGGCCAGCATCGTACAAGTATACCACTAAATTATCCGGCGTTACTTCTTTGACATTCTGCATGCAAACACTTTTAGCAGACGGGAAAACCCAAAGTTCAAATTATCCGGCATTCGGAAACAAAATCACAAGCTACCGGCAAATTGCAACACGTGACGTGATTCCCTCGTGCACTTTTCCGCCGACAACGACTGCTTTGTACTCGGGGCTATTAAGAGCAGAATGATTGCGAATAATAGTTACTGACATGATTTGTGACTGATACATGCGCGGCTTTAGCGGGTTAGCCAAAGAGAATTGCCGTATTTGATTTATCTGCCTTTGATTTCCAAAGAAAAATCAATGAAGCAAGGTAATTCTTTTCAGCTATTCAGCCATCCACTTCAATGATAAGCCATTCGACGACCAGTCAGGAGACTTTTCTTTTCAATTATTCCTGACTTGTTTACATTAGATTCCCCGGAAGAGACGGCTGCAAACGTGTAAAACCTTGTACGGGCTGTCTTACGGAACGAGCTAAATACAATTTTAGTCCGATGTGGAAAAGAATCAGTTATGGAGAAAATTGTTCTGGATCTCAGTTTTGGGCCAATTTTCCCTCCGTTGTTTTGCGGTGTATTGTAGGAGGAAGACTATGGTAATATAATATGCATAATTCATACGACTGGGCCTTCTCTAACGTTTTGATTTTGCAGCCTTGCCCATTTATTTGGGGAAAAATTAATGTTACAGTGTCCATTAGGGAGTTTACAATACCGAGCGAGGTTGTAACACTTTATGCACAACAAGTTGAAATGTCCTGCAGGCTAAAAACTGATTGTCTACTTTTCAGATAGCTGTGGAAGGGTTCTGCTTGTGTAACTTTTTTTCCCTCTAAACGAAAATAGGTTTCATTGCTATGTAAATTCGTATAATGTAACCTGGTAAATCAAGTTCTTTTGCACGTACGTCTATTTCTTACTTGTAATATTCGAACATAAAATTACAAAATGGTTTATACGAATATGGATATGAAAGAATGGATTATGTAAACATGAAAGCTGTTTCCTGTTATATTTGCGCGATCCGTGAAAGCGGCGTTTAATTCGTTTACAGTTTAGAGTTTAGGGGCGATGCTTTAATTAAGAGCTGGAAAAGCAGGGCAAATCAGGCAGCATTAGAGGAGATGATGTAGGCGCCGCTGTAGCAGTCAGTCTTTGGGGCTGCAGACACAGATCAATATTTACCAAACCAGGAATAACCAAAAATCTGACAGGCACTAATGTTTGCTAATCAGCTAATAAGGATATTTGTTGCTCAGTTTTAAGTAAAATTTCGGCACAGTGTAGCCAAATGTAATCTTTGAAGTTTAATCGCTTTAAATGATTGTTTAGTTATTGAAAGTAGTCTATATCGTTGGACGTCGACCACAGAGAAAAATGAATAGGCCTATACCATGAATCGAAATGAATAAAATAAGACGAGGTGCCAATTTTTCATTAGCTCCAGAGACACATGTATACAGTAAAATAGTTGACAACGTGACAATGTTAAAATGGATTTGAAATACACCCAGAATAACATTTTCAGTAATGTATGCCAAATAAATGCTATGAAAGAAACTCTTCAAGCCTGTGCTTTATCAGAGCTATTCAGCAAATAAAAAACAGCGTGCACATAACTTTCAACACATGGCAGTTTCTACAAATGCATTTTTGGGAACTATTTTAGTCCAATGGTCTTAAGTGTTTGTGAAAGAAAAAAAAAACTTACATTTCCCTTGTAAAAGATGTAAAACGACATATTTGCGCATAAAATAGGAGTATAGAGTTCTTTGTAACCCTTTATTTTTACTGTGAAAATCACTTTGAATCTATAAACATTTTCTACAAAACAAACTACCCAGTACGTTCAAAATGTAGTATATGCGAAACTGCCTACCAGAAAATGAAATACCATACGTATCATCAACATTTCATTATATAACTATGCAAAAAGAAGATCAACTGCAGCATCCATTATCAGTGTCTGTTTAATAATGTTATTATAAATTCCCAGTTGTACTGAGTCAAAGTGAAATTCATATAATTTATTACCATAATTATATGGGGCTGCAGTATAATTGTACCTTAGAATTGTGTCTATAACATGTTACATATAAGATATTACACATAAGGTTATGTGGTCTTATAAGGCCCGACGTAACTTTGTAGTAAAGTTTAGAAAAGTTGCGCATGATTTTGTGGTCAATGTTTCACCGCTCAACACAAAATAATATCCAGTGCTGACATTTTTCATCTGAATATTTTTTGTGTTCTGTACTTTTAACACTTACTGTAAAGATATGTATGACTGGATTATAGAGGTATGTTTTGCATAATTTATATTTCCCTATTCAGAGAACATTTTCCTCTTTAATAAAGATGCGAGTAATTAAATAGTATGCAAAAGATAATACGAAGGATTGAAAATGATTTTTTCTTGTGCCCATAAATTGTGTTATTGTTTCTTTATATATGGATACTGGACCCAAACCCAGAGTGTAAAGTGTTTAGTAATTGGGCAAAAAACACCTTTCAGCGTCGTTTAGGTTGTTATAGATTAACGTAATGTTGTCATGCAGAATGTCGGCGAAGGATGTCTAAGACTGTAACTTGAATTTTGAGTAGTTTTAAGCGTTTTGTTTAAGGCAGATTATAGTAAAAATGGGTCTAGAAGCGACACTGCCCCCTAGTGCTGTCAGTACTAGCTGACATCGTTCAGGTTCTTAACGGTTTTGAAAGAAGGAAAAAAATAGGTTTAATGTCGCTCATAATCACCGACGAAAACAAGCATTAATAACTCCTGCTCGTAGAGCTAATTATAAAGAATAAAATAATATGTAATGTAGGCCTATTCGTAATTAAAATGCGACTACATTTTGATCGGACTTGTGATGAGACGACTGAATTTATAATAAACGGAATTTATTAGAGGTGACGCACGTTTGAACCGCTTAGCAGTCAAAAACATAAATCACAGTAGAACCTAACGCTAAGAAAACACTAGGGACTTTGAAGGATACTTTTATGTGGGGTTTTATACATATTGTTTAGATTGCACGTGATGTCATTCTTCATAGAGGCAACACAACTTTCTTGCAACCCTCCAGAATGTCTGTCTGTGTAAATGACTCTCGGCGACTGCCGAGCTCGGCCCCGCTAACACATC
Organism: Mormyrus proboscirostris; assembly: GCA_026779585.1. Taxonomy (NCBI): domain Eukaryota; kingdom Metazoa; phylum Chordata; class Actinopteri; order Osteoglossiformes; family Mormyridae; genus Mormyrus; species Mormyrus proboscirostris. The sequence goes on from JAODKF010000040.1 coordinate 10,087,188, forward strand.
GGCTGTCAGAGGAAGTGGGGGGACGGGCACCGTGGACACGCTCCTCTCGCTCTCCTCGGGACCGTGATGAGAGAGCACCTGGGCCAGGGTGACCTCGGTGTGGTTCAGCCTCCCTGCTGGGAACACCGGGGCCAGACACATCCGCAGCCCTGCCTGCACTTATTAGGCCATGATGGGGCTAAGCACGCCCATTAGGGGACCCTTCTGAAGGAGCACTGGGTTGGACTAGCAGAGAGAAAAATGGAAGCCCTCTTTGTTTGTTTAATTACGCCCTTTGTTTTGGACCGGTTCCAGCACCGGTTCTCCTGTTCGGGGGCGTACGGTCAATCTGATTTCGCCTTGTCGAACAGAGGGGTCAGTCAAACGGTCTTAACATGACACAGCTGGAAAAGGGATGGAGCTGGGAGATCAATTCTGCGCCGTGATGTGATTTATGGAAGTCCTTTATAAAAGAGCAAAGTATCGAGCCACTGGGCGCCCCCCTCCCCCCGCCCCATCTCTAATGAACACTCCGCGGTACAGGCGCGGTTCTGTAAGCGGGGGCTGCCTCCGAGTCGGAAAGGAGGCGCGAGGGCGCTTGGGAGAGTGCGTAACCCCCGTAACCGCGCCGACGCCGGCCACGAGGCGGGCACCGTCACCCCGCCGCGCGCTGCCGTGGAAATGTCACACCTCGGCTTTATTCTCCGTAAGCTCACGTGCTTACTGAGTGCGGCTGGTGATAAATTCTCGAAATACGGTTGAGAACCCAGACTGCCGGGAATAAATGTTATGGTGAGAGATGCAAAAAATGTGTGTGTGTGTGTGTGTGTGTGTGGATTAGGTTTATATTACATTGTGGGAACCAAATGCCCCCACAGTGTAAAAAAACCTGTATTTTTTGACGTTGTGGGGATCATTTTTCAGGTCCCAACAAAGATCTCTGAATGCAACATAAAAGTAAAATGCCAAAAGTGTTGTGGTTAGTTTTTCCCATAGAAATGAATTGAGAGACCCCACAAAAATATAATTACAAACCTGTGTGTGTGTATGTGTGTGTGTGATAAATGATTTGTATCACAACCTAACTACAAACAAGCTTTTATCCAATGTTTTATATTATCTGTAGTAATTCATAATAATCGTCTTAATAATAATACTTATTATTAGTATTAGTAGTATAAGTATTATTATTATTATTAATAATAATAAAAATAATATTTTGTACAATGGAAAATATCGCATAGTAATAAATATAATAGCTGATTAAATTCATTACAAATATTGTAATCATAATAATCTATTTTTCAGTGTTTTCATAGATTTTGGACTACATGTACGGTGCAGAAAAGAAGATGTTTATATAACCATGTCCACCGTTTAATGCTGTATATAAAGCCAATACAGAAGGGTGTGGTACTCTTACATAGATGTGACTGCCTGAACACAGAGGAACGATGGCGATTCCCTCCGGTGTTATACACTGCTGTGGCAACTTCGGTTTTCCCAGCCAATTTCCGAATGCAGAATTCCTTAGCCCAGCTCCGCATGCAGCCTCCTCCCCCCTCCACCGCGTGCAATTGGCCGGTGGGTGTCAGCTCCCTCCGTCGGCTCACGAGGCTGTATAACAACCCACGGAGGCCTGGCTCCACTTCCCCCCATCTTTGATACTGAACGACAGCAGCGAGCTTCACCTAAGGGTAGCGAAGCAGAGAAATAATGGCAGCCGGCTCCGGTGACGGCGGCGAGAGGAGAGCGAGGCGGGCCCCACGTTCCGAGCTCCTTTCGGGCTCGCCGACATGACGCGTCTAGTCAGACGTAAATAATGACAGACGGAAGCCATCATGAGGTCTGTGGAGCATCCGCGAGCCATTGCTTCCTGTCTAGCCCCACATTGCTGGCGGCCCCCCGGCCCCCCGGCCCCTCCGAACTCGGGGAGATCATTTAAAAAGCAGAGACTAATGATGCTGCCAGGCCCAACACCAGTCAAGCAGATTTGCATGAGTTTGGATCAGTTAAGTACCTCCAGGTCGCTGCTAGTGCAGACTTCTGACAGCTGACTTCTGATATTCATTCTCACTGCAGAGTCTGCTTCATTTTTCTCTTCTCCATATTTGTAAATGAAAAAAAAAACCCCAGAGGCCCCTTTCTCAATCTTTATTCTATCCTTTTTTTGCACTCTGTTACACTGCTGGGATGAAAGGAAGGATATTGATTCTCTCGTAATGTAAATGCATCACTATTTGAAGGAGACCGGGGCAATATTAAGAGACGAGCAGAAAAATGTCACATTTCAATTTTTTCTTTTGCAGCAATTTACTGCTGAGGTGTATATTATTAATCCCCTTTCACTCCCAGACTTTATTTCGCATTGGAATTAAGTACGTCTAGTTAGTGTAAACGACATAAGGAAGATTAAACTTTAATTTAAGTTCATGGCTGAAATACTACAGCAAGATGGAAAAGGTCAGACGTTTAATAATCAGAATCAGGAAAAATTAGTTTTTTAAAAGCACAGATATTCATATGAAGCTTGCGCCTCTAGGTAGCTGTCAGTCGAATATTTAAATGCTGTTATTCTTACATATATGCCAATGAAATGTCATATAAATCAACAAATCCAGCACATAAAGCCAATGAAGACAGCTGGATTTTGAAGGGGACTATTTCAATTCGATTGGCTGACCAATTTTAGCAAGAAAAGATGGAGGTTTGTTATATATTCCCATTAAATGAAGGATGTCACTGCAAAACCTTACACAAAGACTTTAAATACATTCATTTACAGCCTGCTTGTAAATTTTCCCTGGCAGGTTGAAAAGTAAGAATCTTTCCAGAAGTAATCGCAGCCGCTGGTAGTGTGCAGCTGTACGTGTGGCATTTTGTAACACGCTGTCCTGGGAACCCTCAGAATTGCACTGTAAAAATGACAATCATCAAGCATCATAAACTATTTTTTTCATTTTTTATTTTTTTTTTGCATTTTTAGAATTTCATGGAATAAAAGTTAGCGAGGACAAAATATATGCAAAAAATATGCTGTGGTGCAAAATTCAAAGCACCTTGACTGGAAAAGCATATTAGCCTTAACTTCTGAAAATAATCGACAAGCTAGTCAGAGTTTCGTGAGTGACATCTTGTGGAGTTCTGTGCTGAGGAGAATGAAATTTGCGCATATATTATAATAAATAGCATACTTAAGCCGTTAGGAAATCACTGCAATGCATCCATCCTCTAGATTTTCATTTATTCTGGTGTTTAATTAGAGTCGGGAAACGGCCTGCAATTTGTTTCTGAACACTGTCTGATTTCTGAAACTGGTTATTAAATATTAAATTGATGCATAATTCAGGCAATTAAGAGAGTAATCACACAAAGTAATGTAATGGAAGTTAATTATTACTGCATAAGCAAACAGTTCATTAATGCTGGTTAATTCTCTGACTGCAGTCCTGGTATAGCATCCCTCGGAGTATTTTAATTAGCTGAGCAAACACAATGCTTCCTGGACGGCTGTTTTTTTTTTTTTTTTTTTAAAAAGAGAAAAAAAGAAAAACCAAGGTAGGCGAGCTCACCTGTGCTGTGTTAGAGGTACAGTGCTCGCCTATTGGCCAAGGAGACGAAGGGGGCACTGCATCTGACGCAGTGAGCGGAGCTGCACTGCTCTGCTGGGCTCCCGTTACGTCAGGCTCCTCCTCCCTCTCCCGCCACACCAGTCTGCCCATGTGTGACTGCATCCGCTCATCTCCAAAACCAGACCCCTGCTGGCCTTTTGGCCCCTGTCCTCCCCCAGTCCAGCGCAGAGCCCCCCCGGCCATAAGTCACCTCATATAGCTGTCTCAAACATATATTTAACAACATCATGCGGATGAGTTACAGATGTCATAGCGCCCCCTACTTCTCGAACCCGAGAGATCGTTTTACCCTCTCCCGTCGGGGTATGTTTACATGTAACAGAGGTTCGATGATGGCCGCGTGCAGTTCAGTACCTCGGAGCTAAAAGAAAAGTGCCGTTGTTTATTGCGGACCAGCAGTGGCCATCATGCTTTTACGACTGCAAGATAGCGATCTCTCTCTCCGCTACCCCTTTATGGTGGCATTTAGTGAGTGTTTCCTGACAAGAGACATGGAGAGGCTACATGTGTGTGCAAACAAAGACATTGGTCAACATCATTTCAGCAATTTGACCCTGAGGAATCTCCCTTTTAAAGTCGGGAGATAAACCAAGGGCTCCTCAGCCCCTCGATGTTCTCCTGAATAAACATGCGTATCACAGTTGACCTTTCCAGGGGTCGGCCTGCTTTTATATTGGCTGACATGTTTTCAAGTTAATAGAACCATTTACCTGGGATCCCATGGGTGTTTATATTTATTAAGCCACAGTGAGTTGCATCTGTCTGCCAAATCAAGGGGGTGTCACCGTAGAGGTCATGTGATTTGTGTGCTCACACACATGCTTGCCACCGCCCCTATATGACATGTTCATGTGCATTAAATTATATAAATGAACATCAGACGGATGCTGCTTTAAAAATTTATTTCCGTTTTTTTTTATGCGTTCTTTTTGCATGGGCCCCGCACAGCGCACATACTGTAGACACTGACATGCTGCATTTTGCGGTCTTGCTCTCTTGTGTTACTTACTCTCATTTATTGTTCAGAGGTACATTATGTTGGTCGGTTTTTATTCTCAAAGGATGTAAGGATCCTTTTGTAATCAGGGATAATTGTCATGAGGAAACATCAGATGTGTTACGGAAAAAAATCAATAAGGACCCTTGAATACTTGGATCCTTCAACCCTAAAGTCTTCCAAGGTGTAAAAACAGCAAATAAACCAATACTAGTCAATTCTTATAAGTCGCCGTGGAAACAACTCGCCTTCAAACTTTAGCTATTGATTTAATCATTGCTTTCTCACCTTATTGTGATATGTTGTTATAGCTACCTAATGCTGTAATGAAAAAGCTGAAGTTGGGTACATTAAAAATAAAATCAAGCAGAAAAGTGCATGAAGAAGAATTTGTCTTATGATCCGCTCTCCCACGGGTAGCCTGTGGTCTGTGGTCGTGCTTCAGGGAGCACATGCACCGGGCGCAAAGAAGGAAGAAAATCCTTCGATTTCCTTCCAGCTCTTTGAAAACGGCCTTTGTGGAAAATGTACTTTATCTCAAATAATATTAGCGCTATGGTGTCGTTCATTGATTTGCGCATGGAAATCTGTTTCTAATACTTAGCATATATATGTCGTAAAGTGGCGGGTGAGGGGTGGGGCAGAGGTTCTAGGATTTTCTTTCTTTCTAGAAGGAAGTTCATGACCGCTGCTCTATGCTGAACCTCTCCCCCGCCGGCCTGGGGGGGGACAGTGGAGGTGTACCTGGACAGGCCAAGCCCACGTCACCGGGACGGGCTCCTGTCGTTTAATGCCCGACATTTAAGAAATGAAAGTCATCTTCACAAAAGTATCCAGATTAAGATCTCGCTTTGCTGAAGGGGGCCATGACGTTTGTAAGGAAAGCAAATAAGGAATTCCGCAC
>JAODKF010000040.1:10172971-10184385 GCA_026779585.1 Mormyrus proboscirostris
CCCCCTTCCAGAATGAAGTTACCCTGCTGAGGAATGAGGTTGCACAGCTGAAGCAGCTTCTCCTGGCCCATAAAGACTGCCCCGTGACAGCCATGCAGAAGAAGTCCGCCTATCACAGTGAGTAATTTCCCGTGGAGGGCGGCGCCTGAAATATTACTGGGGAGGGGGGGCATCTCACTCCACATCTGCCTTCGGTCTGCTTCCACTGTGAGCTTGTTGCCACCGTTAATTAATAGCTATGATGAACTCTCCGGCTCTAACTCCCTGTAAACGACACGGTATCATGCACGTGTGCCGCTGCCTTACCCCCCCCACCCCACCACGTCTCGAGATCCGGCCACGTCTGGCCCAGGATCCTTTGGAGCATTGCAGGCCGTCCTCTGTCCCCGTGTGCCGCCTGATGAAGAAAAGGGCACACGGTGTGGTGCCATCTGCGCTGTGCCATCTGCGCTGTGCCATGCTTCTCCGACGTGATTTGACTCTGTTTTGCGAGACTCGCGGATATGGAGACGGTCTCTGCCATATGCAGCCACTTCGTTTCAATTTGCCTCTGTCAGTAGAGCTCCTGCTCGGTGCCGCTAACAGGTCTTCAGGTGCCTGCTGTAAAATTTTAATGGCTGCCAGGTTTAAACGGGCCCTGTAAGCACTTTTATAAGAATGGGCAATACTTTCTAATTCCCTTTATCTCGGGGACGTGTCCAGGTCTTCTTCCCCAAAGCACACTGAATATTGATTTTCTTTTTTTTGGTCAGTACAGCACTTTGCGTTACGCGAGTCCACGCCCCGGCTGATTGGCCGGTTTTCGCCAGACAGGGCCCTCCATCTCGCAGCAGACTTTCCGCTCTCTGCGGTCTACAGGCTCTCAGCGTTTCTCGCCTGACTGGATGATAATTGCTCCTAAAATATGACATGATGGCTGGCCGCCTGTCAAGGCCCTGGTGTGTTGCCTCTGTCCTGCTGTCTGTCTCTCTGTCCGTCTCTCCGTCTCTCTTGCTCATTATCTCCGCCTCTCTTTCTTGTGCCGTCTTGTTCTGTCTGTCTCTCTCTCTTCTGCTGTCTGTATCTGCTTTGGTCCTTCTGTATCTGTCTTTCTCGCTCTCCCTGTCTCCCTCGTTCTGTCTTTCTGAGCAGCGCTGCTCTCTCGGAAAACCCCCCTGACGGGCCATTCGGAGCACAGGCTTCAAAGCACCATCGTCAGCATGTCAGATATTTTTTAAAAATACGCCTTTGGATACGGAGCGCCCCGTACTTTAAAGTGAGATTCCTCCAAACCGCTGTGTTTATCTTTCCACATGTCGGTACTAAGAGCCAGCAAAGGCGTCCAGCCAGGAAGGGCCCCTCCCTCTGGGGGCCCCGGGCTCCACTGGTGCTGTCTGCTAGCATACTTAACCACCCAGCTGAGGCTTAGGCATGGCAGGTGGAAGGAAATTATCCAGCCTTCCCTGCAAACAAGCCAGGCTTCCCATTCGCTTGGCAGACTGAGTCCTCCATCTGTTTGTAGAGAAACACGCTTGAAAATTTGTTTAAGAGAAATAAATAAATAAACAAACAAACAAACAAACAATGCAGTATCGCTGCCTTGGGAACGTGCAGAATCGTGGGAGATAAGGCAGGAACTCCAGCAACAGCATCCGGATCCTAAACCTGTCGCCATTAGGATGTATTATGCCTTACTCAGTGTGGGACTTCGCCGGAGGAGTGAGCAGGAGGGAGATCCGGTCGGATTTACGCCGAGATCCGGCTTGCTTTTGGGGTCGGTAGCAGAAGCGTTTAAGGCGTGTTGACATGCATTTGTTCCTGGCGCGAGATGCTGAGAGCTGGCGCTCATGGAGGGACTTTCAAACACATGTTTCTCACAGCCCAAATAAAATACCACGTATCTCTGGTTCTGAAATATCAAACCTAATCATTAATTAGCCAATGCCATTTGAAGTGACTTCTTGTCATTAGTGGTATTAATTACTGCGGTGGTCTGCATTCTTTTATGAGTCTATGTTATTGTGAGATTTTTTTTTTCCCCCCATCAAGATCCAATTAATTCAATGCAACTGCCTAACAGCTGGTGGTATTTCGACTCCAAGTCTTGCGTATTCTCCAGCGTGAGCATCATTAAAATCAGGTGCTGTAATCATCTGTCGCAGCAGTAGTTGGCAAGCTAGCAGAAATACTAATGAAATCAGAATGAGGTGTTCTCGAACGCCGTCGGCAGCCAGGAAACCCAGCGCGGCCTCACCGCTTTGGCTAAGATCGCAGCTTTAATTAAGCAGAGCGAAATGCTGGCTATATTTAAAAAGAGTGAGAATTAAAATAACAGTAAATGGCCGTCTGCACTGTGTCGGATCTGCAGAACTGAGGTTCAGCACGTTTGGGGTCCGCTGGAGATGGTCCGCACAGTTGGGACGGTGGCAACTCGGCCAGGATGGCATTGACCACATCAGGGTTATGTTAGCATATTGGCTTGTGTTTGTCGTGCATGTAGTTTGGTTTCCTAGCCGTGCCTAAACAGCGCCGCCCTGGTGGTACCCCCCTCCTTTTCTGCCCCCTCATTTTAGACGCTGAGAAGGACGACAGCTGTGAAGACATGTCAGTGCCGGGCAGCCCCCAGTCGGAGGTCATCCAGCACAGCTCAGTCAGCACCTCCAACGGGGTTGGCTCCTCCTCCTTGACCCTGGCTACGCCGGGCCCCGCCCCCACAGCAGACCACAGCACAGAGGAAGCCCAGTCACAGCTGGGGGTGGAACTTCCCCCCCAAACGCAGTCCTCAGGAAGCTGATTGTACAGGCTCGAAGAGTTATGGCATGCTTGGCAGGCAGAAGGGATCTTGTTTCTCCTCCATTTTGGGGAATGATGAAATGCTGAATTCCTGTCTTTCTGACTTTTTTTTTTTTTTTTTTTTTTACTGGTAAACAATGTGTTTCAGTTCTTTAACACCAAATGCATCTCACCTGAAGTGATAAGAGATGCTGCAATGGCACTTTCTTGGTGGATTGAAAATCAAACTGATTGTATTTTTTTGCTCTCCTCCTCGGTCAACATTTACTGTATTTATTTGACTGAATATTTCCATCTTCTGGTTTGGAAATTTTCAAATGCTGTAAGGTGTCCCGTTTCAAGTCGAAATGGATCGAACAGTGCGTAGTGAACGAGACATTCCTACCAAAGTGTGTCGTGTGGCTCAGTTCAAAATGTCTTTCCGTCGCTCTCTTTACGCACTGGAATGAGAATGACGTGGGAGGATGTTTTGTTTTTTTTTTTTCCGTTATTTTTATGCTGTTTCTATTTTGCACATGTGAAGAAAATAGGGGTTGTGCTCCAGATTGTCTGACTGCTCACCTGTTATGCGTCTGCAGTTTTTAGGTGTAGATTTGAATACGCGTCTTGTTGCGGTCTGGGCTGAGTCTGATGTTGTGTTGTGTATAGGAGTGGTCCAGCTTCTCCTTTTGCGGAGCACTGTTGCCGAAACGTCAGGGAACGCCTCTGTCAATGAAGTAGTTTTAAGAAGGGACTTTGATTAGAAACATGTGCTGAACAGCAAACACTTTGACTTACATTCCATATGTAGTTGGGTTGTTACAGATGCAGCGATTGTAGTTCACAGTACTTATTTCCCCGTCATCCAAACATCTCCTCAGTGGCTTCTTAACTAAACGTGCCATTAATGTTTATTACTGGATTGCTAAGGTTTCTGTTTGTTGTATTGGGTTACAAAAACCACCGTTACTGTGTTCCTGATGTTAGGGTGTTCAGTACATTGAATTTTAATTTTTTTTTATATTATTATTATTATTTAAAAAAAAAAAACACTTTGCAGAAAAGAGTCTGTCCAGGGCTGTCGTACATATCTTAGGTATTAAAGACAATGAAGATATTTTCCTCTCTTATTTACTTAATTGGTTTGTCAATGCAAAAAATTACCTTTTAGGAAACATTGTAAATGGCATCTTGACTGATACAGCATATGTAAACTTTCCTATATGTCCATTGTTTTTAAAGGATAGTTTTAATGCAGTAGTAGAGTTCATGTAATAAGCTTTTTATTAACGAAAAAAAAAACATGAAGAAACCTTGAAGTGAGGCTTTGACAGCCCAAAACGTGAGCGTTTGCCACAATTGTATATCTTTAACAACATGGAGATGTGAATAGGACCATGTGCTGCTCAGCTAATGTAAGAAAACAAAAAAAAAAACACACATATACCAGTTCCAAGGAAATAGTCAACTGTATGTAACGAGTCATGGCATCAATTCTTCATATCATTTGCCTTTTCTCTTAAAGCATAATGGCTTTACTACTATGTAGTTTTATAAGACAATTCTGCGTCGTCTCACATTCAGTATCCTCTATTGAAATTTCATTCTTGTTTAACAGGTGATTTGTACTGTCGATATTTTTGTGTTATTTGCATGAGTAAATTCTCTGAGAGAATTAATCGAATATTTAAACAGTGTCTCGGTTAAATAAGTACCATTGGACATGGTGTGTCACCTTAGGTTCTGGCCAGTGGATCGTAGGTTCATGACTGGCCCCGTAAAATGTTTTTTCATTGTTTAATTGCATTAAAAGGGTGTGATACTATTGTGTTGGTGGAAGTTATGTATAAAGTACCTTAAATTAATAAATTGTTGTAATAAATCTTTTAGTATCTCTTCAAGCGTTTTAATCTCTAATTCTTCTATCGGTTTGTTTTTCACATTTTTTATCTAGGTTTGTCCCTTGTCATTTTCTTTTTTATAGCTGCCAAAAAACAGGACTAGCTCTCTTCTGCTTACATTTCCTTTGTTCAATTGCTATAATTTTTCATTTTTGTTTTCCTCTAATGCACAAACAAAGGAGCTACAGTTTTCCGTTTGTGGGGTTTCGTTTCCCTCTGCCTAACCCTGCCATCTTGTGGATATTTAGAGACTTACCTTTTTGCCGCTAATGTATGTTAATACCGTGATCAGCATGGGTGACTTCTGTTCTCGAAGATGCCTTCTTACTCTGACAAGTGTGCGACCAGTGTGTTCAGGTAATACAATGAGGTGCTTAGCAGTTTGTGTATACTGTGCATTTTCACTCATGGCTATAGATGGATTTTTAAAAATTGCTCTAAATATACAAATCCTGTACACCAAGGAATTTGCATGCAGTGTGAATCCTTTTCTTCAGCTACAACGTGACTTAAGTTCACAATACAGTCAAGAGGAGTGACATTTCAGGAAATGCGCTTCTTAAATAGTAACATACAGATGCATGCTAATGTACCTGTTTTAGCTCAGCTAATGATTTTGCTGTCCTGTGATTATATATATATATATGTATTTATATATATATGTATATATATATGTGTGTATATATATATATATATATATATTCACAAAAGGAATTTATAGTCAATGCATCGGCTGCGACAATATACATAGAAACTAATCGTTCTTCCTTCTTTCTAACCACAAACATGGCTTATGAGGTTTGTAGGAGAATGTCTGTATCAGATCATGCTTTCCAAGCACACACACTGGATTACACGCATCTGTATAATGTATCATGCTGTGGTCCCCTAAACTACACACATGTTAATCTGGACATGCATCGTTTAAGGTGATTGCTTATTCACCAATAGCTGCCCTTATAAAGCCGCCTGTCAAATGCATATGAATATCAAATGATACTAAATAGAATGGCAATACATGTTGGTCAAGGCCCTCAGCCCATTTTCTAGCAACTGTTAGTTTTCTAAATTTTACCACAGGAATGACTGTGTAATTAAGGATTACTCATTGTTTCAGGGTGATCCTTTCCTCTAAATAATGTATGCACATTATGTCTCCTGGCTGAATATATTTTGTAATATAGCTTAAATTAAATGTCCATTGCTTTAGTTTCAATAATATATCAAATAGTTAAAGTTACAGAGTCATTTGGTTCTAAAAATAATACTGGTGATCTTTCTTTACATGCCCTAAGGTGTGTCCCGAAAATATAACAATGAACTGGTTCATCAGTCTGAGACAATTTTGGGAATTTCTTTGAAAGGTTTTTAGTGTTTTTGAAGAAGGTGTAAATGATTATATAAATATGTGTGATGTGCAACACTTGCAGCTTTTCAGAACTGCAAACTGTTTTTTCCTTCTTTTTTAACCACAAAGAACAGCACTAAGCCCCTGGTCTTTTAGTCCACAGTCCAACAGACAACAGCCTGACAGAGCCGTCTGGCACTTTTGGAAATTCAAATCTTTGAGGTCCCTCAGTGCATTAAATGACTCATGAGGCAAGCTGCTGCAGAAACATATTTAACATCCAACCTGTCCAGACCGTACTGCACTTCAAGTTAATGATTGGAAACATTAGATTGCCATATGGTGACTTTCACATAGTTTGGCTGTGGCTCTTTTCTTTTTAACAAAATCTTTCACGCCACGAGCGCGTGTGTCTTCCAAGGACCAAACCATTCCGTAGCTTCTTTTCTGGCCAGCAAAAATGCATTTAAATGCATTTCATAAAGTCGAAATTAGCCGGCTGTAAAGGTTTGTCATTATTGTGGTCGGCCGAAATACGGTGATTAAAAAACAAAACACGTCCGTGCACCTGTTACTGTGCCTCACATTTTCACATCGGCTCATTTGCTGTCTCATCCCGGACAGCCGTCAACATCACCGGCGCAAAAAAGACAGAAAAAACCGCCATCGCCATGGTAACCGGCTCTCGAGAGCCTGCAGTCCCGAGAAGAAAAGAGGCTGGCGGCGGTCACGTGGTGTCACAAGATGGCGCCTTCATTTCGGAGGGATGCGCTCTGAGTAAGTCCCTCGCTTTCCTCACTGTTGCATACATTCCACCAAACTGATGATAGTCGTCTTTGGCCTTATTGCGCGGTCATTTGTCCCCATTTCTCACAGGTTTGCTTCACCGCGTCATATTTCCGTTTTCAGGAATACGACGAACGGGCTGGTGCTTTTTTAAACATACATATGTTAACTAAGTGTAAAGTTACCTGCTCGTTACTGCATCTCATTCGCCTGGACGTGTTTTAGCGGGAATTCATTAATAAGAATGACAGCTGGCTGTCTTGGGTTTTTAGCTGGTTGTGCTTCTGGTTCTGGGGTATGTCGTACGGTAACCAGACGTTTTGTTGTCACGCCTGTTGTCGCCAAACAGACCGGGGCTGAGAAGGACAGCAGATCAGTAACTTGGAGTCAGAAAAGCCTCCGTCAGGGGGTTTTGTCCGCCGGGATCGCGCCGATAAAAAATGGCTCAACATGTTTTCGGTAAGTAATGCGTTTGTTCCCTTCCATCAACTTGCAGCTGTTTGGTGCACTCGCCTGTCCTGTGTATCCAATGAGCTCCATTCACCAACTTTGCTAAATTTCAGGTTGCATTTCCTTTTCGTTACATTTTCTTTGGTGACTGGATGCGTGGGAAGGCAAGTTGGCTTGTTTACCTGACTAGCAGGACAGAGACTGCCCCATGGATCAAATTAAGCAACAGATGGAGAAAGATATCAACAGTTTTCTGATACACTGTAAGGTTTGTTTGGAAGTCTTTGCTATGTAACTGCTTTGTACATTATGTCACTTGCCAGATTTTTTGATGATGTTTTAAACTTCTGTTTGTTCTACAGGTTTAACATTTTGTATATTTTTATATGCTTATGAATTTATATGGTGACTTTGAGCCTTGTCAGTTGGGTGTCTTGTCTTTCACAGCCTTGTAAAGGCCTTTGAATGAAACTTGCCAGAAGACTAATCTGGTTTTTGTGTGGAGATTTGGCCTTTCCGAATACACGGATAAAAGCACAAAAGAAAATAATGGGCGGGGGGGACAATATAGGGGATCCTTAGGCATTTCTTTTGTGGAGTGCAAGGGATCCGTTTTGGGCCATGGAGGACCCCAGTCTCAGTGAGACATTGGAGAAGCAGCTGACGGGCAGTGCCTCCCATCCAGAGTTCTTTCGCAGAGCAGTTTCCTTCCTGTTTTTGGCTTCGGGATCACACAAAGACACTCTGCACTCTCTCTCTTCCTTTAAGCCACTAGGTTAAGACAATGCAGAGGATCTCAGGCATTTTGCAGTAATATTTGGTGCCAGGATTGAATTATCGGAAGGACGAGCAGCTGGCTTCGCAGGGAAAGGGTGGGTGGTATGGAAAGGTGGTGAGAGGAAATGGTTCAGTCCCAGAGAAGATACAGGCGTGCCTGCTTGTCAGGGGAAGACAGCAGGAAACACAGGAAATGCTGAGAACGACACGAGATGCTTGCAGCAGGCAGCCCTCCTTTCTGCTTTCCCATGCGTCATGCTTGGAGGGCGCCTGGGTGATTTGGTCAGTAAGCAACCAAAGTCCAACCTCTGTGTCGTTTCCCAGAGCGTCCATCCACTTCATGATAAACAACTAAGCCTGGGTTCGCCGCAATACTGCCGTATAAAGGCAAAGCACCCTAACTGCCTGTTTTATTCAAATCAAATTATGACCAAAATCGACTTTCTTGGGTCGTGTTGTATTTCTTGACAGAATTTCTTAGTTCAGCTATGCTCTGTTTTAAAGAATTATGGGACGGCAGTCGAAAAACCTTGAAGCCCCGTTTCTCAGTTTCCGTGCCCAGAGTAGGTGATTTTGTAGGGCAGAATAGTAAGTATGAGTGGTCCTGAAATTGAGCTTGATTTGTGCCCTAAATCCATTATGGTCTGTTTCTTAGTTAAAGAACCTTTGTTACACAGATATATTATCAGGCAGGGGTTTTTAAGGAGTGATTAAAACGCTTGCAGATTTGATATGTGTGTAATTTTTAATCTTTGCATTGTGAATCATGAATGGTATCCTGTAGTTGCTCATGTAACCATTTTATAATGAAGTTCTGTTGTCATTAGCAGGCCATCAGAGGCAGGAAGAGAATCGGGCGTTATATGTTGCTGTACAAATGTGTGCCACGTTAGCTTAATAGGAAGATGCGTGTGAATGGAAGGGGCCTCTGTTGGTGAACGTTTGCTGGAAAGCTGTTATACGAATTCCGCAGTCATTCATTCACGTTTCTGAAAGTTCGTTGAACTGGCTTTGGCCGTGCTTCCTCTCCCGGGCTGTGGGTGTTTTCCTGGAATGCCTGGTTAGACATATTTCCGTAAGTCTCCCTACCCATTGATCTAAGGCGAAGCGAGTTGGCAAGTCACTGTAAAGAGAGTGACGCATGCAGTCATCTGGGTGAACGTTTTGCCTTCAGATGTATCTACTACTGGCCCCTTATGATTGGCGACTATAATTGATATGTGAATTCTTTTTTTGAAATCCTCCTGGAAGTGGTTAAGGGCAGGCTGGGTATTCTGAATGTGTTCTGTTTGAACACCTCTATGGAAGGGGAGAGAAGTAGCCAGTGGGCATTGATTTCACTCAGGGTGAGCGATAAAGCTTTTCTCTGTGCTTCATTCCTAATTTATGAGCTGGTAGGTTAACCGTCTTGAGGGAATGAGAGATATTTGGTGCGTGACTATGGCGTGCTGTTAGCGGTGCTCAGAAATCGATATTGGCTGTGTTATGTTATTACTTGTGGTAGAGTGCGTACCGGCCAGTTCAACAGATATGATTCAGGTCGAATGACTTGGCTTTAGGTTAATGTAGCTGTTTTATAATGTGATTTTTAATTTCTGCTGGTTCCCTAAATGTTACACCTCAGAGTGTTCCTCTTTCTAAATCAGGTTGCCGTTCATTGTTGTTCTTTCACTAATCATTAGTTGTTTCACGTAGCTAACGAACTGGTTCTTATACCCCCAAATGTTCATTACATTAATTCAAGATGTCATAGAAGGTACTGTCCACGAGAGGGCGCTATAAATTCAGAAATATCACAGTGCTCTGCCTAGGAATGGAACAACACTCGCATAGCGTAGCTGAGAAGGGTGGAGGCATATTTACCACTGTTGAGCATGTAGCTTTGTGCTTGAGAGAACTGCGTTTTGTACTGTTTTTTTTTTGTATAAAATAAGTTAATCATTATTTAGCAAGGTAGAATTTCCTAGAATTCAGAACCCAAGGCTGGTTTCTGATGCCAGCCATCATTCTTGTAAGTCCTTGTGATGAATGACTTTGTCTGGGATGTTCTCTCAGTCTTGTGTAGCAAATTAAATTTAGGCTGTCTGATATAGGGGCCATTTGTGCTTGTACTGTAGCCTCATTGTGTGGCAAGTAACCTCTGTTTGAGCCGTTGCTACGGGAACAGATCTCTGGTGTGGCAGTCAGCATGCAGCTGATGGATGGTCTCAGGATGTAGCTGCTGAAAACTTTCTCGGGCAGAGTTTTTCCGAGATGCTGCACTGAGTCACTGCCTGCTGCGTCTGCCAAAGCCTCGGTAACGTCTGGAGCTCTGAGTAAACAGCCTCTTCGGTAGATTACTTTCATGCATATTCTATTTCAGAACAGGTTGGTATTGTGCAAAGTCCATTTTGCCAGTTACTGCAGTAGAAACCACGAATAACACTGATAATGTTAAGTTACATCCATCTATTTCACAACTGCTTTGCCTGTATGGAGTCTTGTGGGGCCTGGAGTCTGTCTCAGGCAGCCCAGGGTACAAGGTACAGCCAAGGGCTATGCCCTGGAAGGGATGGCAGTTCATTGTGTCCTAAGTTACAGTGACTGTTATTTGTTTCTTTCAGATAACGATGAATACAGGCCACCAGTGTGGAAATCCTACTGTAAGTATCCGTCTGGTTTTGTAGTCAGTGTTGGGAATTTCAGGTCCAGAAGCTACAAATCTAGACCAAGATTTTGTTTAATGACATAAGAGACTTACAAAAAAGAGGGCATTCAGACCATCAAGCTAGTTTGGGGGGAATAGCTCAGAACTGTTAAAATCTTCACTAGCTCTGCTTTAAAGGAACCCGAGATTTTAGCTTGTACTACACTAATGATGAGACTATTCTGCCAATCTGTTCAGTACTCTGACTGTGACTCTTTGTGCTCAGCTGGTTGGTAGAAACAGAACCTTGTTCTGGATTTGTAGCTTTTGGACCTGAAATCAGCCCAGCACTGTTAGTGTTCCAGTGGGATCTTTCACTGCAGGAACGGCTGACCTCTTTGCTCCTTTTGCAGTGTACCAGCTCCAGCAGGAGGCTCCACACCCGCGACGTGTAACCTGCACCAGTGAGGTGAGCCTGCTCCCATGGCTTAACACCGCCTCCAAAATTCATCCAGCTGATGCACCGTTTTACTCTGGTGTTGGGTCAATGACACTCAAGCGATATGATTGGCCAATCAGCTGCTTTGCCGCTCCTCTATTGAGTCTGACCAATCGCATAACTCCCATTTTGCTCACTCTGATGCCGGACTGACCAATTATGTAACTGATTTGCTGCCTTAATAAAAACCAAAATAATTGTGTAATGAAAAAGAAGAAAAAGTTGGAAGAACTTGCGACCAAGAAGCCAAAGAGCTAGCAGTCGGAGAACCAGGGT
>JAODKF010000040.1:10214928-10233868 GCA_026779585.1 Mormyrus proboscirostris
GCCGGCGGGGGCCCCCCCCCCCCCCCCCCCCCAATGAGGTGTACGTGACAAGGACAGTCTGAAGGACTGAGTCATTGGAGACCAGGCCCCCTTTCCAGCAGCCACCATCAGCATCCGGTTCTGACACGGGCGCTCAGATTAGTTTCTGCTTTGTCTCTCTTGGTAACGCGGGACCTTCCCGCATCTCTTTGCAGATGGAGAAAAGGCGGACATCTCTGTGAATGTTTATGAAGATATTAATATCATCACCGGTGCACTTAAACTGTACTTTAGGGATTTACCCATCCCCGTCATCACGTACGACGCTTACCCCAGATTCATCGAAGCTGCCAGTGAGTATTAAGCATGAGTCTTTATCCCCCCGTGTGCGTGAAAGTAGGCCAATGCGTAGCTGAAGTGCAGTGCTCAGCCAGTTACATGCCAGATTTTTTTGGGAAGGTTCAACACAAAATGATTACGGCCTTTGCGGCCGCGGTGTGTTTAGAACGCAGTGCCCTGTGTTTCCGGGATGGTGAGAGTGACTCTTCACCCGGGGCACATATTGCCGCTGGAGACGCTGTAGGATGTCGCCGTTTGCCAGCAGACGGTGCAGTGTTAAGCCTTCCACTCAACTTGCCGGCATCCGATGGGACCTTCGATGAGCGGCTGCTTCCGAGATCCGTTTTGGATGTATGGAATATGATACCTGAATGTATCCTGCTGACACATGGTTCATACATCAGTGCTGACAGAGAAAAGACACATTGCTCATAGTAAAGTGACAGTTTCCTGTATGAATGTGACCTTTACATTTTGTTTATAGTCTCAATGGTCCAACTTATTATATTTTTTTGCTTTATGGTGTTGCGATAGCGATGCGCTAGACATGGAACTTTGGATTTTGATCTGTTCCCGGGCTGGTGATATGCTGAACGATACTTTCTGCTGATGTCGGTTGATGGCAGCATCCACCCAGACACACGTACAGTTTCTGTAGCGATCGCCAGAGGAAACATCTGATATTGTGTTTAACAACATACTGTACTGTTTTGTTTGTTTAACCTAATTAATTTGTATTATTTATTTACTTTTCCATTACTGGTATCTAGTTACAGTAGTTATTTGCTTTTTCTGTAACGGTAGTTGTTTACTTATTTATTGATCATGTCATATTTATATTCAACTGTTCCATGTGCGTTGAGTTCATCTGAAGTCCACTGTAAGCTGAGGAGCTTCTGTAACCCTTTTTCTCCAGAGAGTCATGGACATTCCAGCAATCCGATTAAATGTCTGATAGGGTAGGCCTGAGATCTGGCTGTCGGTGACCTCGCCGTGTTGTTCCTGTGTGCCGTGTCATTCCCGTGTGCTGTGTTCCAGAGCTCACGGACCCGGATGAGCGGCTGGAGGCCCTGCACGAGGCGCTGAAGCTGCTGCCGCCCGCTCACTGTGAAACGCTGAGGTATCTCATGGCCCACCTGAAGAGGTACAGCAAGCCCCACATCTCAGTGACGTCACACATGCCCGTCGCTCGTCCGCCTCCTCTGGGGACCATAACCCTCACTCCACGCTCCCCCCTTCCCCCCCGCAGGGTGACGCAGTACGAGAAAGACAACCTGATGAATGCAGAGAACCTGGGAATCGTGTTTGGGCCCACGCTGATGCGAGCGCCCGACCTGGACGCCATGACGGCCCTGAACGACATCCGGTACCAGCGTCAGGTGGTGGAGTCGCTCATCAAAAATGAGGACATCTTGTTCTGAAAGGAGGGAATCGCTTCCCCAAACCGGGGGGCTTCCTGCCGTCCCCCCTAACCATTTTTTAATTTTGTGCAAAGGCTTGAATATGAAGGAGTTGTTTTTTTTTTAATCATTGTACATTTCCCCTCCCCGCCCTACCCCCACTCCCAGTGGACCAGTACTGTAAATATCTTCTGCTTCCCCTTTTCATGGATGCGTGCGGATTATGTACCTTAAAGTTTAAGTTTGCATGTTTACCGCCCCATTTTTGTCGGGGGTTGTTAACAGAGACGGAGCGAAAGGCCAGAGCGTGTTTCTTTTGGATAGTGTTTAGTTATCCTGCATGTGTTTAGGTTCTCATTGTCGAACATCCTAACTCTGCTTTTCTGTCCTGTGGATGTAGCTCATTCTTGCTCAGTTGTTTTTGTGAAACACTATATACCTGTATGTGACATAGGATACATTTTTCTTTTTTTATCTACCTTCTTGAAGATTTGATCTTTTTTTCCTGTTTTGTTTTTATACACAGTATGTATTTAGACAAATTTTAAATCTGCATTCTAATAATTTGTGATTTTTTTTCTCACCCTTAAATCTAATCTTCACAAATCTTTTGCGCTCAACTTGCAATGATAAGTGTCTGATTCATGTTTTGGTTGTAATAATTTTGTATTTTGATTTGCGCATGGGTATATTAATTTATTAAATCTTGCTTTCCAGGTTTGGAATTTATGTGCTTTTTTAAACACCTTGAAGGACTGAAACGGAAGTGTCTCAGCAATTTGAGCAAGGTTTCTGATAGTAGCTGTTGCGAAACTAATGTATAGTAAAGCCACATTGTGATATTTAGAGACGACTGTACTGCTTTGCTTGCACTGGAGATAAACTTTTTTCATGTTTGTTTGGGCCAATTCCTCAGTACATCTGCAGACTGTGAATGATTCCCTTTCAGATGAAGACCAAACCCCCAGCATCTTGCTTCCTACCTAGATGCTTGATTCTTGCGTGACTGACATCCGTCTCTGTCCTCCCGATGTGACATCCTTCCAGTGTGAGCATAGCCTTCCATATCACTCACAGGTTCTCAGATACTTCACACGAATTCCTTACTGATGCCGCCTGTAGGACTCTCCTTGTATTCCTCTTAATCTGTTCCCAGCTTCTGGTTTCTGGGTGATCACCAACGCAGCTTCCTTTTGAGATGCTCTGCTGGGGGAGAGCAAGTGGGGGGGGGAGTAGCGCTGTCTGGCAGTGGCAGCAGCTGGCTCTTCCCAGTTCACTGTAAAATCTCATTAAGTTATCCAGCATTGTCTCATTGCTTACCGTGAAAACTCTGGCTTTTTGGTTTGCGCTAAATCTCGCAGAAGCTAACCTTTGCATGCTGAGAATGTTGGGTTCTCACAGTTTAATAAACTCAGCCCTTGCGTCCCGATCTGTTGGCATGAATGATTATAACTGTTACACCACCCCCCCGCCCAAAGAAAAAATATATGAAATATATTTAGATAAATCCGCTGGCTTTTTTGCTTATTTTTTAAAGAATATGTATACTGAAGAAGGTGATTGTTTGAGAAAAAGGTTGTGTGCTTCCCAGTCCGGTCCTTGGGGTTCAGTTTGAGAGAGACTGCTATGAACCAACAATGGTTTGTTTACAAAATGATTTTAGCGGAACTATGGAGCCTTTGCATCTGAGTGTGGGGGATTCACAAAGTAGAACCTGCAGCCAGCTGATCTGGAAGCAGCAGCATAAAAAGCAGCATCCTGACCAGATTGGCTTTCACTTCTTTTCCAACAGATGCTTGTTTTTTACGTTGTGTTCTGCATACTGATCTGTCGCTTTTGATTCCATGATGCAACCATGGTGGAAACGGGTCAGAACCAGCCCCAGGTAAACATGGTACCTTCACGCAGCTCTTCGCAGCGGCACCAGACTGAGGCTGTCACTGCTGCTGCAAAGGGTGCCATGAGAAACAGTGTGACAGGAAGCCAGTTAATCACAGTATGGTGATGTTTATTCAATTCATAACCAGTGAATACAAATTTCATAAGAGAACTGACCTTTTGTTCATTCAGCTGAGCCGGAATCCTGTTGTTTCATTGATAGATTGACCTAAATTCCAAATGCAAAGCATGGAACGAATTGGAAAGTTGCGTTTGTGGCTGTGCATTAAAGACATGCAGCATGTTTACTCAAGTCTAAATGGTCTGATTATTTTTAACCATCTCATCCAGTCAAGAACCCAACAATTTGAAATATTAGTAGTTAGATATGAAAAGAGCAAAAGGGACTTCATATATATTAATATACTTGAATTATATATTATTTATATATGTACATACACAGACATATATACAAGGTAGGAGAATACATAGTCACATGAAATGGAAAAAAATATATTAAGCCAAGATTTTTTGTTATTAATGCTTAACGTGAAGTATTCATAAGTCCCTAGCTTGTGGGGGTGGGGCAGGGAACTATGGGAGCTTTCATGGGTTCAGCCATTACAGAGAAGCCGCATCAATCATGTGGAGATTGCTGGTGAAAAGAGGCGGGTGACATTCCCACAGGACAGTCATACGGCTGACTCAGACCTGGCGATGAAACGCAGCGTTTCAGGGATGTCGGGAAGGACCAGTGGCGTCCCTGAAGATGGGGGTCTTCCTCAAGGTCACAAAGGCAGATTCTGGCAAATGAGTCATTCTCTGTGAATTAGGCATTCTCTGTCTGGGGGAGGCATGAACGAGGGGGGGATCCCGCAATCGCCAAAGCTGCCGTCTGCCTCTAAACCCTGATGGACGAGGCTGACGGGAGAATGACTGGATGATTAAACGGGTGGTGGCCATGGAGAAATTGAGTTGTCATCACGGCCGCAGAATGGGGGGGTCAGCAGTGACATATCAAGCCATTTAGGGACACCAATAAAAACAATGGAGATGCGGAATGAGCGTGTATCCGATGTGGCTTTAGCAGAAATTTATAAAAAATATATGTTTAAAATATAATGTAATGGATCTGAGGGTGCGATTCTGTACTTACACCCAAGGGAAATTATGTTGGGTATAACACACACCCATCCAGATTGCGTTGCCATGGAGCCAAACTCAAGGTTCCTATCACTCCATGACATCTTTTTTTGCTCATAAATTAGGAACTTAACTGTAAACAGCTTGTGCCTCAGATAACTGCAATTTTAATCGCTCAGACTGCTGAACAGTATAGACAGTGTCTGTCCAGATCACAGACAAGATGCTGGAGATTCCTAAAAGTGCGAAGAGAAATGTACCTTTCAGAAGAAACAAAGAAATAAAAAATGCAAACGTGTTGTGGTATTGATGCTCGCAGCTTAACACTGTTACCACAAGGCTAGGAGTCTGAGCCCCAGCTCTGCTCTTTGTGCCTGTGCAGTTTGCATGTTCACGCTATCTCTGTCGTCTGGGTTTCCTTCTTCCGGTCTGAAGGCTAATTAATGTCTGTAAATTGCCCATAGGATGAGTGTGTTCAGATGCCCCCTAATGGGCTGGTATCCTGGCCAGGGTGGGCCCAGCCCAGCCACGAAATGCAATTAAAAGAGGGGAAGGTCTTATGAGACAAACTGATGTATTTCTGAAAATTATCCAAGTCAGAGATAAATTCACAGTGAAGTCAGGGTACAAATAAAAAGTTTGAAAAGCTTTAAATTTTAAAACTGTACCAGAAAATGACCATGTGCTTATATTTTAAACACTGCTAAATATTCTGCTTTAATATGAATGGTTGTCATATAACATGTATGCAGTAAATTATATTTCCTTAGCTCTATTACCCATTTAACATGCATATTGAACACACAACAGGTACTGTAGTATGCTGTTGCGGCACCTGGATTTCATGTAGCTGACTGTTCCTGAGGACTATGATTTATTTCATGCTTTTTTCACTTTTTGTATGTGCGTTTTGGTATACACAATGTTCAATGAACCTGTAGTTTATAAGTGGTTGCAAGATTATTAGATAAAGTTCATGGACAACCAATTTTTGTTGACGGGGGCGCTGCCCAAGGCGCTATACAAGCTGTACCAGCCCCCACTGATTAGTGGATGTTCAGTTTTCGCAAGCTATTACCACGGGCGCGTGGCCGTAAGTCGAAGGTACCAATACTCGCTGATTTCCGTTGTTGGTGATCTCATAATAAAGTTTTCCTAAAATCGAAAAAAAAGTCACAACCAATGACATTGTTAAAATGACCTGTGAATTTCATCATGAAAAATGAAAGTAAATTCATACATGTACACAACTTGTAAGGTTTAGTGAAAAGTGTTCTAGACGGGCTTGAACCCGCAACCTTCGGATCCATGAGTATCATTTTCTAAAATGTTTCACAAAAATGGCTTTCTATCACATGTAATGCACAGCTCAACCAAAAACGCTCTTCTTTCTCATTTTTTCTCCCCTCACACTGTTTTCCTCAGTTCTTTTGCCTTTTCCCTGCAACCCGTTCTTCCCCATATTTTCGCCTTCTCCACTTAAACGCTTTATCCTGCCTTTTGGAAATACAACAAGCACTAGGGCTTACTACGGCACCTGGATTTCATGTAACTGAATGTTCCTGAGGACTGCGATATCATTTCTTTAATACTTTTGTAAATTGTTTAATTTTCGTCTCAGTTTTTGTATGTGTGTTTTGGCATTTATAGCGTCCCGTCAAGCTGTACTTTATTTAATTTCAGTATATGCCATTCCTGGAGATAAACAGCCGTCAGCCTCGTTAGCGCAGTAGGTAGCGCGTCAGTCTCATAATCTGAAGGTCGTGAGTTCGATCCTCACACGGGGCAGACATAAGTTCTTTTTTTGTTATCATGGACGTATTACTGAAACAGGAAACGGAGGATGAAATGCTACTCAGTAAGTACAAATACCAGTGTATAAAATATACTATCAAGTGCAGCAATTTTCAACCACTACTCATTCTGAGCAGACAAACCCAACATAGATACATCACTATTCCTCTACTACAGCATTAGTATTCCACTACTTCAGCATCATTGTCCATCTACTACTGCATTACTATTCCTCTACTACAGCATCAGTATTTCACTACTTCAGCATCATTGTCCATCTACTACTGCATTACTATCCCTCTACTACAGCATCAGTATTCCTCTGCTTTAGCATCTTGAGGCTCAGCTTGCAGACTAGAGGTGCAAGCTACTAGTCTCTGTTGATCAATTGGGGGATTTATACTGAATGTGATTATGCTGTTTGGGGGGCAGGGGGGCTGAAAAGAGGGTGAAGGTAAGATGATTCCAAGGGCCCCTGAGTAGAAGGTGCCCTAAAACATGGGGTGTGTCTGAAATCAGTGCACTGAGATGTAGTGCAACCCTTCTGTAGTGCACACTACCATGGGTAAGTGCTAAATGGAACACTAACGTAAGTGACAGACTTACATTTGATCGCGATTCTCCAGCGCACCAAAATATCTGCCGTGAAAACTTGCCAAAAGTCTCTTTTCCCCTTCCGCTACGTAGACAAAATGGCGTCCGTTTAGCGCGAGGAGTGTCCATCATTCTGCATTGCCTTTTCTGGCTGTTTTCAGTGCACAATCCGGGTACTTTCAGTACACTGAATTTTAGCTTAGTTGTCAGTGTGAACACACTATGCTCTAAAACCACGCACTAAAAGTGCGCAAGTGCGCGATTTCGGACACACCCACGGTCTCGGTTGAGGGCCACAGTGTGATATGCTTTCATGGGGCCCAAAATCTCTAGCAGTACCCCTGGTGCTGTCACTTTAATGTGCAATCCTGGAACTGGAACAGGTCATTGCCTTGATGTTTGGCTGCCTGATGCTGGCTACCCTTCTGCTGTGGACAGGTTCTGGGACAAGGAACCTTGTTCGTCTAGTGGGAGGTCCCCGTTTTCCCTCCTGTCTTAAGGCTGGCTGTGTAGTCGTGTGAGTGTGTTTGTTGTACTGGGGGTGACTGATATGGAGAAGGGTGACGTATGATGATCTTGTTCTTCTCATCTCCACCAGGGTGCTGGGCAGCTCCTGCAGAGTCAGGGCTTCCCCCGTCCTAGCGAGAGGGACACCCCCTAAGCTCAGCTGCCCATTACTGCGACCGTGCTGGTGGGATGCCGCCATTGATCTTCGCAGAGCGCTGTCGCTGGGATTCAGCAGCGCCGTTGGCATTAGAGCAAGGGGAGGAACCGGCCTTCCCATAAGGCTGTGTTCAGCAGTGGAGAACACCTGGAGAGTTAAAGGGGAACCGGTAAAAGGCAGTGTCAGGTGTGTGCTGCAGTAATGCGCCACTTGCATTGGCAGCCAAACATCCCACACCGCAGGGCGCCGTCATTTCTGATGCAAGACGGGTTCCTCTGTCTTTTCCGTTTACATTTAATTGTATTCGGCAAACTCTTTTGTGGGAAGTGATGTACAAATGAGACACGTCACAAATGGCTGTTAAGTAGTTGTCTAGTGCTGCATTACATCTGAACCTGAAACTCAAAGATTTCAGCTGGAAAGTCCCCTGAAATTAGGATTCCGACTCGGAATGTCGGAGGAACCTCTGCAACCCCAACCTCACAATTCAAGATGGCTGCAGCCTTTGTCAACAGAAGTGAAAGTTGCAGTTATATACTGTTTATTAGCGGTTATGTTTTCTTTGTGTTTCATTAAATCAGTGGAAACACACAGTACTGTTCCACTGCTGTCTGTGGATGTGTTGCTATGGTGATTGTACACACAAAATACCATGTAATATGTTGTTATCAACTGATATTGCTAACAGCTTTCACAAAGCAGGATTTCTTGCTTACCCGGATAACTTGTCAGATTTAAGGTAGTCTGGCCTAAATGTAAATGAATGAAGAAAGAGTATTTAAACTGGGGTACCTTAAATCTGACTAGTTGCCTGGCTAAGCATGAAATCCTGCTTTTTGAAACGGGTCCCTGGTATTGCTAAATGGCTTTCCGACTTGTTACTGGGACTCACTTAACTCGGATGTGACATTCCCAGCTCTGACTTTAGTCCTCCGAGGTAAATGGAATGCAGCATAAGATCTAAGTGCAGCTAGACTGAGCTTCCAATGAATGTCCAGCTACAAGTGTAAGCAGTATTGGAGCAAGAGCTACACAACATCTACCAAACAAAGCAGGGACCTAATAAAACAAGTATTCAATGAGAGCAAAGTGCAAGATTCAGGAACCATACCTTGCCGTAGAGCGGAGTCGGAGTAGCAGAAGTATCCCAGAAAATCATGGGTCTTCGCACATTTCTTGAACAGAAGATGAGCCAAAGTTATCACCCTTCATTGCATGACCTTTTTTTTTACATTCACATCCAAGTCATAATCTGTATCAGCAGATTTTCTTCAGTGAGGTGATTAATGTCCTGAGGCACAAGAGAGGAGAGGGCTAGGATGGGGGGGGGGGGGGTAGTGGGGTGGGACTGTGGGTGTCGCTAGATGCCCCTGGACATGGAGCAGAGAACCCTGGAACCATTTGCTTTGTGTAAGTATTGATCTAGACCCTTATAATTAAAATGTTAAAAGTGGGCCTGAGGCAGTGACATCGACTGCACTACAGCGACAAATCACTGGGCTGCTGGTCTGATTTGAAAGCCGTTGGATTGGACGAGTGGAGAGTGATTTCAGCACACTATAGTGCACATGGTGATTCACTTACAGCACAAGTACAGCATTTAAACAATACACACACACACATCCAGAGGCTAAGCCCAAGACCCTCCACTTGACTGTGCCTGTCTGGGCTACATGACAGCGTGGATCACCCCTGCTCTCATGTGCTTTGATTCACTGTGTTTTACAACACCAGTTAAGTGTTTATAAATTGTTGAGTGCTGCATTATCTTTTATAATTCTTTCCTGTGACAATAGTAAAGATGCCATGAACATGATTTGCAGATATCAGGTTTATTTGCATATTCCAACTTTCCTATATTGTGTGACAATAAAATGAATGTTGAATCTTAAAATTCGATATAATTTATTTCTATGGTGATGGTGTCTGCTGTAGATGAGAACTTACTTACTCTGCCGACGTTTGTCCTTCAGCTTGGATCTCATGCTCTCCACCCCCACTGTTGTGTCACTCATCGGGGGGGGGGGTTTGGGGGCTGTTCACAGTAGTGTCATCAACACTAGGTTCCTCTGGTTTCCAAATCCAAAACTCCCCACACACTAATGCATACACATCATGGGAAGGGTGACAGAAAGCAGTACGATATAAATGGTGGGTGTTTATCTGTATTGTCTTGTGTGTTTTTCATTGTTGGTAATACTTTGCTGTAATACTGCAGATGCAAATTGAAACCAGTCATCCATCCATCCATCCATCCATCCATCCATTTTCTGCAATCACTTGTCCTATTAAGGGTCACGGGGGGATCAGAGCCCATCCCAGAGGCTATGAGCGCAAGGCGGGGAACAAGCCGGGATGGGGCTGAAAGCCAATCTTAATGTCAAGAAAACGGTAACCATACCAAACTTACTCATTACTGCCATCTACTGCTCCTTCAGTATATCATTCTACAACCGCGCTTAACCATGTTGCAACTTTAATTACATCAGAAATTTAGTGTTCCGTCATTTCACCATAATCTTTTTGGTTTTTCACAACACGATATTGTGGGAAAATGTAGGAGCTGAGGGACTAACGGGGATTTGGGAAAAAGCTGAACTTAAACAGCACAGTCACTCTGGGCAACACTGTCCCCACAAAATAAGGCAGGGTATTCAAATCCCACCGCTACTTTGTGTGTGGAGAGTTTGCATTTTCTCTCCATGTTGTCTAGGTTTCTTATCACAGTCCAACGACGTGCAGATAGGTTGTCGCTAAATTGCCTCTGTATGTCTGCCTTCCTTGTGTCCTGTGCTGCCTGGAATGGACTCCAGACCCCAGTCTGTGATAACCAGGTGAAAGGTAAGTGGATAAACCCCATAACATCCAGATCAGAAATCTCTTGTGAATATGTGTGGATCGGAAACAAAATTACTAAAAAAATCTGTTGAATTAGGAAATTACTATTTTAGGGTGGGATTCCTCATTGAATTCTTATTTATACAACACGCCACTGTTGTAATACTGTCAAGGTAAGTTTTTTAAAAAAGTACCTCACATGAACTCAGAAAGAATGTATTTCATAATGTGAGAGTTAAATATATATAGGTTGTCTTATATTAACATACTGCTTGTTAGATGTTTTGCATATGAAATGTATTTGCCAAATGTTTATTTATACCACCATTCTAGTAATAGTAATTAGTAATAGTAATTACAACTTTATTGATCCCCGTGGGGAAATTGTTTTTTACGCCTCCCTCAACTTGCTCTTTGTAGAGTAAGCTGTCCGCGAAGAGCAGCCACCTGTTGGGGCGCCCAGGGAGCTGGGGGTTAAGGGCCTTGCTCAAGGACCCGCAGACATGCTGAGGCTGGGTTTGAACCTGTGACCTTGTGATTACAGGCACACAGGCTTCTATAGTAAGATATTAAATATTAACGAATAATAATAATGAAGAATGTGTTACATTTTAAGTCTATGCAAGAGTGATGTGTGGAGGTGAGTTTTCGTGTGATCTGTAGGATGTAATCACTTATACCACTCTCAGGAGTGATGTGTGGAGGTGAGTTTTGGTGTGGTCTGTAGGATGTAATCACTTATACCACTCTCAGGAGTGATGTGTGGAGGTGAGTTTTGGTGTGGTCTGTAGGATGTAATCACTTATACCACTCTCAGGATTGGTACTAACCTGTCTTTCCTGGGGTTGGGGCCTTTTTTATGATACTTTATCATTCAGGGGAAAAGCAGAGTTGCATATGTTTTATAATTTGTAGTACAGCGTAGTATGACATACAGTGACATAGTGTAATACAGGGCTGGGACTGACCAATAGGTATACCAGACATTAGGTATACCAGGCATTAGGTATACCAGACATTAGGTATACCAGGCTTTAGGTATACCAGGCATTAGGTATACCAGGCTTTAGGTATACCAGGCATTAGGTATACCAGGCATTAGGTATACCAGGCTTTAGGTATACCAGACATTAGGTATACCAGGCTTTAGGTATACCAGACATTAGGTATACCAGGCTTTAGGTATACCAGGCATTAGGTATACCAGGCTTTAGGTATACCAGACATTAGGTATACCAGGCATTAGGTATACCAGGCATTAGGTATACCAGGCCTTCTCCCTGTGGGCCGATGGGTGTTAGCCAGCAAAATTTACCATGAGGACCTCCCCCGCAAAAAAACACTGCGGCCCATGATGGACCCATAAGACCATGGCCAAATTTTTGTCCTAATCCTGCCTTTATAGTATAGAATATCATATTATAGCATAGCCCAGCACAACACAGAACAGCATAGCATAGCATAGCATAGCATAGCATAGCATAGTATAGTATAGTGTTTTATATGACCAAGCTGTCCTATCCAAAATTAAATACATATATGGAAATAAAAAGTTTCGGTTGAACACTTCTAGGAAGGTCACAGAGACACAAGGGGTCACTGCCCCCCTCGACCACCCCTGTCGACATGGCCGTGACCTCTCCGTGTGCTCAGGGTTTTCACTGACACCGTCTGGCGACCCCGAAGACAGCCCTTGAACGGAAAGCTGGAGGTGCAGGAGAAGTGCCACAGCAGTTTGCTCCCTTCTTCCTTCCCCCCCCTGTTTCTCACTGATGCCCCCCTTCCTGGCATTCTGTTCTTACTCAGCCGTGACTCGTCCCCTGTCCTTGTGACTCTCCTCTCTCCGGTCCAGCATCGGAAGTCAGTTGCCACGGTATTGGCTTAGACCTTGCAATGCTGAGTATCGTTTATAAGATCAAGGAAATTGTACAGTATTAAACATGGTATTTGGCATGCTGATCATATACCATTCTTAACAGTTTAAAGTAACATTTTTGCATTTCCTTCCAAATGATAATACCTGAATTATAAGGCAGATTATTGGCATACTGTAGCATTTTGTGAGGAGTGTTGTGTATGATAAATAATAACTTACAGATCTTTGAATTAATGGCACATGTGAACAATACATGAACTTAATAACTAAGTCCTTTTAAAAGTAAAAGACAATGTGCATAGTTTTCGGTTTGTTTAGCCACGTGGACGCTTCTTTCAATTGATGGCATGATGCACACGCGCGTGTTAGAAGCACATCTGGAAACATTGCATCACTGCAAAAGTCCCGGATTTGGGGGAAGCAGAAGTTTCTCTGCACACAGCGACACTGTAGCTATATGCACGGTCTCTCGGAGTTAAATGCCTCCTCTTAGGTTTGTTTGACACAACAAAACTGCGAGTGATGTAGCAACGAGTGGAGATTAAAAAAAAAAAAAAAAAAAAACGAGGTCGCACAGGTTAGTAAAATGTTGCACTAATCTAACAGTTTGCAAGAAAAAAGGACTTGGGCGGAAATAAATATCAAAATTACGTTATGCGAAGGAGTGGTAGTATGCAAGACGCTAAGGAGAGTTTGTGGTCGAGTGGAAAAAAGTTGCCTGACGATTGAAATTCACCTTTTATGCTGGTTTTTGGCGGTTGTCAGTATTTGGTTTCGAAATGCTATTGTTGTATAGCAAATAACCAAAAAAGTGTGATGTAATTCTGCTTATCGAAGGACATCAGCTTGTATAAAGAGATCAAAAGTTATCGAAGTGCGGTAAATGTGCGTTAGTTATGATTTCTACATACACAGACTTGGTGTTTATGGTTTGTAAATTGTCTTGATGAAGTCGCCTGATTAAAACGTTTGTTTTATTACCAGAGGTGCGCATATTTCAGATAAATAACACGCCTTTTAGTGCGGCTCACTTTCAGGATCACAAGGTGAGTTTTAACACCTCATCGTACACATTATCAGTTTATCCGAAGACTTGAGAACTTTATCAGTGATCCTTCATGATGGCGTTAAATAACTTTGCGGATTGGGGGAAGTTATGCTTCGTCTTCATGATGGACATTATGGTCCAAACAAGTCCTGCAGGACGTGTCTGCTGCTGATGTTTGCTCCACGTCAGTGTTGATTACATTATTATTATTGTTATTTCTTCCAATTTCGCACCGTGATCCTAGCATTTTGAGGGTGTTTGCGGCTTTTCCGAAAGCCATGGTGCTGTATAACTGCGTGTCTGTGTTCGGCTGGGTGTTGATGGTTACTTACTGCTAGCTTACAGACGTATATACATAGTTTGGACTCGGATTTATTCGCTGGGTCATTTCCCAGTATTGTTGCATTCTCGGTGCTACTGAAATTGAACTCTTCTTTTTGACAGTACTAGCGTCTTTCTGGTCTTTCTCCTACTTGGACATGTTTCTTGTTTACACAGTCGATCATCAGTGAGGTTTACTGTCTGCATTGGCTCAGGGTCAGTGTGTAACATGAACCTGTCAAAGTTACAATGTGCCGCTCGAAAAAGACTTTTGCTACGTGTACTCTGTGTTTTGACCATTTCTCTTTTAACTGTAAGACAATTAAAAGAGACAATAGCTACTTTACTTAAAGCGGATAAGAAGCTTGTTCATAGCTGTAAGTTGTAAGTGTAACATAATACACAGGAATTTAAATCAGCCAGATAAAATGAATCATAATGAAATTATTAAAACTTGATACATTATTTACATATACGTTTTATACATCGCAGAGATATAGAGAGTGCATATTAGTCAGAAGTCGATTCATCTTACGTTGTTTGACAATTATCAATAACTAATGAGGTCAGATAAGCTAGACTTCTAATTGTGAAATGAGTAAAGCAGTACCAGATAACTTAATGCCTGGTTCCTCATTTAATCCCGCGTAATGCTTACTTCGTTTCTTAAAATTAACTCGTTTTTTTTTTCATTCTGCAGTGTCAGCAGTTCTGGACAGTGCGGTGAAACGCTGGGTGGGGAATCGACGATAGTTTTTACCAGGGGTGAATGTGTGTGTGTGGGGGGGTGGGGAGCACTAGCATAAAACTAATATTTTATGTTAAATATGGGGAGGTCCAAACGAATAATCATGAAATTATGAAATGTGAGAGGCACGTGCCCCTCAGATTTAATGGCGGCGACGCCCATGCTTTTCACGGGGTCCCACGAAAATGAGGTTTATGAGGTAGAAACGGGGTGGGAATCTGCTTTAGTGTCAATATTATAATGTGGAAATGGAGTTGGATGGTATTTTTAAAATGCCTGGTGTGTTTTCTTTGTGGCTCCTGGGCCAATGTTGACGTTAAAGTCCACAAAAATGTAGATGAGTTGCAGACGTTCCAGAGCTCCACATAAAATTGTCTGTATAGGTGATGACTTGGGAGCTTGATGGTTTTCGTGTATAAGGTTCATGTAGCAGAATAGCTTTTGTTATGAGATGAAAGATTGCTCTTGCATTAGCAGTGAGCCCAGAGCACTTAGAGTTTTTGTAAAGAACAGCATTTTTCTCCCCATTTCTGTCACGTTTTGGTTTTTGCCCCCCTCCCAGAATGCTGTAAAACAGGTATAGCAATGAGTGACTGTGGGTGCCCTTCCACATTCCATCATGGCGCCCCTTCCGTTCACGGGCTACAGTGAATTGCCTCTTTACCTTGTATGGTGCTGTTCTTTTGGCTCCTGCTGGTCCATCGCCACGACCCTCGTCTGGTCTGGGCAGGCATCCCGGCCCGAAAGCTGCCAGCGGGCACGTAAACCTGACCCGCGAGTCGGTTCCGCTAGAGGCCGCACAGTCGTAGGTGTGGATCTGACGCGGTGTGGTGTTGACAAAGGACAGTCACATAACTAGGCTTGAGCAAAATGGCCCTGATGATGAGCAGTGATGCATTCTGGGAGCTGGTCCAGGTGTCACGGGAGTTCATTGACATGGGAGTGACCACAAAAGCCTGCCATCCGAATTTTGTGAAACGTGAATCGATGGCGTGTAGCCGGCCCTGTAAGCATCGCTGTCATGTGTGAGTCAGTGCACAAGTACGGTAGAAGGCCTCTGTCTATCCCTAACCTACTATGAGCTGTTCGCTCTGGTCGTCTCGCTGGTGAGGAGTTGGATGGTAAATACGCGCTATCTGAGTTTTGTGAGAGAAGCATTTAAGTTTTATTTTGTGGGGTATAATGGATAGAGTCTGGCTGGACATATTTTTAGCCTGATCTGTTCCTGATAGGATTTGTTCTGAGAAATTTGCACTCTGCATTCAGCAGAACTTATTTTCTCCCTCTGAAAAATGATGCTCTGTGTTGCGCATTTTTGTGAAAATCATGATAAACATGATGCAGGGAGCGTGACTCTGTTCATGTTTTTTTTTTTTTTTAAACCTAGCAGCACAGTGCAGTGCAGTGCAGTGCAGTGCAGTTAACGTTATGGAGAACTGGTGGGGAACTCTGATAGGCTCACTGTGCCGTGGGGAGGAAATGTGTGGGGCAGCAATGCAGAACACAGGAAGTGTCTACTTTGTGGTGGGGGGGGCACTGGCAGGAGTAACCGACAGGACGAGGTGAGACCTTCTGAAAGCCTCTTTCCTTATCCTTAGACTGGGCATTAAGGGAGGGGTAACTTGTGGCATTAACGATTTTGTGAACGATATCACGTCTCGTTAGGAGTTTGTTGGACTGTGTGTGTGCATGAGCGGCTGATCCGTTTATCTGGCGTTTCTTATCTCCGTGGCGATTAGACTATGGTGACATGAGGAACTGAAGTGTGTCTAAATGTGGAACTGTGACTTCTGCAAAGTTCTGGTCAGCTTAAAAGGGAATTATGAAGGCATCCTCATACCTTGGTGACCAACTTGTCATTGGTCATTTCATCCGTCTTTTTTTCCAAGTTTTTCTTCCTCAAACGCAAGAATATAAAAATAATTTAGGCATCAAACAACCCTTGAGCTTGCAGTAAGTAAAGTAATATTTTGCCATGGTGGCGATGACAGAAATATACTCCGGGTGTTTATTGATGATGGCATGTGCTTTGCTGTGTTTAAAACATTTCTGTACTTCATTATGGCTCTCAGGAATCCGCACTTGATCGTTTACCTAAATTCTTCCATAATCGTTCATCCTGTAGAGGCTCTGAATTGTTTTGTTTGATTCGTCTGTAGCTGTCGTTGGGTGGAGTAATGTCCCCGTAAACTGCTTGGTGCACCTGGAGAGACGTTCGGCTGTGTAGTAGCCTGACGCTCCATGCCAGGCAGCTGCCGGATTTGCTCTCGATGTCGAGCTGGAATCGTTTTATTGCCATCCCCGCTGATAATAAACACTTGAATGTAAATATTGTTCGATGGCACACGGGGAAGGAAGCGAACCTTCAAGCCTTCATGGTTGCCAGGGTGTTGTGTCTCAGAGATGTGCTTTCAGGTCCATCCACATGCCTGCCGGAGTGGGGGGGGGGGGCCTTGTCAGCAAAAGCTGAAAACCTTTGTCTGTTGCTTTTGTAAGGAAAGAAAATCGTGAGTAGTACTTGTTTCACCCAGGTAGATCACCATATGAGAGAAGTCATGAATTAAGGTGAATGATCTGTTGCCACGTTTCCGGCGGCTTAGCTAGAAATTCTAGGACAAAAAGTCACCTCGGGCCCCCCTGCCCAACTTTACATATAATGTCACATAGGGGGTCCTGTAAAATGCTGGTCCCTCTGAATCTGCCAGGGAACCCACCTCCCTACTGTGCCTTCGCGTGTGACGGGGTGTCGTGATTTTAAAGAGGTACCAAGGTGTCATTTTAGAGGGAGAACCCTTAGGCTATGTGTGACTATTGAAATCAAAGTTAATTTATCAAATACACAACAGTATGGCAAACAGTAGTAGATAGAGGCAATGATGTGAATTTCCCTGAGACTCCCAGTATAAAGTGAGTAACAGAAAGGTGCAAAGAAAATTAGTGAAATGTCGATGCTGGTGACACCACAGAGACTTAATCTGCGGCATCGCTTAGTGACACCACGCTGTCCCTGTCATGGCCTGCCCTCTGCTCATGTGACCTCTGACACCACGCTGTCCCTGTCATGGCCTGCCCTCTGCTCATGCCGCCAGGGGTGATGGCTGGGGGGAAAAGCGAGCATCCATTTTTAGCAGAGCGTTGTTTCTTTGTCGTTTTATGTGTCTTTCGTTTACAAATGTGATTTCTGATGACGGTGACATCATGGGATTATTTGAGGGGGCCGGGTGTTAGTGTTTGCTACTCAGTTTCACCTTCAGAGCACAGACACACACGCACGCACACACGCACGCACACACGCACGCACACACGCACGCACACACACACACACACACACACACACACACACACACACACACATGCGTGCGCGCACACACATTCTCACACTGGCTTGATCTGCCTCTCCATCATGTTCAGGATCACTGAGCTCATACAGGATGTTATCTAACCCACTCAGCCTGGTCTGGATGACCAGCCCTTGCGGCAGGGGGGGCTCTGGCCACAACCCCGCCCTGCGACTTCTGCAGAAATAGTTTTGGTCCAGTTTTAAAAGCTCCCTGGGTGGCCTGGGCTCTTCACTCTGACCATGTTAGGCTCTTTTTTGTGCTTCTCTATGCGAAACAGGCTACTTTTGCTTGCACAGACATTGGATGTGGCTTATGCAACGTTACACAGAGTTCAGAGTTGATCTTCAGTTGATGACCCTGTAAAATATAACTTTATCCTCTGTGCTCTGATACTAACAGTAAAACACAGCACTGTTTTTCAGGCATGTTCAAGCAAGTTGTCTAATATTTAGAGTGGATGATATTTATGTGGGGGAAGGTGCTGGCTGTAGTAGGGTTAGCCACTGTTCTGCGATTCTAAAATAAGGATGATCTTTTACAGCATTGCGCATCTGCTGTCAGGTTGGGGAATGAGGCCCATAGACGTGTAAATGGCATTAGATCTGTGCTAACGCAGGAAAAAAAAAAACAAAAAAAAATCAAAATGAGCGTCTGAATGGTGCGTCAGATGTTTGGTTTTCAACGAGGAGGAAGTTGAGGTGATTCTGAGGGGAAGTTGCGGAGGGAATAGCTTAGATGGGCAGAGTTCTCTCAGGAAAGTATGTGCAGGGGTGTTGTTTACCCCCACAAACTTCTCATTGGCTACAAACAGTCACTACATTAAATATTCCTTATTTCGGAGATTCTGAAGCAGCATGTTCTGCTAACAGCTTGCTAGGCATTATCTTCTAACTCAGTCATTGGGGTTTTGATAATATATAATAATGCTTATATATGCAAAGGGAACAGCGTAATCCAAAGTGATGTAAACAAATCCC
>JAODKF010000040.1:10239650-10253838 GCA_026779585.1 Mormyrus proboscirostris
CCGGCGAGTAATGAACACACTCCCAAGCTCCCCCAGAGGAGGTTATCCCTAAACACGCCTGCTCCGGTGCCCCCTCCAGTGCCCCCTCCAGGCCGTAACGGCCCCCTGCCAACTCCTCCCAATGACAGAGCCCCTCTTCCAGCCCGGTCCGGTCCCTTACCTCCCCCTCCCAATGAAAGGCCCCCACCTCCAGGCAGGAACCCACCTGGCCGAACTGGTAAGAACTGCTAGCAGGTCTCATTGCTACCTTCACCAAACAGCTGCAAATGGTGATGCTAAATTTTACCGTGTTTACGGTGATCTCGCCCAACAGAGTCATGTGACTTAAAGCTACCTATCAGAAACATTCAGTGCTTCCTGTCATAGTTTCCTCACTCACCGATTCAAGCCCTTCTTGTTTAACCTACTCACCCCGAAAGCTGTCATGATCTTATCTGAGATTAAAACTGAAAATACAACCCCCACAACAAAAAATATGTTATTTTTTTAGCGTTTGGAAGGAGTGTTTCTTCACATTAGTGTGTTTTGTCTCTGATAATGATATGCGAGGCCCCCAACCCAGACAAATACAATTAGCTTCCAGTTTATTGGTACCGCTGTCACTCAGGGGCCCTTGGAATCACCTTGACTTTGCCCCTTTATGGTGCCCCTGACTCTGACCATGGCACAGTCATAATGCCACACTAAGCTGCAGTATTGTCATGCCCCTGCGCGCAGTTCGACAGCGAGGTCTGTGTCTGCACGTTGACCATTTCCCGTGTTCCCAGGTCCCCTTCCGCCGCACCCGCCTGCGGGAAGACCAGTCGGCAGTGTGAGGGGCTCTCCGGTCCCCCCCCCACCAAACAGACCGGGGTCGGAACCAATGCGAAAAGGGCCCAGACCCCCTCTTCCACCAGACAGGACGGGTGCTGGGGGTCCCCCGCTTCCACCACCCCCCATGGGGAACGGGTACCACGACTCGTTCCCCCCCTTCACAGGTGTGTGTGGGGCTGACTCCAGATCAGCCGTCCAGTTGCATTGGTTTATGCTGACCCCAAATGTTAAATTCAATAATGTACACCTTCCTGGAAACACCAAAAGAGTTCTATTACTAAAACCACCACTAGGTGGTGACATGAGTCAGAAAAGAAACTGTTACATTTTATATGTTTATGTGATATTTTTGTCAAATGCAGATGAGTGGGAGGCCAGGTTTTCCTTTCACCCAGTATCTGATTTGCCCCCGCCGGAGCCGTACGTACTCTCCCTGAAGACCTACCCCAGCAAGCTGGCCAAGGGTGAAAGCAGAGGTGAGAAGATGGCCGGTATATCTGTGTTTGGGTCTGCAGTGACTGCAGTGTAAACTGACTGCGACTGACTGACTGTGACTGACTGTCTCCTCTCTCTTAGGCTCAGGGAGGAGGGATAGGGGTGCACCTCCTCTGCCCCCAATTCCCAGGTGAGCTGCACTTTTATCTCTTGGGTTTTTTTGGACCTGGCATCCACAACGGCTCCCTCCTGGACCCACACTTGCGAGGGACTCTGTCGTCTTCTGCTTTTACAGCACTCAACCTTAGGAGCAATCCCGCTGTATGCCTCTGGGTTGATTTGTTTTGTATATGGCTGTTAGAAATGTGTGTATAAAACCTGTTATGCTCAGTCCCACTGCCCCCCCTGGTGACGATATCATAATCTGAACAATTGACTTTGAACTCTTTCTTACCCAGGATATTTTTTATGTCGACATTCTGTGTAAAATATGACGGAATCCGAAGGACAATTATTGATATTCCTGATTTCATTAAAGTGACTCATGCTCTGCCAAATGTTTGGTGTCTCCATAATAGCCTGTTTTTTTGGTTTGTTTTCAAGTTGGGTTTGAATTGGGGTCCAATCGTATTAGTGCCATTTATAAACATGCACATTGAAGGTTTTTATTAACTTCTGTACCTGGAGTCTTATTTTTATTATGAAAATTCATCTCCCTGGTGGAGAAATATCGAAATATTCAAATTATATTTGTCATTATGTAAACTTTATCACCAAAAGACTAAAAGTTGATTATATTTCATATTTTTTAAAAAATTGGTCAAAATATTTTTCATTGACGAGTATCACCTTGGGAAAAGTCACAGCTTGATTACAAGCTTTTTATTACTGTCTTAGTGTATTCTAATTTTGGTCTGATATCAGTGTTACGCTATATTTATGTGTCAGTCATTTAAAGTACAAATGCACGACGTCTTATTACACGATCCCCGGACTGTCTATCTCCGGACAGGTTCTTGTGCTATTGGAAATCAATGACAATGATAGGCGGTCTAGTAGGCTTACTTTAAAGTGTGCGTGCGTGTTTTCTCTCACACATGCGTTATGTTTTATTGTCATTTACTTAACCATTAAATATTGTTTTGGAAGAATGTCTCGGCCTCTGTGTAGTTCTTTACGCGCTCTGCCTAACTGTTCCCTTCGTTATCCATTCTGTTAATTATATAGTACACAGGTCTCATGCTAATTACAATACACATGGGCTGGGCAATGTGCCTGGGCTGAATCCACATAATATAATTGCCATTAGTCTTTTCACAAAAGAAACAGTATGGAAATATTATGACTTTTTGTTAAAGGAATAGAGCACAGCACCTGCGTAATTCTCGCTGTGTTATTGGCACCGGTTGACCATAACGAAACGGGAAGTTCACATTTTCCAGTTTTACGGCAATGTATTAGAATAGAATTTAAAAATAAACTGCAACCGCTTCTACACGCTAATGACATGTAATAGATAAATGTAAAAAAATATTAAACCCCGTTATTTAAAAATAGGTACTGTATATATATTCTAAAATCCAGCTATAGCTATGCGATTTTCTGGGGGTGAAAGGGATTGCCCAAATGTTTTTTAGGTATTAATTTCGGTATTAGCTGGTACCGTTACATACGAAATTAGCGGTTTCCGTCACCACGTGAGAAGTCAACCGAGTTCATCCTATAGGGCCCGAAATCTGCGTACAGTCATTGGTGGAGCGCTAAATCGTCGAAGCGCAGCGCGGCGTGTGATTGGATAATCGGCACGCCAGTTGTCGGGTCGTCTTACCGTCGGATGTTCGGAAATGCGGCGATGTTTGCTGGCTAACGAACTGGTGCTGTGAAAGTGCGGCGGTAGGTACCTCTTCTCTTTTACGAGGCTTCGGTTTTGTTGACAGCCGGTTATTGTGTCGATATGCGGCTTTTTAGACAGGACTAGCGAAAACACGGCGACCCAGCAGCGTTTCTGCCGGTGCTGGCTTGTGAAATATGTGCGGCTGCTAGCCCGGTACGAGGCGACGCTGACAGCCTTGGTTGGCCCTTGGCGGTCCAGTGGGTGCCGGTAGGATCACCGCTGGCGGTCCGGTGGGTGTCTGTGGTTTTTCTCCACACGGTTTCCCCCGCCCAGGGCAGTCAGAAAGCGGGCTTGGGCTGATGCTACTTCGGTTCCCAGGTTCGGATCCCCCGCCGCGGTACCGTGAAGGGTCTGACGTCCATGAATTCGCTGGTCAGTGGTCGCGCAACAGGGATTTTTTTTGTGTTAAATCGCGATGAAATTGTTTTAGTTACATTAACTTGGACTAAATCGTTCCGCTGCCAAGCGGTAAAGATGTGCGTCTTGCCGCTGATGTGGGAGCGTCACACACCTGCGAGACGGGGAATCCCTGTCGGTGTGAGGACCGCTTGTTAAACACCCAAAGCCCTGCGTCCGCCGGCATTTCCAGCTCAAACCCACCACCGCCATAACTTTACACAAGTGCTTAGATACTATGAAACCGTCGCACGTAACAGTGACCCAAAGC
The DNA here is from genome assembly GCA_026779585.1 of Mormyrus proboscirostris. Classification (NCBI taxonomy): domain Eukaryota; kingdom Metazoa; phylum Chordata; class Actinopteri; order Osteoglossiformes; family Mormyridae; genus Mormyrus; species Mormyrus proboscirostris. The sequence continues at coordinate 10,243,460 of JAODKF010000040.1, forward strand.
CGGCGACCCCGGCCTCATAAGCCAAGTTCCGAGACTGTTAAGACTTTGGACATTTCTTCTACGGAAGTATGGGGATCACTGTTATGTATATAACAAAAAGTAAGAGACGTCAGCTTCATTAATTAACACTATATCCCTAATGATTTTATTGTACTATTTTGAAAGGTACTTGTGCAGGTCAACATACCTTAATTTAAGGTTTAATTTGATACTTAATATCCAGCAGTTATGTTAGGCGTACAGTAGGAAGAACAGGTCAAGGTCAGCACTAATTCTCAATCTGAGGTAGAAAGTTTGGGTCAAAAAAAGTACCAATCCAGACCAAGTTTTTGTTTCAACCAACCAGCTGAGTCCTCTGTGACTGTGACTCTTTACTCAGCTGGTTGGTTGAAACTAAACCTTGGTCTGGATTTGTACTTTTGGACTTGAACTTCCCACCTCTGCACTTAGTAATAAAAGCTGCCTATGGGTGTAAAGCCGATTTATCTGGCCCAGGTATCAGTAAGGAAGGTACAGTTCTCATAGTCAGTCACCTAGTTCTTTTTCAAAAAAGTAAATAATTCTTGCGCTAAATTATTACGGCGGCAGATCCGGAAGCAGTGTACAGTAATTGATGTATTTTCAAAAACTGATGAATTTCAGCTTTTTAAATTGTTTCTTATCAAGGTTTAATGAGAACTTGCCCCTTTTGTAATCTGGATGGTTAATATTTGAATGTGAAAGGCAATACAGGTGGTATTTACTCACTGAACGTGGGGGACTGGCTACTCAATAAAGCATACTTGGCCCATTTAAGAGATTTCAGTTTTCAGAAAGATGTAAGAAAGTATTTTGATATTTACATTAGTCTAAAGTGAGTACTTCATGTTTTACTGAATTGTTTTATATAAAAAATTTGATATACTGAGTGGGAAGTTAAATAAATACTGAATGCATGAAACTTGGTTTGAAGTGTAGCGTGAGTGGTGAGGTGTATATACCAGACTTGTAGTGATGTAAATCAGGATTTAAGGAAAGAGTACAATTATAAACAATTGTGAAAAATTTACGATGAAGCAGTGTTTTCAGTGCGGCGTACCATGCCTGGTGCTGGAAAGTGCCTTTTTAAACTTCTAATTGTTGTCAGGGAGAATGCAATCATTACACACCAACAGCAAGATTTGTTTATACCGAAAAAGGAAGCTTTCTATACAAGACTACCTGCTGTCCTCCCATTCTTATTTTTAAGAAGTTGTTGAAATTAGGTGAGAGTTCTCTCTTTTGTGGTTGTGTTGTAGTGAACATGCCAGGAAGATATTAACAGCGTAAGGGATGGGAGACATTGTTTCCTGCAACATTCTGCATAGACAAAAACATTCTGTTTTGTAAGCCTCTATTTCCAGATTAGAAAGCAGCTTAAGCATTTGACAAGTGCTTGTGCATGTGTGTTTTGTAAAAGCCATGAGTTTTGTTACACTTCATTCAGGCTCGCGTTACATAATTAGGAGTCTATGCATTAGAATCAATTAAATGCATATACCACTTACAAGCTATAACCTTCTTGGAAAGGGGATATACTGAAGTTTAGTGCTTAAAATAGCCTAGTTATCTCATGACATGCTTCTACTCTTATCAATAATTTGGAGATTAAATTGTCTTTGGTTGGGGTGGAGGAATTTAGACCTTTCACCATATGACCAAACAGTCGCTAATAATTAGATTTGTTAATTAGCTCTAATATAGGTAGAATTCCTGCAATCCAGCATTTAGACAGCATATCTATCATCCTGTTATGATGATATGATATGGTATGTTATGACTTCTGACTAAAAATAGTAATGGCCTCACGATGAACATAAAGACGTTGAGCAGAAAGAGGAAACAGATGTTGAAGAGATGTGGTTGCTGAAAACACCCCCGCTTGTGTGTGTGAGACGCCGCTTGAGACCCAGCAGGGGTCAGCTGTCCTGCATGTGGCCTCCACCCCCCATGTCCCTCGTCTCATCTTCTGCCGCGGCTCGCAGTGTCTGTTTAGATGCTCTTCTGTTCAATCACTCGCCAGTATTGTTCATGTACCGAACTCTCTTCCTCATATCTCAGCTGGTCACCGGGGAAACAGACATACAGCAGCTAACGTTGTTTGTACGGTCAGAGGTCAGAGTTTTTGTTCATTTGCCTTGCAGCCATGGTAGTAGTTCACTCACGTGCTTCAAAAATGTATTTTTGGATGTGTGGTCTGGGGTCTATTATTAGTTTTTTCCATATTTGGGAGACAGGTCACCTAAGCAGCATTTCTGTGCTGAAATCTAAGAGTTTGATTTTGTGGCTAACCGTGCAGTGTGGTGTTTGGCTCACGCAGATACATCCAGTTTGGAGACATTTTTCGGTATGCTTAACGCAGGTTTTATTTCTAAATCATTTGTGAGTGTTGCGGAGTTTTGTGCCTGTCAGAAGTTATTTTATTGACTCTTAAAGCCTTTCAAAAATGTTCTCTATTTATTAAGAACATATTTAAACGATGAATTATTTTATTTATTGACCTGGTGTCTTCAGCCAGGCCAAATCTGTGTTGACTCTCTGCATTATGCAATATGTTTGCTTTCTTTTGTCGTTTCTCAGTGAGTCATAATTGTGTGCCAACTGATGTCATCGCTACAACCATCACGTGTTATCTGTGGCCTGTGAGCAAAAGCGATCGCAGCCATCATGGAGCCCCCCGTTGAATTCGGGTATGGGTCAAACGCGTCCCACAGCCTCTCCGTCTCCCCCCCCGCCATGTCGATTGAGAAGCTCTTCCCGGCACTGCTGGAATGCTTTGGGATCGTCCTGTGCGGATACGTGGCCGGGCGCGCTGACATCATCACATCGACGCAGGCCAAGGGACTGGGCAATTTCGTGTCGAAGTTCGCCCTGCCCGCACTGCTCTACAAGAACATGGTGCTGCTGGACTTTGGCAACGTCATCTGGTCCTTCCTCTGGAGCATCCTCATCGCCAAAGTGTCAGTGTTTGTGATCGTGTGCGCCCTCACCCTAGTCGTCGCTGGGCCCGAAAATCGCTTCGGCAAAGCAGGCCTTTTCTCCATCTTTGCCACGCAGAGCAATGACTTTGCCTTGGGCTACCCCATCGGTGAGTGTCTGACAAGCCTCCTCATGGTACTTTCTGTAGAAAGTCTGCTAGAGGAAGTGAAGCAAGACTGATGTAGCCATGTCTGTTTGTGGCTGAAGGGGCAGTTTCTCAAAAATGCAGGTTTTTTTTTCCCAGAAAAGTAAATGACTGTCTGTACTCTTCCTTTTATTCATCATTAAACAATGAGTTTCATTTAGTACGATTCAAGCTGAAAACTCTTTCCCACCAACAGAGTAAATTATTATTTGTCTTGCAGAGAAATCTTCATGTCGTGTATTTCGGCTTTTGTCTGTATGTTTATATTGTGACTGAGTAATTTCTCCGTTATGCACCAACATATTTAATACGCATCGCCCATTGACATTACTTTTCGCGCAGTAATCAGATATTTAATATATTTAGATTTAAGATAGTTATTGATGCATTTCATTTTGATCATGTTGTGTGGTATGTGGGAATTTTTTTTTCTTCCGCCCCCAAGTCAGTTGCGTGCAAACGACAAATAATGAAAAATTCCACATGAGTGAAACAGTGCTGGCATGTTAAAGGCATGTTTGTGCAGGTCTGGCCACATGTGCCGTTACTTCATTTCCTGTTAAAACCTATATAGCCTAATGCTTATTCACTCAAGAATTATTGTAAGTAAAGTGCATAGGTGAAATGTCCTGTCTTTGGTTTGTGGCTGCCATGCGTTGGAAACGGCTTTTCTTGTTTGATGATAGCCTGAAGCGGCCTGTCTTTGACGATATGTGCATTTACGTCATAGAATGTGGTAACATTTTTCTTTCAATTAATGCTCGGCGCTTGTCTTGTGTCTCTCTCAGTGGAGGCCTTGTACAAGAACACACACCCAGAATATCTGCAGTACATTTACCTGGTGGCTCCGATTTCCCTCATGATCCTCAACCCTATTGGGTTCGCGTTCTGCGAGGTGCAGAAGTGGCGGACCAGTCAGGAGCAGCAGCAGCAGCACAAGCTGCGCATCGTTGCCGTGGTGATCCTGCAGGTCCTGAAGAACCCCATCGTCTTCATGGTGATCGTCGGCCTGGCTTCTCACTTCCTGCTGGGCCAGAAGATCCCGACCTTCATGCAGGAGTTTGTTGACGGCCTGGCTAACTCCTTCGGTGGTGCGGCGCTGTTCTACCTCGGCCTCTCCATGGTGGGCCAGCTCGGGAAGTTCACTCGGTCCACTGTGGTGGCGCTGATTCTCCTCATCACAGCCAAGCTGTGAGTATGCAGACAGGCGTACTCGGCCTTGGTAGACTGAGCTTCAGAATGTGATGGTACTGCAGTATCGGTGTAGGAGTGCTAACCCTTGTGCTGATGCTGATGTTCTCGCTTTAAAGTGCTCCTGTATTGCTGTGCAAATGTTTTGTTTGTAGAGTTTGAACCAGGCCCCCCCCCCCCCGCCTTTCCTATCTTACTATTGTATGAATATCAAGCTGGAACAAACCATGAGAAATTTTAGTCCCTGTTCAGTATCTCAGAACCTTTTCGGCTTGGTGTGGTGCTCAGTCTGCTGCACCTAATATCATTTCTCTGTATACTATATATATGCACACATACAGCTTCTTTTAAATTGCAGTGCATGCTAGAGTGACTGATTGCAGCAGTTATAATTTTTAATGTCTATATTGGCACGGCGACTCTGGGTAGCTTCTAATCCCTAATCGTTATGTTAGCTTGAGTTTTGTTTTCCTTCCTCGTCGCCAGTCACGCAGATCTTACCATCAAACCCCCACACCGAGCCACGGTCCTTCCACAGGACGACACCGGCTTTGCATCTTTTATTTTTTCCCCATGCTTTCCATTTTCGTTCCCCTTTCTTGGTTTGTTAAATCTGTATCCACTTGTTATTCATGAATGAAGTATCTTCTTCTTCTTTTCTTCTTTTTTTCCATCTTTTGTATCATGAGCTTTGCCATCCTACCCAGACAGGTTCTTACGTTAACTTATCTTTCACTTCACTTTGCCCAAGGCTCTGGTCAGGATAAGTGATGGTTGGATGCATTGGTGGTTGCATTGGTGGTTTCATTGGTGGTTGCATGCTCCTCAGTGCAGTTTGGCTTGCTAGTGGATAAACTATTTTCCTGCCCTGATTTTCTCAAATAGAAAACTTCTAATTAGCCCATTCATTGAGAGCACTGCAGCCTGCATGTTTGGACATGAATGGAATTTCGCCACCAACAGCCCATTAGGCAAGGTGTCTTGCTGGTGCTCATTTCTAAGTACCTGACTGTCTGGTTAAGCAACTGTTATGTTAAATAGACAAGTGTCATCAACTAAATGTTCTGGCTATAGAGAAATCAGAAAAAAATGTGTGTCTTTCCCCTAAGGCATTAATTGAGATGGCCATCATAACAGGTTTTTGGAAGAGTCACACTCTAGATCATTTGCAGTGCATTTAACAGGCAGACATCTGTGCCCTACAGGAGTCAAGTGTCACGTTTTTAGTGTCATGTGTTCCAAGGAGCTCGGTGAAATTCTTTTGCACCAGTGCAGGGAAGGGCACAGGTGCATTAGGAGGGACAGTAGAACAGTAAACAGCAGTGCAACAAGATCCAGACACTGCAAGACAAAAGCTAAAGTGATATGGGGAGTGAAACTGTACATGTACAGAAAATGCAATAAACAGGTGGTGCTTTGGGGGAGGATGTACAAAAAGCCCCCGAGGTCGAGGATACTAATAAAGTATGGAGAAAGTGGAATATTGCCAGTAGTGTGCAATGCAATACAATCCAGCAGGGACTAATGCAGGTCCCTGCTTATTTAGCAGCTTGATGGCTTGGGGACAGTAGCTGTTACTCAGATGGCGATCGGTGCACTGGTGACGCTTTCCCGAGGGCGGTAGTGTGAAGAGGCCATTAGCTGGCTGGGTTGCGTCCCTGATGTTGAACTTGACCCTATTGTGGCAGCATGAGAGAGAGATGTTTTGGAGCTGATGGAAAATCTCTTCAGATGATTTTTGAAGCTGTTCGGAAAGTCCTTTGTAGCAGTTTGAGCTCCAGACCTGTTGTGCTATCCATCGGTTTCCTACCAAAAACTCTTTACCCAGCCTGAGCTCTGAGTGAAGACTTTATTTTCAGGTTTTATTGGTCTGTTGAATTTTGACTTTTGAAGTGATACTTTATTCCCCCGTCAGGCTGGTGATGCCTCTGATCTGCCGGGACATGGTGGAGCTGTTGGACACAGACAACGACAGTTCCCACAACCACTCCAGTCTCTCCAACTATGCATTCCTTTATGGCGTTTTCCCATCTGCCCCAAGTGTGGCTATCTACGCCGCCCAGTACAATATGGAACTTGAAGTTGTGAGTCATGCAAAGTGGGCGAAAGCTAATGGCTGAGGACTTTCTGACTTCCCGTCGCCTCTGTGGTGATGATATCATCATTTAGTTTTTTCTTCTCCTTTGTAGGTGACCTCAGGAATGGTGATCAGCACCTTTCTCTCCGCTCCTATTATGTATGTGTCTGCTTGGTTACTTACGATCCCGTGGATGGACCCAAAGCCTTTTGTGTCTGCTCTGCAGAACGTGAGCTTCAACATCAGCATCATCAGTTTAGTGGCTCTGGTGAGGGGTTCTCCATCGATACTCTGATTACTCCCGTGATATATATATATTTTTTTCTATTTTGCCATGCGTCCCTCTCTCAATTCTTTCAGGAACTGATGGTTCCCCTGTTTGTGTCACAGGTTTGGACCATTGCTGTCATGCTCCTCAGTAAGAAGTTCAAGAGATTCCCGCACATATTCACCATGAACCTTCTCTTGGCACAGGTAATACCCTGACGTTCATTTTCCTATCAGTGATCTCTACCATAGACGTCGTACACATTCACTACATTCTCTTTGAATATATTTTCTCTTGAACTGGTAACTTCTGAAAGACTTTGACTGCAAAATGTCACCCTTTTCTGCTTTCCCAGTTTTTAGTTTGTATTGGTATGATCTTGTGGAACTTCATTGTGAAGCAAGACAACTTCATTGGGCAGGTTCTCACCTTCACTCTATTGTATGGATCCCTCTACAGCACTTACATATGGGCAGGTACGCCTTTTGGTTGGCACTCTTAAATGGATAGCAGCAGGTCGGACATATGAATAAAGCTCATTGTAATAAAAGCTTGAGCGTTAATAGCTGACTTGACGTGTGTCAATTCCAGCACTCATAGCTTTGGCTCTCTTTCTGATGAAGAAGGACAACGAACTGAAGGTTCCCGTGTGGATTTTCCCGGTTGTGGGCTGGGGGTAGGTGCTGTGTGTTTTCTTCAGGTTCTGCTGCTCTCTGGAAATATTCAAAACACTTAGCAAATGCTATCTCCTACAGAGTCCCAGCCCTGATTGTGGGGGTCCTACTAATTGTCGGGGAGCGGTTGCCTGACACCATCGACTCTGCCTTTTTCTATGGAAGATCTCAGGTGAGAGTTCCTATTATATGATTTAAGGTGCTTTGGGTTTTCTTCTGCAAATGTGATACCATAAGTATGTGTTTTATAATTGTAGATGGTTTGAGGTACAGTCATCTTGTTCAGTGTCAGACTCGAGTTTCATTTGTTTTGCTCTGTGAAGTGATCTTGGTTTGAGCCAGATGATCATAGATTATTACTGCCCAGGCATGATTACTGCTAATTACATGCTTAGCTAGGCGTTGGCTGGTATCTGCAGTCAGAAGTGCAGGTTCCATAGCACAGCGTGTCATCCCATCCCTGTCACTCTGCTAGATCATCACTACTGCTGTGGTTCAGTTCTGCGGCATCCTGCTGGGGGGCGGCTCTCTCATGGGCCTCAGCCGGGGCCCCCAGGATCCAAGTTACCACGTCCTGGAGCAGGACTGCAGCTCGGGCGGCATGGCCGACGCAGCGGCGGATCACTGCCCGGAGAATCGGACCAGGCCAGAAGCAGGACCCACAGAGGGCAGCATTAGCAGAGGTACGTCATTGGGTTTTATTGCGTTGCTGTTATTTCTGAGCTTTGTCCGGTATCATACTTGTTGTTCTTGTCTTTTTAAGATGTATTCCTAAGGCTAAAAAGCCCTTAAACTTCATGTGGTTGTAGGAACATTTTCTCCCACTACAGGGATTGAATATAAATACCAAAGGAAAAACAACAGGGACTCTCTGATTGGCCGTCTTTTGGTATGCGTCCCTGAATCCTGCTGCTCCCTCACATACTAATCATGTTTTTCGAGAAACTGGTACTGAGACGTGTTACAGAGACTCATCCCAAACAATATGGACTCCCTTCAGTTTGCATAGACTACAGGTTCTATAGGGGAGCCTATATCACATGCTCTCCACACCTCCCTAGAGGACCTGGGGGGGGGAAGGGGCGGCTCTTACGCAAGGCTACTACAGTATGCATATACGTCATCACAGCAGTAATAAGATCCAGATTAATCCCAAAGTATCATGCAGATAAATTGCAAAGTAATGCTGTGCCCTGATTCAGGTTAGTCACAGGGAATGTGCTGAGCCCCTTCTGTACTCCCTTCACCCATGACTCTGTGGCCAGACACAGCTGTAACTCCATTGTTTGCAAACAATGCTCCATTTTAGGCCTTGAGAATGGCCTTCAAGGAAATTAAGTTCCTGGTGTGGTGCCGGGAAAACGGGGAGACACAGCAGGGCTGTGCTCTGGTGCTTGCGAAGTATTATTATTCACATAACAGCGGCCCGACACACGAGCACGGCATACTGAGGCTGAGGGGGTGAAGGCCTCAGCATCACTGACACACACCCCAAAGAACAGCAGCCGTCATTCTGCACCGCCACTCCGCTCCCCCCTCTGCTCTGGCAGATGGTATAGGCCATAAGCACTTGGACCACAGAACTGCGCAACCCACAGAAAATTAGGCCAAGCTTGTAATGTAGATCCTGCTAAAGCTGATACACTGACATCTTAATCCCATGGTCCTCCTTCAGGTGTTTTGCATGTATATGTTATGTGTGTGTTTGTCTATGCTGGTTGATCTTTATTTGCATTGTATTTGGCACTGTGGTCTACACACAAGTAAAAATCTATTGTACTAGTCACATGTCAATAGCAAACTTTGAACCAATGAAAATATTTCACATGTTCAAAGCTGATAAGATGGCCCCACGTCTAATTATCTTGCGGGGGTGTCCCAGTTAAATTTTCTGTTGGTCTCTTGCAACCATGTGGTTATCGTGCGACATCTGGCCTTCTGCGTTTATGTAACACGTGTCTTTGTGTTCTGTCAGAGTGCCACATGTGTGAGTGTGTTCAGCCACAGCCAATGCCTGACATGATTGTCAGCACCAACATGAGTGACACGCCGTCTGTACAGCCAGGTACTCTGCTCTACCGTTTCGGTTGCTTGGCTTCATCTAGAGCATCACTTATCTGTTTGTACAGTTGCATGATTTTCTGGGTGAGCCCTGTATCCCGGGCTCATGAACCCAGCCACCCAGCTACCCTCCCGATTTTGACGCAAACTGCGATTGCCAAAGTGTGTACTCAGCTGTGCCTCAGCGTGACCTGGCTCTTGCAGCTGAATTTGGATTTCCATTTAATGCCCTTTCAAAACATGCTTGATTACCTCTAAGACATCTGTTGTTTATTGTCTATTGCCTATGTTTTTTCTTCTCATGGTTGTACATCTTTCCTATAACATTTTGTAGATTTCCTGCCAGTTCTAGCTATTCTCTATCCCTAACTAGTACTTTTTAGCTCAGCTTAAAATGGCTTCTCTTTTGGTATGAACTGTGTGATTCAGATTTTGCAAGAACCTTTTTATTTGTCACTTTTCTTTTTTTATACATCACACAAACCTGGTGTTTTAACAGGGCTGTGTACACCTTTTATATCCACTGTATGATTACTTGCAATCGGCATGTTTATATGATTAGCATAGAAGCAATAGGGTTACATTTGTGGATCGTCCAGGACTACAAGTGTATGTCTCTGGTCTTGTCTAACATTTTTCAGTTCCTCAGTTACAAATGGGTTCAGTTATTCAGCTACTTTCCAGTTTCTGCCTTTCTGAACTGAACTGATGCTTGTAATGTAATATAATATTACTTCAGTCAAGATTGTCCCCCCTGCTCCTCTCTTATGTCAGGCCATTATTAGTTATCCTAATCAATCCCTTTGTATATTAATAAATTTAAATTGCCTGTAAAATCTGAAGGAAATTTCATACAAAAGGAGAGATGATGCTATTTTGTGTGTGAGAGATATATATATATATATATATATACACACACACACACACATACACACACACACACACACACACACACACACACACAAA
>JAODKF010000040.1:10338090-10360629 GCA_026779585.1 Mormyrus proboscirostris
GAATTCTATTCTTCCGGCTTTGTGGGAACAGTTTGGGGAAGGACCTTTTCTGTTCCAGCATGACTGTGCCCCGGTGCATAAAGCAAGGTCCATAAAGACATGGTTGGGTGAGTTTGGTGTGGAAGAACTTGACTGTCCCACACAGAGCCCTGACCTCAGTGAACCCCATGAAGATTGGTTCTATACCTCCATCCAAAGGGTCCTAAACACATATACATTCCAGAGGGGACTGTGTGTGTTTCTGAGTGTATGTGTGTTTCATCAGATTTACTGTTTTGGTCCAGACAACAATGTTGTTTAAGAACCGTTAGAGAAAATATAATTTTGATACAGTTTTCCTAATTCTGCTGTAAATGAAAGAAAATGCTTCCTTCTTCCTGCTCTGCCAGATCATTTGTCCCTCTAAGATGATTAGTATTAACTTTACGTAGTTAACAGTTGATTAATTACGCTAGAGCCTTGATTAGTTAAATAATTGAAGAGCCAATTGTTTCTCGTTTAAAGGCCACGAAATAACAATGAATAAACCCTTTTCTTCAGCATTAAAGAAAATATACAGGGCAACACAACCCACACAGAACTTCCTGAACACTATCAATAAGTCCAGGTTTACTTAAAACAGCACATTCCTACAAGCAAGCGATCACAAAGTGCTTTAAGGTAGGCAATCCAGAGGGAATCCAGCCACGAAAAACCCAATTTCCAATATGGGGGAAGCTGAAAATTATTCCCTGACCCCTTAAACGAAAGCTAACTGGAAAGGTGTATGATAGAGTACAGTATTCAATTAACCGTCCAATTAAACCTAATGAATTAAGAGCTCAGATGGGACAAAAAATAGAATAGACAGTGGGTCCCCCCTACTATGAGAAATGACAGACAGGGGGTTAACCTGTCCCACGAGGGATCCTCTCCTTCAGCTCATCAAGGACATGGCGCTCGCTTCAGCCACAGTTGTGTGTTGACTGGCTTTTGTTTGGCCTGAAATCAGCATGTTCTTAAGGATGGGGTGCTTGCGCTCACTTTCGGGGGCTGAGTTAACATCATCTCCAGGTACTAGTGTCATTTGTGAAGGCGGAACCGCAGTAGGTCCCTGGGGGTTATTTGATCTCCTAACCTCATTGTTCCAGACTCCTCATGGGCTGTCGGTTCCTTCCCGGCCCCGTGGGGGTCGTTAGGAGAAGGAGCCGCTGATTTGTGTCGGCTGGTTCCAGCGCCGGCTGAAAGACTTGACCTTGAAATCAGCAAGTTCAGTGCCCTGATGAGAATTAGGCCCCTTCACGCCTCCACCTTCATGTCAGCCTATAGAAAACGAGACCCACTCCTCTTACTGTTTAGTGCGACTGCGTTCAGAAACTCGGAGGCCAATGAAGGGCTGCTGGGAAATGTGTAGGAGATGAGATCAGTGAGATCTGGAGACATCTGCTGTTTTTGCCCAACTCCAGGACCTGCGGGCTGCTTTCAGCTCGTAAATGATCTCATTCAGCATTGCCCATGACTTTGTGTTACTGTGGTACCACCAAGTGCATTCTTCATCTCATGCTCAAAAGTTAAAAAAGGCTGAAAGGTGTTCAAAGGTTAAAAAGGGGGGGTGCACTTAGTACCTTGAAAGCTCATGCATATGTTCACAATAAATATTTTGGCCAAAACGGGCAGGAGCTCAGACGCCCGCAGGCCACCTCTTCTGCACGTGAAAGAATATTATTTATTCCTTCAGGACGGCTGCAGTCAGTTGTTACAAAATGTAATGTGTTCTCCAACTGACACTGTCACACTTCCTTTTCCAGTGTTTCCACGGCAACTCAGTTTCCCATTCAGAACCACCAGTAGGGCAGTAGCAGATCCAAATGTCACATTAGTGTCCTTCTCAGCCTCTCCAACCGCCATGGTGAATGTATTCTTTAGTGTCAAGCTTTCTGACAGTCATTAATAAAGTGACAAACACTCAGGGAAGTTCTTCACATGAAGGGTTGTGCCCTGCCTGGAACCAAATGGGACAGTCCTCGGCCATCCAGACTTCTGTAGTTAAGGATTGGCCCATTCCACACGTGTGACTCAGTGATGTCATCTCCTGGTAATGCATGGTATGGGCTTCTGGCTTCTATGCACCAGGGCTTCAGATCACATGTCATGGACGTGAAGCAAGTGGCAGGTTGCCCACCCTGCGACCGGTGCCGCTTCTGATTTGGTGGGAAATGGAAAGGCCCCGGCTGTATCCGTGGAAACCTTCTGCCAGGGAAACCCACCGTGGGATTGAATTGGGCTTGTCTACGGACCTGCTGCGCTGCCATGTGCAGAGGGCAAACACCAACGTGGACATGGTCCAACAATTAGAAGGCTAATTCATCCACAGGGTTCTGGAAGAGAGAGCAGCCAAATGGATCTCGGCAATATACTGGAGAGTCTCAGAGAAGCGCTTTAGTGGATTCGCTGCTCTGGCCCAGGCTGGTTCTGCTGATGCTTTCTCCCCAGCCCAACTCAGTGACCTTCATGTTGACCTGGATGGAAATGTACTTCCTGAACACAATACAATGGCACACCACATCCAGAATAACATCTACCGGTTGTGCTTTTTTCAGGAGTTTTATAAGTTGGAATTGTCCAACTTTAGTGAGCTGTGTGGTTAAAATATCTGCGAATATCTGCAAAATAAATCAGGCTTTGGAGACCTCGCTCACCTTAATGCCTGTGAATGTTTGTAGGGTTGTGTGTGTCTCCGGCAGGTCGCCTGTGTCACGCGCCGTTCCCGGCCCTAAATCAGATGGCAGCATTACCACCCACGGAAATCGCCTAGACACCCCGATTTCTCCCCGCTTTGGGGAGAAGGTGAGCGATCATTTTACTATGATAGCAATCAGCGGGAAATCACACGGACTCCAAGACGTGTCAAGTGTTTGTGTACATCGCTCCTTCTTTTGTCTCCTGGCTGGGATTTTCCGTGCTCAGGGTGCATGGCTCAGAGAATCGCTGAGAAGAACTTTCCATTGTGCCGGCAGAGGCATGCAAATCGCGGACAGTGTCAGATAATTAGGCTTGTCTAAAGAGACATGTTAATAACAGACGAAGACGAGCAAGGCATGTCACTCTGTGCCCAAGGTGACAGACTCGCTTCGCTCCTGATGAGCTGTTTAGGGAGGAAATTGTTCCAAGCAAACAGCGTCATTATTATGAGCTGGCGTACAGCTTGTATGTGTTCCTCATCCAGCTTGAACTGACAGAATACAATTGACCGCGACGTATTCATGCACTTTATTTCTTTTATTCCTGTGAACAATGTGGATAATTGCTGCAGTGTGTAAAACTGAAAATAAAATTTCACAGTGCACAGTTCATGGGAAACAATACCAGAGCTGTCACGGTAAACATTTCTCTGTCTCCTGCTTTGGCAGTAGATGGAATTTCGGCTCTGTGGAAGACGGCGTGCCGTCGTGCACCCCCGGCTGAGCTTGGGGCTGCTACCTTTCCATGCTTCTCAAACGGGGCCTGCATAATGCAACAGTAATTAAAACCTGTTGCCAAAGCTAAATCCATTCGTTTCACCTGAAGCCCAGTTTCAATCAACCCACGGGTGTCCAAAAAACTGCCCTTTTTCCTGGGTGGGATTCTGTCTACCCCACTGAAGAAACATGGGCTCCTTAGTAACAATTTTATTTTGTATTCAGTGTCAACAGAAAAAGGACTATTGAATGTTTAATGGTGCAATGTGGTTTCTCAGTGGTTCCTTTGCTCACTTGGTGAAACATGCTGACTTCCAGGAGAAGTCAAGTATAAAGTTGATTTTAAGGTTATCGACTCTTGACTTCTAAGAACAGGCATGTGTGCATCTGAAGATAAGAGGTGCCAATTTTTGAAATAGCAATGTTTGACCAACAGACCTCTGTAACTTTTTTTTATTTATTGGAGGTAAATCTTTGCATTAACTGCCTTCATTTTGCATTCATAGAACATTAGATTTGTAACAATGCTAATGGAAAAGACTTGACTGTAGTATAGATTAATATACATTAATAACAAACATTATGATTGTTAAATCATATGATGTGTATTATTAATGTCTATTAAAGCTGTAATATCTTGTTCATTGAAAATGTTATGCCTTTTATTGTGAGATATTGTGAGACATTCCCCGAAGTGTGTGACTTCTGGGCTTGTGTAACCTGTGTAGACTATTTGACAAACATCGGTCTGTTTATTTCTCTACAGGCCTCCCATGAACGCTCTCCAGAGTGGAAGGTTTAGGGGAGCACAGCTGTCACGGTGAGTCATCATGAGGTTCTTGCCCTACAAGCGTGTCCACTGCTCGGTGGGGGGGGGCTTTCACCCTTGACCTCCCCACTTCTTCGTCTTTGTCCTGCACAAGCTCCAACGAAGCAGGAAATTGTGAACTGTGCTGTAGTGCCACGTGGAGAGATATCAGTTTGAGGATTCATCGATAATGTCTGCAGGACCTGCAGCAAATCTCACTCGGACCTGCTTCCGATGGGCAGGAAAGGCGCCTCCTGTTGGTGTAATGAGATTTGTTTGGTCCTGTGCTTCCGCTTCATTCGGACACACCTCAAGGCAGTCTTCCCTAGATCTTGTTGCCTGTAACCTGTTTGCTGTGGTATCCTTCATGCCAGCCTTTACTTCAGCTGCTGTTCACTGGATGCAGTGCCGGACGAAGAAAATCTCCCAACACTGTGGCCCTCTGGCCAGTTTATAGAGTTTAACGTGCCACAGTTTCTGTCCACTCAAAGGAGCCAATTCAGATGATCAAGACTGAATATGTGGGATGGTGTGACCATTGATACACAGACTATTTTCCAATGAAATGCAGACCATAATTTTATCTAGACTGACTTTTTCCAACAAAACTCACACTTTTGTGACACTACACTGGTACACTGGATGATTTCCATGAAAGTTTTCAGACCATATTCGTGTACCTGCTATTCAAAGAAATGCATCTCGACGCTCAGTCTTTTGATGGGGGGGGATTTTTGAGGAGACAAACACAGAAGATGAAGTTCTTTGCTATTCCGCTTTCACATTACAATCTGTGGTTTAATTTCCACAAAGTCGGCTGAAAGCTATTCCAGCACATAGCGAATGCTGTTTCCATAAAACCAGCAACTGGGACTCGTCAGCAAACTCGTGGAGCCCAAATGAAGCTGTCAGTTACCACACGTGGTCTTGGAAATTACATGTTTGTTAGTATGCTGAAAAAATGCGCCTTCACATCAAGCAGCAGGAGCTTAGGGAACAATTTCCCGCTGAAATAGTCTTCCCGACCGATGTAAATGATCCTTATAAGCTCATAAACAAGATAACCGTTTTGGCACCGTCTTGAAATCCATCGTGCGCATGTAACCTTGGAATGTTCTGGAATTATGAATCGCACCGTAAATGCAGGCCATTCCTTTAGACCCGATTAGCGAAGCTCTACAGCCTTATTCGTGATAATTAGGTCATGAATGATGCGTAGTGCTATCGCGAATAAAACGGTGTCTCTAAGAATGGTCACCAAAAATTGTTAGATAAAAACAAATGCATGTCATCCCCTCTGCTAGCAGAATAGCGTGTAATTCACTTTGCATGAATAAATCCATTCAATAAATTTTTTTATATTAAGGCATTACCTTAAATTTAGCTAATAAGCCCCCAATGATAGACTTTCCTTTATAAGATTTTTTTTTTGCTCATTTTTAAATTCTTTGTACAGTATCTGCAGGTGACACCTATTCTGCTGGAATAATGTGAGACTGAACTTGCCTTAATTGAAAATTACACATAAAATAATTCGGAAAGTCAAACAATCATTCAGAGGTCGCCATTTAATTAAATGTTTAGTGATATATTTCCACAAATTTCTGTTTAATCTGCCCAAAGAAGTCTCTCTCTTTCTAACACCTGTATCCCACACTATATAATTCACATCCTTACACAGAAGTCTGCACAATACAACTGTAATTAAAGCCAGTTGCCAAACCTAGGTATTTAGCTCTTGAAGACAGCACTCACACAACTTGACTTCGTCTTGGCCATGGACTTTTCAAGAACGGTTTCCAAGGGAACGCTACTCGAGCAATTGCAGATGCTTAAAGTGTCTGAGTGAGTCTTCAGGCGTTTGCAGACAGTCACTTGCAGATCTGATCTCCAAGTTCCCAAAGATCGTGGACCTGTGAAGCTCAAGACTTCAGTATGTTTTATCTAACCCAGTATTTTTCAAATACATAAAATCAAAGAGCTCATTGCTTTCCCTTGTAAACGTTTCCCTCACCAGACCGCTACAAGGCCCCCACTACAGACCTATCTCCTTCCTATACTGGCTAAGCAGCCCCCGGTCCCTGGAGATTCCCGCATCTCTCCCAAATGTGATGGCCTCCCCCCCGTTGCCGTGGACAACTGCCACCAGACCACAACTGTTCGCGACAGCAAAGCTGGTCGTGCGGGGTAATTGTCTTGAAGCAATTAGCCCGCTAATGCGTTCTCATAAAGACAGAGAACGAGTGAGTCATTTCCTTGTTAAAAGGGCATCTTCTTTTACTTGTGTCAGCTGGCAGCGACATGTTTTGATTTTTTTTTTGCCTTTTGAGGTGAAAAGAAAAGGTTTTGCGCTTCATACTGACAGCAGACTCTGTTCGACATCACGGACCGGCCTGACGGGGTTAACTTAGCACATGCATGGCTGTTAATGACTTGCATGCTGGTAAGTTAGCCAGGTGGTGCCCTGGTTGGTACCACCGTTGCCTCACCCCACCAGGGTTGGGGGGTTGAGAAGCTTCTTCTTGCATTGCACAGTTTTTCTGACTTCCTGCTGCAGCCCAATGACATGCAATTAGATGAAATGGTGCCTATAAATTGCCCATAGTGTGTCCAAACCTCATGTAAATTGCCCATAGTGTGTCCAAACCTCATGTAAATTGCCCATAGTGTGTCCAAACAGCATGTAAATTGTCTACGAACCCTGACTTCAGCTAACATTCTCTCCTCTCTCCTCTCCTCTCTTGTCCCCTGTACTTCTTGGCTCTGGCCTCTGGCTCACAACAGCCCCACCCTGTGTATGTTGCTGGTAGCTGAATAACTAGTTAGTCCTTAACCTCCAGAGAGAATCTTTCTCCCATAATCACTGTTTTGTTTTTGTTTCTTATTTCAGTCCCAGTGTCGCAAATAAATGGTTGATTTTAAGTGCACTCCATGGGATTTGAACCCATAACCTTCATATATCTAGCACAGCACTCTACCTGTTTGGTTATATTGCTACCGGCATATGGCTTTGCTCCCATGGCTGTGGCATTGACTGTTAGATCTTTGTGAGACGCTTGTTTTTGCTGTCACACTGTTTTAGTGCCGTGGCGGGCGGTTGCGTGGGGAAGCACACTGGATTGACTTGTCTTTCACACTGATATCCCTGCAGCTTGGGTGGCTTCTAACCCCAGGTGCACCCAATTATCTTGTGCGGCAAACGTAAGACGATGAGACTGACATGCAAAGAGGATCAGGAATTGCGATTGTAAAGTTAGGAGGTCCACTGTAAGCCCCAACAGGCGGAGACAGTTATGAATTCAGCTGCGAGGTGATTCTGTGTTCATGCAGGGCTCTGCGTGCTGCCTGACTTGCCCTGTCACTCTCATTTTCCCATTCTTGCCTTTATTTTGTGCTTCTTAGCTGTCAGCCTTTGGTCTTCAGAAAGTGCCTCTGCCTGTTTTTGGTTTTTATTTGAAAACACAAACAAATGCATTCAATGGTGTGGGTTCAAATCCCATTAGGTAGGTATAGTATGCATCCTCAGTTGCTTTGGCAGGTGTGGCTTTATATCCCAGCTTGCAGATGTAGTGTGAGTTCGAATCCTCAATCATTGATGTGGGTTCAGATTCCACTGGCATAAGTGTAGATCTGAATCTCCAGTTTCTGCTGCAAATGTAGTATTAAATTCTGTTTTGGCAAACATAGGTTTGAATCCTTGGTGGGGTGAGTGTGGATCTGAATCCCCAATCAATGGTGCAGATGTGGGTTTAAATGCCCTCTCACTGTTGTGCGTGTTAGTTCATCAATCTGCCATGTTACTGCCGCATATAGAGAGCTGTCGTATGTTTCCTTAAGGTGCTGTGTACACAGCTATATTCACGTGCTTCAAACCCAAATCTGAATATCATCGTATGCTTTGAGGCTCTGCTCTCCCAGGAGACCCACAGGACGGCACACGGACAGCCCTCCCGCAGCCCCACACTACGTCTGAACATTACAGACGGTCTCGGCACGTGCAAAGGCCTGTGGGTTTGTGGAGCATATTGGGTTTAACAAGCCAGATGGGTAATGGCTGCCATCTGATGGGGGTGCTGTCTTTGCATTTTAACGCCTCCGGTTACGGTTTGTTTTCTTAGCATTTTATTTCTCCACCCTGTCGCTGCTTATGGGCCTCAGATGAGTCCCGATCCTGTCCGAGATCCCCACCCCCGCAACAGGCTTACTGGGCTGTGTGTAGTGAGCCCCCCCCGTGGGAGTGGAGAGCACGGCGGTCTGTAGACAGACTCACAGGAGGGCTTCGCCTGTCAGGGTGGGGCGGCTGCTCCACTCCGTCGCCGTCCCGCTCGACGGTGCCTTCAATGGGCCCCATATGGCATTGCCTGCACAAGCACCAGGAACACATGGGTAATTTCCCCCTGCTTACAGACTGGGGGGGGGTGTTTATTTCCAGCTACGCTGGGGAACAGATGCATGCGGCACAATGGCTCGCCGCATGGATACAATGCACCGCCTTGCAGCCAGGACTCCTGCAGGGATGCCCTTCATTACATGTAACTATGCGCAATTTGTTTCTTGTTTTACACTGTAATTATTGCTGTCTCTGTCGACTCCTCTCCATATACGATTAGAGATGCATCTACAGTACAAGATGTCTAAGCTCTATTTAAATATGGAGCCAGCATATGGGCTAGTCACTGCCCCCCCCCCCACCGCCCCATGTTACAAGCTCTGCCTGACCGCATGAGGCTGACGCACACAGGGCACAGGGGCACAGGATACGAGATCTGGGACTGGTGATTTTATGGACGTTATGGATACAGTGTGTGACTCGAATTTTAACGTTTTTAACAATGATTTTACAGATATTATATAAGACAGGCAATTTGCCACACTGTTTGCTAATAAAGTTTTGACGACGAGCTAAAATAGCAGTGTGAATTTAAATCTGTTGGTTGCATTTAAATATCTACCAGGAAGTGATTCAATATGAGCCAGTAAAAACTACTGAATAACTACACTATTTTCCCTGGAGATAATACAGAAATATCCCACCTGTGTCTCATCTCAACACAGTTTTGATTTGTTGGATATATTTCCTTTTTCATCTCTATCTCCACGACTCACCATATCAGATGAATCTGTCAACGTCTGACCGTGAGCATCATTCAAGATCTCAACTGCTTCCTTTCACACATTTTACATGTAAACATCATCCCCACATCCATAACAAGCCTATGTGAATTGCTCTGGATTGGCATGTAATGCAGAGTGAGCTTCCTGTTTACAGTGACGATGGTCTCTGTATGATCTCTATATGCCATAACCAGTCCCCTGTGGTGGCCCAGACCGAACAGGTTGCATCCATTATCGCGATCTGGCTTCGGTGCCGTTGAGCATCAAAGGTGCAGTGAAGGAGTTAATCAGTGCCGGTCTCCTCCCTCCAGGCTGGCTGGCTGGCTTTGTCGCACTGTGCATTATGGCAGTAATTGAGACTTTTCAATCGGGCTTTTGTTTCTTTTTTAGGTATATAACAAGCTGAATTGATACTCGACATGCTCAATCAGAAGGAGCTAATCTGACTATATTGTTTGAAAAGTGTGTTTTTTTACAGCATTTGGCGAGGGAGATGTAATCTGAAAACAATTACACCAATTCCTGAAAACAGTATGGTGCAGGTAAGTAGCGCTTATGGCATTTGTCAGGTCTAATTTCCCAGAATTACGTTTCTATTCTGCGGCCTCCCGCCTGAGTTTAACTCCATACTTCGGAAGTGAGGGTTCTTGTTAGTCAAAGTTCTATTACTTCTGTCTGATTTCTTCATGAAGTTTTCTGGCTGAAAAGAGAGAACGTTTAGCCAATCTTTCCCACGTTTTAGCTTCCGGCTGGTGGCGTGGACTTCAGTGGAAGACCCAGATTATTACATTGCTACACATGGGGGTCAAGGGTCAGGAAAATGAAACATTTAGCGGCCTGTGGGGGGGGGGGGGGTTGGTGCACAGGATAGTGGGGGCGCCTGAGTGATTTCAGCTTTCTCTGTTCTCTTGTTTAAACGACCGCGTCCTCTGAGGTCTCTGTGGGATTCGCTGCCCGCCCTGGAGAATGTGTCAAGGCGCTTAATATGTGTTTTATTCTGACGTAGAGCTGCTGTGGCTTCACACAACCACAGGTGTGCCTACAATCGGCGGCCGGCCACGAGCGTTTAGCGCGACGACATAAAAGACAACCTAGCTGTGCTTCAGACCAGCTGTGGCTTAAACTTCTGCTCAGACTCCAGCCGCTATGGAGTTCATCTGTTTGACGTCCTTAAACCTCTTTATCAACGGTTCTGGCTTGCCAGGCAGACAGCATGGTTTCATTTTAACTATTCAGGCAGTGAAGTACTGGTCAGACCGGCAACACTCAGAGCTCCTCGCCTTTAAAAATGGCCTTTGCATGCAAGAACAAATGAAGTCAGGCTTCGAGCTGCTGCGGTTCAGGCCCAACATGCTCTTTTAAACCTCTGCGGGGCTTTTACGTTTTATCAGCCCCCGGTATTTGTTCTCGGTGACAAATTAACAGCCGTCCCTCTGCCACTCAGATCCTTTTCCGAAGACGGGGGCTCAAATTCCATATAACCACCCCCAAATCAACCACATTCCTATAACAGGCCCGAGGAAGAGAAGATAAAAATTTATGGTATCTCGCAATTTAATGGTTGAAAAGATGCAATTTGAAAGATCATAAATTGCAGAGGAGCACATGCTTCATTGCCCTTGATTCAGGGCTGGCTGTCAGTAGTTGATTTGCGGATGTCTGCAAAGTGTGATTAACGAGGCGAGCATCACACACTCGCGGCACCATCGCGCTATTCCTAATGCGCTTCATTAGAATAAATAAAATTAATTGACTGCAACTCTGTGAAAACTCCGTAATGGTTAAAAATCAGGGAATGTCATCGCTTAGCTTGGATTTAGCTCCCCTCTGTCACCCGCTTCCCGACGCCACCCCCCTCCCCCAAAGCATGCTGGGACTCCGTGAGCCGCTACAGGCCTCAGGTGGTAGATTCCCCTGTAGAGAGGGAGTGAAACTTCTACAAGTTGGGTGAAATTCATAAGTCATGGGTCCTGGTGCAGATGGCGGGCGGGTCGACGCGGGGGGGGCTAGGGTGAAATCAGCTTGCGAAGTACCAATGCAGAAAATTACATTTCTAGCTGATAAACGGTTTACAGAAAGATCTCTGTGGAGGTTCGCGCTTCTGTTGTTTTTCCAGGTTGCCGTCCGTTCTGAGGTTTAACCGAAAACAAAGACGGGAAGCAGCAAAGTATTCTAGAGGTGAGACGCCCGCGAAGGGTCTATTTGTCCATCCAGTACAGTTTATTTATATGGAGATGTATATATACACACACTTAATTCACCACGGCATACACAGCATTTACATATCGTACGTCTCGTGTTATAACCCAAAATGTGACTAACAGCTGCATCATCAGGCTTAGTCGTTAATGCAGAGGCTATAAAGACAGAGAAATCGTGTAGGTCGTGCTGTGAAGAGTCTTTGGCAAAGAAAGCGAGGAGCTTTTCTAAAGTCACCATAAGGTCCTTTCTTGTCCAAAGGTGAACTCTGTATACAGTAGAAAATGGCACAAGGTGACTGGTAATTTGGTTAAGAAGACACTATGACACAGGGGGCAGAAAATTTCTGTATTTTAAGACTGAGCCATTTAGCAGCCTTTAGCTCTCATCTACACTTTTCCCAAATGGTTTGCCCTTTGCAGAGAGCCCCTCTGTGACCCTGGCCATGGAAGAACCCAGCCTGGGGTTCTGGGGTCAGCCCACACCAGCGGCCGGTGGCGAGTGTAAGCTGCGGGGGTGTTTCTGGATGCCGCGAGTGTCTCCTTGGCCTGATGTGACACACCTGCCATTTCTGTCACCCTCAGAGCCTCTCCTGCCCTCACTGGGAGCTTCAGCCATGTGTGAACCCTGAACGGAGACATATAATGTTACAGCAGCATGCTACCGCAGCCTCTCTAGCGCCTTGTGCTAGCAATGCGAAGGCTGTGGGGTTGAATCCCTGGTTGCTTTGGATAGACGTATCAGATGAATGTAAAGTGCATGGCTACTCTGTAAGGGTTAGAGCACAGACTCCCAGGATGAATATGCATGAATTGCTTTGAAACTGACTCAAAATTATTAGATGCAATACACCTTATAAATATGAAATTAGCGTGACTCATTAATGAATATTTCCACAGAATGTCAGTTACCTGCCTTAATGATCTATACTTGTTTCCTATGAGTTTTTCCGTAGAAACAAAGTATTTCTGGTAAGTCCCATTCAATAGAATGAAATTCAGCTGCTAAAATTATTTTTGAGTTTGGAATTTGGTGAACGTTTGAATTTCAAAGCAAAAGACAGTTAATCCACTGGAACCCCACAGATGACCAATGATGGTTACGTCTGTATATATATATATATATTTTAATTGTGCTGGTTGAAACAAGCAATACAAAATGCAATATGTCTTTTCTTTTATTATTTAATTGCATTATGCGCCCGCCCAGGGTTGGCTCTCGCCTGCGCCCGTTGTTCCTGGGATGGGCTCCGGGTCCCCGCGACCCCGGTGGGGAGTAAGAGGTTACGATAAGGGATGGATGGATGGAATTGCATTATGAATACAAGAATATCCAAGAATACACTGTGCACATCGTCAGGTCTCATCTTTATTATCTTATTCAGTCTTTGAAGAGCAAACCCATGAATAATAAGGTCCAGCTGATTCCACGTCATGGTTTATATTGCAGCTTAACACTGTCGCTGCTGCTTTTATTACACATAAAAGCAGTTTTGTCGTAGTGAGAGAAGCGGTGATTATTTTATGCATGGTAAACTGCCTGACAGTTTGTTCATCCAGGACCGAGCTGCCCCATGGTGACGTGGGTCTCATGATGATCCGTTTGTTTTTGTCTCAGCACCCCATGCCATGGTTGGAGGCGTTGTTAAGATAATGAAGCACCTCTGTGGACGTCAGGGCACTAAATAAGAGGTAGATGTTAGACAAGTAGGAAGGTGGTTCTCAGTTAGCTGATGGTACTGACAGGGGTGTCGGAGGGGTATAGGGGATAGAGGATAGGTAGGGGTACCTTGGCAGATTCAGGGGGCCCTTCGATATGTAAAATTGGGTAGGGGGCCCAGAATTTCTAGTTGCAGCCATGGGTACAGATACATGTGAAGTAAGTGAAGTAGACGTCTGAAGTGAAGTGAAGTGCCGGGCCGGGCCGTCATCAGTGGGTACGAAGCGGTGATGCGATTGGCCACTGAGGAAAGCGAACCTGATGCACACACTTCAGGGAGCTGGAGAGAAGCATGGTCTCCTCAAACTATTATTTATGGTGCCGTTTGCTGCAAGGTCAAGTACCAGGCTGTGACGGCCTTAAACGGCTTCTTGTCGGTGCATCCACAGCGATCTGCTAGTTTGCATAACCAAGCAATGGGAAACGCTTCGGGGGAGGGGGCGGAGTGAGGGGAGGACACTTTGTGCTCTCCCATGCTGAGGAGGCTCCTGCGACTGCTGAACCTTGTTTCACTGCCAGGAGTGTCACTGAACCGACTCCAGTCCCACTCCTACCCTGTCATTACCAGCTCTGTCCACCAGGGGCCATGCAGCCTAATACAGGATCATCGTTGGGATATTTCATAATCATTGATTACACTGATACACAGCAGTGGGAGGGTGAGATAGTCAGGGGTGGGAGGGGGGTAAAGAGAGCTTTCAATTCTGTCCACAGAGATTTTGTCATACCTGCAAGCGGCAGGACTGCAACCAATCAGTGACATGCCTGCTCAGCTACTTAAACCCTGCATGAAGATCGCTCGATGTGAGGTTTCCTTCATCCATGCTCAGCTACTTAAACCCCGCATGAAGATCACTCCATGTGAGGTTTCCTTCATGGCTGCTTCAGCTCCGCTCCGCATGACTCCCCCTACTCCTTCTTCCCACGCCTCCTGAGCCTTCCTGCTCCCATCCATCCCAGTGCTGACCTTCCCCCATGGCCACTCCCTGTGTGTCCCGTCCTTGTCATTGGACTGACGCCCCCGGCTCCCTAACCCTATGACTCCCCCTTGGGTTCACACTTTGGTTTCCGACGCTCGGCTCGGACGGATTTCTGGCTTGAACCCCGCTTACTGTTTGGTCTTCACTCTGGTTTTCCCCAGTAAAGGTTATTGGAGCTTCCCTGAGTGTTCTTTCATAACAGATTTCATTGAAATGTACGATGTCATGTGGAATTCCTAACAGATTAAGAAGATGTAGAGTCGAGTGGGTGGAGCAGGTTTGCAGGGGATCCCTATTCAGCGCAGGTTTTGGGGGGTGGGGGGTGTCTGGTGAGGACGAGGTGGGACCTAGACAATTTCTGGAGAGACGGCCTGCCCACCATGCTCCAGCCGTGCACCCGGCAGCTGCAGGCCGACCCCTCCATCACCAGCCTCCACCCGTGTCAGGCTAATCGGGCTAATTCCTACACAGCAGATGGCTATTCAGGGACACGTCCTGTAGGACCAGGAGAAATGATGCTCATTATCCCCGGACACAGAAGAAATCAATAATCATTTTCAGGAGCCAACAGAAAAACACTACGCTTATGGAAAGACGTTTCGGTGTATTTACATTTGTGATTAATTATAAGATTGAATTATTAGAAATTGTTGGCAATGCTTCTGTCTTCATTATAGGTTTTGTGAATGTTAATAGCTATTTTAGTTATTTCTAAGTGAAAAATTACAACATTTACACTATATGCCAAATATTGGAAGGGTCTGTGTGTTCTGGCATTGCTTATATAATTAATTGTTGCTGGAAAAAATATCTGTGAGATTAATTAATAATTCCCTCACGTTCTTGCATGTTTTCTCGCTCTGCATATTTTTCCCCACAGATAATAATGCAATTAACCACAACCTTAAAAAAAAAAACTCAAGTGGCTTTAATTAGAGAATTAAGTTTTTCTCTGGAGTGTAAGAAAGTACAACAAACTCCATTATTGGAGCTGCTTTTCTTTCCTCTCTAAACAGTATAACTCCATTAAATGTCGTTATTGACAAGTCCATCAGACTATTCAAAGGAAGCTCCCCATAATTTCTTAAGTGTTCTCAGTATTATTACTTGCCATCGTGTTAACGCCAACCGCACAGACGACGGCCAGAAGGTCCGTTCCCCATGGCGTGTTCATTGTTGTGATGATTAAATCTATCTACCTACCTGCCTTGTTTCTGGTTCTTATTCCTGTACTTTCAGCTTTCTATGAAAAATCATCCAATGCATTGAGTCTACTCGTAATATGGTTAATATTCCAGCTCACGGTGTCTGAATCTGTTGGGGGCATTGTTTTGTAATTTTCTGTAAGGCTTTGTATCAAAATATTACATAATGCTTTATAAGTGGGTGGTACAAACATGAATCCTATGATCCAGCCCTTGGCCCAGGAATGGATTTCAACAAAGCTATAGCAATGCCAAGCCACAGGTTGTGTGAAAATTGTGCACTACCTGGGATTAATGCCAATGAACACGTTCCCTCCTCCCTGTAGCCGAGCTTCCTCTGTCAGCCTGTTAAAGAGGACAGTCAGGCCCCCGGAACCTTCCACTAAGAGACTACTGACTTGTAGCGGTGACTGATACAGTTACCCACAACCAGTTACCACAAAAATAAATAATTTGCGGCAAAGAAAATGAGTCTGAATCGCAAGTGGTTTGCATCCTCAGAGAAACCTGCAGCAGGTTCCTGAGACAGTCACACCTGAGAAGGCTGACGGATGTTATGAATGAGGGGAGAACAGCCAGGTGTGTCTTGGGGACTAACAAAGTTTCCGCTGCACCTGGGTGAATTCCGCAGCTAGTACTTCCAGGTGGGTACGAAAGTGCCAGTTCTGTTGCATGTCATTGTCACAATTATAGAAACAAAACGCCATTGTGCTTTGAGAACTCCATTAATGGAAGTTCCTGTTCCCCCGAGTTCTCTCTGTTTATTAACATGTCAGCACTGTCAGGGACAGTGGTACATCTGGACATCTGGTATTTCTGTGCATTTATTGTACTTTGTACAGGAAATTTGAGTTTGGTGTACCTGAGTGAAAGAGCCATACTGTGTAACAGTGGATTGATATCAAGACCCACACAGAAACCCAGAGGGTCATGAGGGTCTTTGGGTAGGGGGGGGGGGGGCTATCAATAGAGCACTGGGAAAGATAAGAATAAGTGCTTAATAACTGCGCTTAATGAGCTTGGTTAGCTTGATTTTATGGGGAAAAAAATGATGGAACAAAAGGGTGGATGTCAGGGAAAAAAAATCATTTTAATAGAAACTAAATTCTGTGGGGTTTTAAGGCAACTGGGACAAGCAGGGGAGACAGTAAAATGATTTGCAAAGGGTAAGAAATTAATTCCTAATCTGTTTTCTTTACATATCACTCAACCATTTTCTTAAACAAAACCGCCATTCAGCATTTGTTCTTATATTCTGTATTGTGTGTGATTCTTGAGAAAAAAAATGGAGATATTTGTTTGTATGTCGTGTCGTCGGGATCCATTAATGGGAAGAGATCACGTTCAGCCAAAGCGTAATACCAATTAAACTACGTCCGTGGATTAATTCTCCCCTTTAATTGATGTAGCCCGAAGTCAAAACCTGGATATGCGAGGCGCGCACCTAGATGATCAAAAGCGTGAAGCCCCGCCGCCCCTCCTCCCGGGAGACGCGCAAGGCGGCGGGCGCGGCGCGAACGGGGCGGAGCTGACCCAGAAGTCGGGGGGCAGGGGAGGAAGAAGGGCCGGGAGGACCTGGGCGTGTGGGTGTAAACACCTGGGGCGTCGGTGCTAGTGCTGGATCTGCAGAATGTACGTCTGCCTTAATGCTTTTCTCCTTAGACACCGTTGTTACCGACAGGAACACGAGCTAATATTAGCATTTTCCACACGTATATGGAGAGAGTACAACAATGCACAATCGTATATTTATATAACGTGAACTCAAGCACAGATCACAGTATATATATATATACACGAATAACTCGTGCTTTGGGTATTTTCATAAACTCGGCAAGCACGTTGTCACTTTTTTTTTTACATATTTATTCTGTTTATTATTCATTGCATGAAATCAGGTCAGCTGGATCTGTTCATTAGCTCGGGTGTCACAGCTTTCGATCACAAATCGAGATCCTCGCCTGCTATGCCGCGCTGCAACCTTCTAGAAATGAACATCGCTGATCCTCCCCTTCGGAGGGGCTGATGAGATTAATGGCAGCCCTTTTCTGGTCTGGTTTATTGTTTCTAGTGCACTGCTCAGGTTTTTTTGTCACTTAACGCTAATATTAGCGGTCATTGCTAAAACGGTACTTACTTTATCTTGCCTAATCACCCCCAGTGACAGCCCCTGTCACCGGGGGTAGTTTGACGCCAGTACTCTCTGTGCATTATTTTCTGGTCTCCAGAGTACCAGGGTTTTCTGTATTTATCTCGGGGCCAGATATCTCCTTATGTGTACAAGTGCCAACAGGAGCTCCCTAGAGATGCCTCAGTTAATTGAATACATTAAAGGGAAGCCAGCCCGGGGCTGTATTTATTTTCTGTTTCTAAGACTTGTTTAAACAAGACCTACACTGACGTTGCTGGCTGTTCCTGAGCATGCGCATGACGCCCAGCTCGTGGACCAGACCACTCCGGCCTCATATAGTCCCTGTCTAGTCTTAGACCACAGCACTATAAGGAATCCAGAGGAAAACAAAGATTATCCAATGTGTCTTTTTAAAGACAGCTGAATAATTTATCCATATACAATATTGATCCAATACAAACACATTTCAATTTCACTATAACTGTGTGGTTAGAAATTTTATTTAATTGTATTTATGAATTTTCAAAACAACCAATATTTGCCAGTCCAACATGATCACTTTACTGTCACAAACCCTACAAATAAGTTAGTTTTTTTTTTTTTTTTTGCTTTGCAGCCATTAAAAGAAGATTTTCCGAAATAATTCATTTGTCTTGTGTGCAGTGAATATGCTATTCCAAAAATTGCAGTTCTTAATTAAATTCGATTCTCACTTGGAGTATCGCTGGGATTTGGGATGTGTGGTGATGTAGCAGAGACATGCTGAGATGTCTTTGTTTTCTGGAGTGTGCTATGGTTTGTTTCTCTACCTAGATGTCATGTCCATCAGGTTATTCACTGACATCATCACATCTTCATTAATTGAAACATGAAATTACTCCTGTGGTCATTTTTTTATAGATATCCAGTAGCATCTCCACTCTAAATTGTCCATAGGGTGTGTTCTGTGACGGACTGGCACCTCATCCAGGATATCCCCCCCCCCATGTGCCCTGGGTCCCTTCCAGGGGTGGACAGTTCAGGTCCAGATAGTAAAATTCCAGACCAAGATTTTGTTTCAAGCAACCAGTTAAGTACTCTGTGACTGCGACTCTCTGGCTGTGTCCTGATGCAGGGGCCGCTGTCTACAAGGGGTACCTTCTGTAGGCTGCGTTCTTCGAAGGTCGAACGGAAAGCGTTGTTAAATGGGACAGGGTGGCCTAAGGATAGGTTCCTATTTGCGTCACCAGCTGTTCCCGCCTTTACCCTTGAGTCACAAAGTGCCACTCATATTGCCTAGCTGAGACACACCCACTTCACCCCTGTGCAATGAATCTTGGGATATGCTGGACTGCGAATGATCCACCGGTTGCATCCATTGCAAATTGGCAAAAGAAGTACGCATTTCTAGACCGCATTCGAAGGAGCCTTCGAAATGGGACAGCCTCGTCGCACTGCTGTGACGCTTTCGGTCTTCGAATGCAGCAAGTTAGAATGATGCTGCCCGTTAATTCGGACACAGCCTTTATAGAAAACCGGTTAGACCCCCCCCCCCCAGTGAGCCCGATTAGTATAAGCAGTTGGAAGATAGATGGATAGATGCATCCATCAATCATCTCATCCTTCTAAGGTCAGCAGAAAACACCCTCAATCATAAAATCACTATTCATGAAAGTCAGTCATGTCATATCAAATGGCAAGAAACTGGAAATTCCACAAGAGCAAATGTCACCGTAAAGGACAAAATCACAATATCAGAGGTAAATACAAAAGAGGCCAAACACACCTTCACTAACTCGAAGCGCATTTATTCCAAATGTTGGGTTTGGGGTGGGGCTTCACGCTCAAACTCTATCCTGAAGTTTACTTCTACACACAGAAACCTTTACGCATAAGTAACGCTAAAGTGAACATAGTCAGTAATTACACGATTGTGTGTTTTACTTCCTTCCAGTTTTTCTTTTATTTCTGTCTTCTTAGGTATCGCTCCTCCATCAGTGTCTAGCAGATGTGATTGGTTAATCTTCCTCTTTATATAAAGTGGTCTCTCTGCTTCATTTTATCTGGATCCACAGTGTCCACGTCTCTCCTTGAAAGGGCCAGCTCTATTTTGAATATGTAAAAAGGGTTTAATATGAAATTCCATATAATATGCTTGCTAAAGTAAGTTTTAAGACGAACATGGTGATTAAGAGGAAATGTACCGGGCATTTATATACCAAGACTGTGAGCTAATTAACCAACGAGCATAAAGATTCATGCTTTAGACCAAAATTTTAATTTGCCACATAAATGTGCCTGCTGTAGGCAGCATTTAATCACCTTCCTGACAGGAGTAACTACTTTCATTTAACCTTGTCTGAAGATCATGAATTCTAACATGTTTAATTGGATACATCATTTAACAGAATGAACAGAGCAAATTTCCTCAATTCAAAGGGTCTGATTGACAGAGACCAGTAGTAAGACCCGCCACAATTAAACCTGATCAGTATTCGTGGCTCTGTCGCCCATTGCCATAGCGATGTGCCTTCATTTGATCACAAAGAAGCCCCATCAAACTTCGCTTTACTTCAAAAACTTGTCTTTGCTCAACAAACTGAGATGATTCTCTGATCAGGAAATACATGCACAAGCTCCCTGGACCCAGGATACAATGACAATTATCTTACATTTATGTTAACATATCTGACATTTTTAGCCAAAGAAATTTAGTGTGGATGGAAGGGTTACCATTTATATACCCTCCTTAGGATTTACACATATGACCTTTGCAAGATACTCTACTTGTTCATCTACCTTGTAATACCGTGTTTGTTGTTAATAGTGCCGAACTAATTAAAATGTTTCAAGTTGACAATGGTTTCTTTCGTTGGCTTTCAAAGTAATTACTTTGTCTTTCACCCTTTCGCAGATGTTTCCCGCTCGAATGTGGAAACTGTGTCAAGCAGTGTGCCGTAGAAAGTGTGGCTGGCACTTAATTGTTTTCGCGCCTAAACGCCGACTCCAGAGAATGAATTTAATCATCGCGCCAGACTTCTCCTCTATGTCGAAATCGATCCAGCTAAAGGAGGTTTGGCTAAGCAACCAGGCTCCAGGCTTTAATTTAATCTTTTGAATTACATTTTTTTTTCTGAAACAAAATTGAATATGTTATTTAAATGATCTTTGCTGTTGAGAGGCTCCTGATTTCTCAGGAAATTGCCGTTGGGACCGAACTTCTATTCAAAATCCCTCTTTAAAGCAAGATGAGTTACTCCCAGGATTTATGATGTTGATGACATGCATATAACAATATAAAATTATCTGCTGAAAAATAGCAAGAAACACTTAACAAGACCAACAAAACCGCTTGAAAAAAGCCCCACGTTTCTCCATCAGGAATCATAAAGGATTCTCCTACGTAAAGGATTGGGTATTTTTCTTTAGTTAGAACCTTCATTTCTGTAGAAAACCTATAAAATTGTTTGCCAGCATCAAGAATTAAAATGAGTTTGGTTTTGTATTACCTTATGGTAGAGTGTAATCATGCAAAATTTCAACAGTAGTTAAAAAAATGTAAAATAAAAACACCCCCAAAATATCCCAAAACTTTCAGGAACTTTGTCGAAATTAGTTGGAAGGGTAGTAGACAATATATTTTCTTACATCATTATTTAATATTAGCTTTTCCAATTATATAATTGTCAGTGTTTCTTTCTGCATATGTTATAGTCATGTTTTTAAGCAGATTTTTTTTTTTTTGCAAAATACTTTCAGGGATGCTTGGATAAGAGACACGGTGACACTTAATGGCGAGATTGGTGTGTCTAAGTGCTGTCAATCTGCTGTGAGATGCTGTAGACACCCGGGGGTAGATGTGTAAAAATAAACCCAGAACCTCACAGCCCTTGTGGGCTGTTTTCTCACACAATGACAAAGAGTAATTATTTTAAAATTACAGCAAAATTTTAAGCAAGTCAACAGATGATTTAAAAGTCTTTTATAAAAGTAGTCAATAATATGAATGCGTAGCAACACTTTTCTTTCCTTAATTCATCTCCAACAAGCTTTAATTAAGTGTTTTATGGGTGTTCTTTTGTGTGCACTTTGTTCATTTTGAATCATTGTGTAGCCAATGGAGTGTTAAAGTAACAACATGAAATTAAGATGTTCTCTACAGTCTACAGACATTTCGATCTAATATGAAGTTGATCACAAAGGCCTCTCTTAGAGACGTCTCTAGATGTGCCAAAGAAAGTCTATGTCTTTTTGAGGGTAAATGTCCGAAGATATGACAGTCACATTAGCTTTCTGCAAACCTGATCAGAACTGTAGAAAACTCCCAATTCCCTTATGCTTGGCAGAGGTCAGTGAGAAGGTTTTCAAAGCTGAGGTCGGGGAACCACAGTTCTTTTTGGTCTGATGCCATTTCTTGGTCCAAACATGATGTCACAAGTGTGAGGAAACACTCAAGGTTGAAGGGTTCATGCCCTAACCCTCGCAGAGCCCACGTCCTCCCAAGCCCATTCCATAGCATGATGTATAGATTGCAATCGGAATCGCGTACTTACACAGTACATACTGAATTTCCTTAGCAGCCATTAATGTAATGCATGCAGTACGTTTGCTTGAAAACACTGTACATGTTCTCAGACACACGACAGTCGTCGTCTTGCATCTTACTGGACCCGAAAATTTACCGATCATGAGGCTTGACCCCTTTTCTATCAACGATAACAATACACATTCAAATTTGTACAAATATGGTTCTTCCTCCACCATCGCGACAGAAACTGTCACTTTCTGTCTGTGGTTGCAGCTTCAGCAGCCTTATTGTGCATTACATCTACATAGTGCTTTTCAAGACACCCAAAGCACTTTACAGAACCAGTGGGGAGCCACTTTAACCCCCACCACTGCGTAGCCCCCACCTGGATGATGCGACGGCAGCCATTCTGCGCCGGTACGCTCACCACACGGTAGC
>JAODKF010000040.1:10366531-10381978 GCA_026779585.1 Mormyrus proboscirostris
CCCCCCCCCCCCCCCCCCCCGATTACAAAATGCCACCACATAAATCAGACCACATCTGTGACAGCATGAAAACTACACAACTTTCAAATATAAGAAATGGCACTATTTCAGCCCTTTTCACAATTGATTTTTTTGGAACACAAGGCGACTGCATACCACTTAGGAAATCAAATGCTTATTTTATACATTTAAAACAATGTAATCAAGGGAAGCATTTTCTCTAGGTCATTTAATGGCCTTTTGAAAAACTAGGACTTGCATATCAACAGGATGCAAGACCATGTGCGTCTTAAAATATGAAAGCTGAATCGAAACCAAGCATCAGCTTAGAAAAACACCCGATGCAGAAGGACACAGTAGGGCTCCAGGTCTTTACTGCTCCCCCTCCTCCTCCAACTCCCTTTTCAGGCTGCAAACAAACAAGAACAGCCATTACATTTACATGCTGAAACATCACTGCCCCTCACAGTAACAATGCTACCCATACCATCCACCCGCTTTGAATTATAACAGTTATTAGGAAGATGGTGGCACACAAACACCAGCCCAGTTCTCTAGTACCAAACCGTTTCCCCGTCATATTTCATTCCACCATTTGTGCCGCCTCCGTTTCGCGCTGTTACACAGAAATATACACACATATTTCTGGGTTCATCTTTTAGTTATATATAGCGTATTTCCATATCTGCTGCTGTGTTTCTGCATTTACCCCCCTGTACTGTGTATGCCAGAGGTTCTCATCTTTTCTCCCTAGGTCCAGATTCCATCAGGGACACAAAGTCAAGGTCTACTCCCCCCCATAATTTTTTTTAGGGAAGAATAAATCATGCATTCTAGATTTAATTGGCAATTGAGTAGCCCTTGTATTTGCTGCCTTGCTGACTGGAGTGTTACTAAATGACATTTCACAACTCAATACAAAATGAGAATGATTCTTTGAAAGAAAGAACCAAAGTGTGGGTAACCTTTTCAGGTAGGCGTGCACGTTGTCATAGCCGTGGTACTTCGCCAGGTAGACCAAGACGCCCGTAGCACAGCGACCCTCGCGGGCCCGACAGAAGCTGCAGTTGCATATACCCCTGCAGGGGGGGCACTGCCAGTCCTGGAACACAGCCCAGTTTCAATTCACTTTTCCCCTCTCAATGGCAGCACGTCGTGTCAAGACATCACAGGCACAGGCCTTTTCACAGACTAAACCGGAGCAGAACTTTCCAGAGCCGAGCGAAGTCGCAGGACTCACCGGGTCCAGCAGGGCGTCGCGGACCTCCTCTCCATAGCGGTTGCGTAGGCACGGCCCACAGAACTGACCTCGAACCCCGACGCACTCAGGGTTGCGGCAGTTGGTCTTCGTGTCGGTGGTCTTTTGGCGGCACTGATGGCATGTGGAGCCCTGGAGGGGGGGGGGGACAAGACGGTTATAAACGGGTAATAGGAGGCCGGGGCCGAAGGAGCAGCCAGCTGACGGACAGAGATCCCGGTGGGGGGGGCCATGGGCACACTCACAGTGCAGCGGTTATACACTTTGTCTTTGACGGTGAAGCAGATGTTGTCCAGCTCCTCCTGGGTGATCTCGCTCACCGGCCGCACCACGTGGGGAATGGCCAGAGCCCCGTGGTAGCTACGCCTTCGGGGCTCCCTCTGAAAGACACACAACATCCCGGTCACCTGATGAATGGGTGAAGGAACTCCGCCTGCTCAGGTGATGCGACCCACCTTTCATAAAATACTCACAGCGGATCAACCAGCTGATCTTTGTATGAGAATGCTGTCAGTTGTCAGTAGGGGCAAATCCCAGCTCGACGGCGCCCCCCTCCCCCCGAAAGCAGGAATAAATAAGCATATAGTCTAAGGAGAGAAGAAACCTCCCCCACACTCACCGGCTCGTCTTCCTCCTCATAGAAACGGCTCCTGCGCACCAGACTGAACCGGTCCTCGGGAGCTGGGCTGGGCGGCCCATCCACAGCAGAGCGAGAACGCGTGTGCGGTCGGGAAACACGCTCTGGGTTCCTCCGGCAGGGTCCGGCGCCCTCCAGAGATCGGCGCGGCATGCGGCGAGGCTGCGGGACAACAGAGTACCGCACACTAAGTACCCACAGGTCTCTACTCCAACCTCTAAGTACCCCATCCTTTGGCACACAAGACTCCCAGAACACCAGCCACTCACCGAGTCCGCTGACTGTGAGGAAGGCCTTCGAGGAAAGAACCCGGGCACTTTATTCAGCTCCGCCATGAGCTTCGCCAGCTGAGGAAGCAGAACCACCACGAGAGTGAAGACCCAGCGCCCATCCTCATGGCAGCCTGCTCCCCCCCCCGGGGCAGCACACCTACCATCGCCTTGTTCTCTTTTATGTTAAGTGCTCGCTTGTCCATGAAGTCCTCCCCCTCGTCTGAGTCGGACTCAGACCCTCCATGCCGTGGCAGGGGCTTGGCCGTGGGCTTCGGTTGGCTCGCCTTCCTGACGGGAAACTTTAGCGCCACCTTCAGGGTGTGCGAGCGTCTGTTCCGGAGCTGAGGCCCGGAAGCCTCAGAATCGGAGTCCACTTTCTAAAAGAGAACACAGAAACAAGACACAGGGGATGCCATCTCATTGTGACTGGAAACTTGCAGGTGCGAAGATGCAAGGAAAAAAAAAAAAAAAAGAAAAAGAAGAGGAAATTCCAGGGACCCATCAAACTGAAAAGTCACTGTTATTAACAGACAAAGTGCATCTGCAAAATGTCTTCGGTGCATTTGGAGGCAAGGTCTCATATTAATCAAGACAGCAGTTTTAGCTGACCTTTCAGTAATGGCATGCTATTACCTGAAGTTGCCATTTACAATAATCATTTTTAAAATTACTTGAAGTGTTATTCAGCACCGAGGATCTTTCTTGTTGCATTTAATCTTTCGCCCTCCTCTGCCTGCGACCCTAACATATTTCTTTTAATGACTGGGAATTTACATCTTAATTGCAAAAGAGATACACTGACATTTCAGACTAAAATACACAAAGGAAAATGAAATTCCTCTGCTATAGTTTAGGACGCAAAGGATATTAAAGTAATGTGTGGGTCATTTAAACACCTGAATGAGCCTTTGTTCTGGCGGGAGCACTTACCATGGCCTCCATGCCGCTGTTGAACTCTCCGTCTTCAGACGTACTCTGTGCCTTGTCCTCCACGGGGGCCCTGACCACCTTCGCCACCTTGGGCTGCTTTGACGATTTCTTCTGCAAAGAGTTAAAACTCTGCATCTCTGCTTGCCCCTCCCATCAACAAAAAGCCCACCCAATTAAGAGTTTGTGGTAAAGTAACCCTTCAAGGCATGCTATGAAACCATTACCAAGAACCTGTCATAGATGAGATCGGGCAGCCAATTGCCTGTGGACTACTTACAGTGTTGGCAAAGCCATCTGAACCGAAACTGTCACAACTGTCATCAGAAGACGATGAGGAAGACGACTCCATCGGCACCAGGGCAACATTCCGATAGCTGCGTAGGTTCATCCTGGTATATGGTGACTGGGGGGTCAGACCACGCTGAACCAAAGCAAAGGGACAGTTAGACATCGACGTCAGCTGCAGACACAGAGTGTAACAACATGCATTAGGACCGTCAGACAACAAGATTCGCAATGCGGCAGCCTGACGAAAGATCTTGCAGACTGGAAAGCAAATATCCTGTTTGGATACCGGCCACACCTCATGCTCCTGAATGTTATCTACTTTAAGTTCCTTCAGGTGTCCGCTGTTTCTAAGCGCGCATGCAGAAAACTGGAGCAGAGTGAGCGATCGGGATTGATGGTGATTATTAGGGCAGAAACGTTTCACCATCGTGGTAGCGAGAATCTCCATACACAATTAGGACAAATGATTTTGGACATGCACGTTTAAATACACGGCGGAACGCGATCACAATACACTTAGGAAATGCAGAGGGAAAAAAAAAAAAAATCAGCGGAACATTTCGCTGACTTCAGCTGGGAATTTTACAACTTAACACCTTAATTACCCGTACTTTATCAAATAAAGACGCCCTGTGGACTATACCAAAGTCAGCTAAGGGTACTGCAGCTACTGATCACATACTTTTGGGGCATTCCGAAGGTATACCTCCCCTTGCCAAATTTTAGAATTAACAAGTTAATACACATTTCACAGCAGGGTTTAATTATTTTAAATATTTCACAAGTACTTCACAAAGCACGCAATGCCGAGTTATTCAAAATAGTTCGTGCAAATGTATAACAGTGATAAGATTACTTTAACATCACTGTTTGCAAGAGGGAATACTGTTAACGTTTCCGACAACTACTTGCAAACAGGATAGCACTCGAGTTACCATTAAGTTATGTCAAAGTATAAGGTACCGTTGGTGAGCAATAGCAAAAATATACACACGAGTATATTTACATTACCTTCGTGCGAGATGGACGCATTTTTTTTATGTTTGTAGTTCAGTATTTCGTTATTGCTTCTCTTTCTCGGAGTAACGTGTTGCTGGTAGTACAGCTTTGCACAAATAATTCCGCGCCACTAGCAGCAGTAAATCGCGTGCACAGATTTCCCGCGCCGACAGTCCTTACAGATACATATACATATACACTTAATTTTTTACACAAAACTTGTCAAATAAAAAAAAACTATCCATACATTATACTCACAAAGAAGAATATTAAGTTATACATGTATGTCTTTAAACCCGTTTTGCTGTTTTTTTATTTTTAAACATCGTTCTCATATTACATATTTTATCATTTTATAGGCACTCCATCGTGGCGCCAAATTCTACTTTTTGGGGGCGTACAGAAATTGCCTCAATAAAGTTTTGGGTTAAAGGTATTAGCCCGGAATTCTGTGTATTAATAATGGTTGATTGAGCTGTAACAGCAAATTATAAATAATTTCCACAATATATTACGCACATGCCATGGTGTTGTTTTTCTAAATTCAGTATAGGCTTTACAACACAGTGAACCTTACGAATGCATCCGCCCTTTGTTGAAAGCACTAGACCAACACGACTTTTCTTTGCTGTAATTAGCTCGTAGGATGAACATGTGTAAACAAGGACAGTGTGACTGCATGCAAGCTTAAATGCGTTTCAACTGACAGAATTGGACCTTTTCTCCATGTTAAACGTGGAATGACAATGAGTACATAGAGCGGTAAGAGGAATTCGGTTTCATTCCTTAATAAATATGACATCTTTTACAAATACAGTTTCAAAGGGGACTAAATTCGTGCTCTTCTGATTTTTCAGAGCCCTGAATCAAAAAGCAAAGAACACGACAGTTAAATATAAGCGGATAGTTATCGTGTACGTTTCTTGCAACATTTTTTTAAAGTTATTAATACAGGCAGTCCAGTTCAAGCCGATGTATCGCCCTAGGCGAGCACCAGCGCCGGCGCCTCACGTCCGAGGCAAAGTAAAATTAGCTGGCAATTCGGCGCCCAAGGCGGCCGCCCGTGTCACCTATAGGATTGGCTGGCCCAGACTGCAAATAATTATTTTTGTCTCATTTGTTACGGGGCCTCGCTCATTACGTTAATTTTCTGTTTTTTTTTTCCCACAGCCTCAGAATCAGCGTGTTATCTGCCGTACAGACCAGTCTCCCATCAGACCGAAGGCGTGGGAGGGCTGATTCATCGCGTTTTATTCACGGCCCTTCCTGCTCCACACTCTTCTCCAAGATTTCACGTTGGTAGGAGGGCTGAGTGCCGAGGTGGTGAGTCTTTTACCAACAGAGGTCCTTGTGTGTGATGCACTTGATGGAGCAGCCAGTAAGGAATGATCCCAGCCAATTACATCCACCTTTGGCAGAAGAATGCTTGTTTACAGCTCTGCTAGTGAAGGAAGACAGTCCATTGTGATTTAAGCTGCTGAATAGATGAAAACACCTTGCATGACTTTGAAACTCAAGATTGTAAGCTGTTCATCCAACATCCAATCGTGCAATTGGACATTTACTATTGGAAGACAGTAAAATACAGCAGGGCACTTGTTTTGGGAGATTGATCAAAACACTTGGGTCATAATTTAAGATCATTAACCCCCCAGAATACTAAGGTTTCTGCAGTGGTGCAGGAATAATCAACAGATTCTTAGCTTGACTGCTGAAAATCCTCAGTAAAACACTCAGCTAAATGATTGCTGAAGAGTGACTGTCCTCTTTGACATTACGCATACATCACAGAGTTCACAGAGACAGGTTCATTACTTCGAAAGGTACAAGAAGTCAAAGTGGAAGTGGCAACAAGATCTTTAAAATTAGAAATAGCTAAGGGGGTGGAGGGTTACAATTATCTGACGTGTCAGCCATCAATTTCCATCTGCCAAAAACTAATTAATTCAGTTTTGAATAGAGAGAAATCCAATAGCCTCAAGGAAATACCGCAGAAATCCTCAATATCTTGCAATCTGTGTTTTTTTGTAAAAAAAAAAAAAAATACAATAGCCATCTCAGTTGTAATTCATAACTATAAAATAAAAGTACAATTTTGAATCATAATCCTAATATTTTCAGTGTCTTATGGTGTTTTGCAATCATAACACACAAAATGTTTCAAGTGTTTAATGATATTTACTGAGCATAAATCCCAGCCTGCGATAAAAATAACAACAGCAGTTGCTTTGCAGAGAACAAACTTCAGAATAACTCCAGATTCATGAACTTAATAAGAAATCTCTCCATCCCACATCTTGTCTACTAACAAAGGCCTTTTTATATATCTTTTTCCCAGCTATAAATCCAAAGGTCACCACCTAACC
This sequence comes from Mormyrus proboscirostris, assembly GCA_026779585.1. Lineage (NCBI taxonomy): Eukaryota > Metazoa > Chordata > Actinopteri > Osteoglossiformes > Mormyridae > Mormyrus > Mormyrus proboscirostris. The sequence continues at coordinate 10,373,282 of JAODKF010000040.1, forward strand.
ACACTTGGTTCACGGTCCGGGTGAGTCTATTGTGTGTGGATCACAGTAGACGAGATCACAGGAGTGGCACTAAATACATTTCCTGTGAGGATTGAAGACCAGCTTCACCGTCCCACGGGGCTCACAAAGGGAAACATCGGCGAGCCTCGGGCTTGGGGTGTACGCTAACGACTCCGCTTTGGCCCCCGACGTGCGGCACCGGGGACTGTGGTCCGCACCAGTCTAATCACTCTGGCAGAAACAATGTCTGGTAATGATGCACAGGACCAGGGCACTTTTAATGACAATTCATACATAATTCAGCACCTTTCGCTTGGCAGTGTGGCGATAGCCTCATTAGCGGGGCCCTCGGTGCCGTGTCAGATGGTGGCCATACAATCGCAAGCCTTCATTTCGTCTTTGAGGAGTGCAGCTGCTTCCATGACACGGCCAGCAAAAGGGGGGTGCAAGCAAAAAAAAAAAAAAAAAAAAATCAGCACGCCGGTTTGTTTTATTTAGTGCAAAAAAAAAAAAAAACCTTACAGTTTGTAAAAACAAGGCTGACATGGAACCTGACACCAGGCAGGGGAAAATAATTAGCTCTCATTTTCTCAGGGCCTTGTTTCCTTCTTCCCGCTGTGTTTCTACCCACTAAAACCACCACATGTCAGTGGAAATGGGAGGCAATTAGCAGGCTCATTTCAGCCCTGCCGAACGCACTGAAAAGAGACTATTTATGATGGGACAATGAACAGCTGAAAGATTAAATAACATTTGCCTTTTAAAAAGAAAATGACTTCTGCCTAAATGGGCCATTTTTGATTATATTCAAACAGCAAGTGGAGGAGCAGTCGTTTGCCACCCTTTAAGACCCTAACAAAAGACCTGGAGCAAGTGGGAATGAATTTAAAGCGTTGCTTTAGATGAAAGCCCCTTTTCCCCCCATCTCTTTTTTTTTAAGAGCAATACATGCCTTGTTATGAAAGAAACACACTTAGCATGATAGTGGTCAATATGTGAGAAAGTGGCTGATACGGGATAATGATGAGTACTTTTACACAGTGAAATGAATATGGAAATTGGATATTTCCTAGATAAAACGTGCCGCCAACCTAGACATTGTTAAAACGCCAAGATTTTAATTAGCAGTGACAATAGTATATTTTAGAATGAGGATATCAACCTGGATGTGTTCAAAATAATTAACCAAGAGGAGATAAATCACTCCGACCTGGGTGGATGGATAAATCTCACTTAAAAGAAGAAATAGATTGCAGGGCATTAACACAGGGGATTATTTTTGCTGTATTTGATATATGACAGCAATTCTTTCAGCTGATTTAACCATAATTCTTACAGCTGTCCTCATAAAGGCTTTGAACCACACCACACTAGCAGGAGGACAACCTGACATGGCTGTTCACGGTGCCACAGATCTAGCCCTAACCTTCTCCCACATCTCCCTGCTCAGCCTGCAGGAGGGAGAGCTTGAGCATGTTCCTCAGGGAATGAGTGAGAAGCAGCAGTGTATTCATCTCGAGCATTCGCGAAAAAAGCTTTCATAACAAGACAGACATTCATATCAAAATTTAAATCACTTCTGCAAAAATAATGGTTATAATAAATTGTTTATTGATGCATCTACTGTTAAAAAATCTTTTTCTGGAGAATGGGCCATATTTGCAGTCTGATTTTACCCTGTGTCTCACTATATTTTAAATTGCAAAAAAGTTACAATGCTAAAAAAACAAGGCGCTTTTTGCTCTTTCTTCAGGTTAAGGGACCAGAAGTTAATAGATCTGCATGCTAAGTAATGATTCTGTTGTTTTAATGTTATTTGGTCAGTCTGACTTTGAACTTTACTTTTGTCCTCTTCTTTTTCTAAGACTCTCATTTTGCTGTCACCAGGAGAGTCTCGGACAGCTTCATGTCACGTGCACATACTTGGCTTAAATGACGGGAGACACACGTGCATGTAAACGAGCAGAGGCGCGTTCGAATTGACTGTGTTTCAAATGTACGTGTTCCACGCAAGTGGGAAGTGAGTTGCTGGCAAGGTTTTGGGCCGTTAAAAGTTCGTCTCTTGGTTTTAAAGATGACATGAATTTAAGGAACAAAATGCAAGACCCCCCCCCCCCCCTCCAAAAAAAAGACTAAGGAAAATAATTATTACAGGACCTTCTAAACGATGTTCCACCCATTGCTGTTGCATTAGCAATAGGCAACACTGGAAAATGATAACACTGAAAGCATGTTTAATTACTGAGATTACAACCAGCAGTATAAGGACACATTTATACATGATAAAGTGCATATATTTCTTTAAAAGTGCTTGTGAATAAAAATAGCGTCTAATTTATTTCCCCTTTTCCAAAAAGATTTGTGCATTTCTACATTCGTGTTTATAGCTTTAAGGGTCAGCGGTGAATACTCAAGAATCTCTTTGCTTGTGTTGTTTTGCATTACAAGGCAAAGTCACAAATACATAAACACTTAAAACATAAATATTAATGGACTAATTAGGACATCTCTTGGAAGATGGAAATAATTTTCTTTTACTGTAATGATTTCTGAGATACTGCATTTTTGTAATTCAAACACCTAGCTTTTGAAAACGGCGAGCATGAATTTAAAGTCGTTTCAGTTATGTCTGTTTGTCGGCTATTAATGTAATCATGCAGAAACTCCCCAGACAAAAATAATGATTTCACCATTGTGATGAAACGCATAGTAACTAGATAGATTCAATGACGCCTTTAAGAGACAAAGCCTTAAATTATCCGTTTTCATTTTGCAGCTGGTAATATCTGTTAATCCAGCATCCAGCTCTGCTTCAGAATAATTTCTATTAAAAGCTTTCAGCGCTCTGGAAGCGTCTTTTTGCCAGTCTTATCCCTCTTCGGCCCAGCTGCTCGTCCCACTTAGAGGGTCGGAAGTAAACAACATCAAAACCCCCTCCTAGCTGCCAAGATCCTATTACGTACATCATTTAATTAAAGTGACAAAACATTGCGCTTCGTGGAGCCGTATTATATTTCGCAAATTGCTTGCATCGTTTATTAAATTCCGACGCATGCTGTTGACAAAGGGAATCAAATCGGTACTAAAGGAGGAAAGGCAAGTCAGCATAAATCGTGCACTAATTGAGATTCCATTCAAAGCACATAAGCGCGTTTGGCTCCCTGGAGCGGCCACCCATTCAAAAGATGCTGCCCCTAGTGGCCGAGTACGCAATAGCAGCCTTATCACTTTGCACATACACATTCTAACCCTTGCTTCTTTTAACCGATACACTACAGAGCAGTTCATTAATGCAGACACAGAGTAGCCATATTCGTGTTCCAGTAGCGTAAGTTTTAACTTCACAAACGTAAGGTTTCAGAGACTGGCCTCCGTTCACTAATCCTAGACACGGCTAATGAAATTACAGGTAGTATTTTATATCATGACACACGAATATATTATTTTGTATTCCACTCAGAAAAGTTAAAAACTTTCTTGAGAAATGTCGTGTCGTGTTTAGGTTCCCCATGGCGGTTTTCTGACCATCCCCACTAGAGGGCAGACAAAACCAAATGAAAGCCAGTGCAGAGCAGGTCAAAAGTTTCTCAGAAATTATATTGGGAAAAAAAGTTGTGTACAGAAGAGAAAGAAGCAAAACAAAATTCACAATGCAAGGTCACAGTAAAAATCCAAAACTTAGTACTCATACAAACTGAAATTACTAGAACTTTAAACAATATGTATGAAACTACAATCGTAAATATTAAATATTGATAATATACATGTAGTTGACTTTCACACTAGTATGGGTGCAGAAAACCAGCTGGTACCGTAATAACTAACAAATGTGTTCAGAGAGACCATTAAATAAGCAATAACAATAATAATAATAATTATAATCAGTTACCACCTCAAACTAAGTGAAACCCTCCTGTTTTCCTAATCAGGTGTAAGCTCTGGCATATCTTCAGGTAATTCTTGCCTAAGGATAAGGACACCAGGCTGACTTTAAATATGGAGGGGACAGTCATGAGGCTCTCCTGTGTTCAAGCCTGCCTGGGCTTCTGGAAGTTTCTCAAACACTGATCAAATACAGTCGCTCCTGCCATCTCAAAACATAGAATAGGCATACAAAATAAAGGGGGACCAGCAGCCAAAGCGCCACACGCTGGTCTGTGTTTAAAACTGTGCCTGGGCACCCAAAAGCACAGCACCGCTGCGGTCTGAGCAAACATCTGACAGAGCAAGTCTGATAAGCCACTCGCAAGTTTAAGCTGCAGCACGCTGGACATTTTACAGAAGTAAGTTTTGTTTTTTTTTTTTTTTAAAAAAATGATAGTAAGAAGAAGACCTGCAGAACATCCTTTGATGGGGTTGGCCCAACCCAATGAGCCATGACAGCAGAAGACCAACAGTCCCTGAGGACCTGCATGTGCTCTGACCGAACGGTGACCTGCAATCAGATCTCACCACTGTAGCCATGTGAGGGCTTCTTTTTAAGGTTTAATATATGCTGCATGTGCTGTAAGGGTGGGAAGAGCGTGTGATGAGAGTGTGATGGGAGGACTCTGCAGGGGCACTGTATGGGGGGGGGGTGTTAGGATGAATCCAAAGACCCCTAGAAGATATGGAACATAATTCTATTGGTCTGGATTGGCGGTCTCAGCATGATATGCTTTTGTGGGCCGAACATCTCTAATGATGCCCCAGGGACTTGGGGGTCAGTCAGGTTTGTTTCTGCTTTATCTCAACGGCGCCCCCCACTGACACCCCACCATCGGCGAAAAGGTGCATCATTGTGTGGCGTCGCGACTCGAAATGCCAATTTGCCATAAAAGCGTCAGCGCCTCCCCCGCGCCTCCCTCCGCGCCTCCCCCGCGGCTCCCTCCGCGCCTCCCTCCGCGGCTTCCTCCTCCGGCTCTCTTCTCCCAGCGTGACACACTATACATTTGCAGGTGGCGTGTGAAAGTACCGGCGGGGGCGAGTCCCCCTGGCTGGGTCTCCTGCACGCGGCGCTCAGGCGGGGCCCTGCTGCAAATGGGATTTATGCGGCAGCATCAGCGAAAAAATAAGGACATTAAACAATTAAGCACCTTTTCTCTATAAACGACTGAAACGGAAAACTATGAAAAATGTACTTGATTGTTGGTGATTACAGGTGGAATAGCGGATACACAGACCTCCAGGGTCGGGAGTTCAAATCCTGCCCCTGCTTCTTTTGTGTGGCTTTTGTATGCTCTCACTGTGTCGCATAGGTTACCTGCATATGCTCTGCTTCCTGCTCCGAATATGCAGGTTGCTGAATTGTGCATAATTGCAATAAATTGATCATAGTGAATGTGAGATGAACTGGGGTCCAGTGGGAGGGGGGGGTAGCCCCCACCTTGTGCCCTTTGCATTCTGGAAAAAGCTCCATGGCTAAAATGAAAATGTATTTGCAGAGATGGAAAACAAGAAAACAGGCTCTCCAAGTTGTGCAGGGGCGGGTCATGAGGGGCTGGGGGCTGGAAAAGAAACTCCAGAAGAATGTGGCACACATCCGTCACAGAGCATGTGCGTTATTGGAAGTTTAGAGTCGCCAATTCAAAGAACTGCAGCATGAAAGCCATGCAACTCGGCGAAAAGATTCCATACACTGGGTGGGGTGGGATTCAAACCCACAATCCTTGAGGAAAGGGGCACCAGCATGACCTACTGAACCACAGTGCCACCCAAGAACAGGCTCTCTTTAATGCTGAACAGTAGCTTGTATAGCTTGTATCTAAGATGTGAATGAGCATGATTCTTATCTATACATATTTGAGGGAAGTTATAGCGTAGTAGACAGTTTACTTGTGACCACAGTTAAAACACAGGCCAATGCAGGGTGAACCTCCCCACAAGCCACACCAAGAATCAGACTCTAACCGGAGGCCTAGTCGCTGTCCTCAGACCAGTCAAAGTCCTCCAACCCTACAGCCATGTTGATCTTCCTTCCCTTGCGGACGCTGCAGGACTTGGAGGAGTTCTGCTGGGCTTGCATGTTGACCTGCATGCCTGAGTGCAGCACCGGATTGGCCAGGTCCAAGGTAAACATGTCCCCGAAGCCCTTCATCATGGCCTGCAGGCTCTGCCCATCCACCTCGCCGTTGCTGGAGGCCGTGATCTGACAGGACATCTCCGAGCTGTTCGACTCCTCCATCGTGGACTCGAAGAAAGACTCGGCGCTGATTTTTGCAGCGACAGGTAAGAAAAGCTGCCAAAGAGGAGAGTGATGGAAGGATGGATTCAGAACAATCTACACCTTCATGAGGAGAACTGGGGGGAAACGGATCATTTATGTCTGTACTTTTAAACATTTTCATGCTGGCATGTATTAAGCAGGTGTCAGCTTCAAATATTCAGGAAGTATTCAGTAACTACAATAATGATTTATGAAGGACTATCAGTTCCAAATACAACAGAATAATTCATTTTATAGTATGGCAGTAGATGATATTTATAATACAACACTTTGGAATTCTCGAATCTGATTGGGCAGAAGAGTGTCGACATATTTTCGAAATGTGAAAATAAAGTCTGTGTACAAGCGTGTAACTGGCATAAGTGGGTTAACTCTCCCTGCCATGCATTATACCTTTTTTAATGCAAAGATGCAAAGGCAAAGTCGACATGCTTTAACTCTTACATTACACATAATCCCGAAAGTGCTAAATACAGAGAATACTCTGTGTTAGACAGACATTACTCCGTTAAATACAGAGAATACTCTGTGTTAGACAGACATTACTCCGTTAAATGCAGACGGACAGTTTTCAGTGTATTACAGGAAGAAGGTGCTCAGTATGTGGCAAATAGGTAAGTGTTCCGTGTGTTAAACGCAGTCATTGTTCAGTGTGTTAAATAAAGATTATTTAGTGTGTCAAGCACAGGCATGGCTCTGTATGTTCCTTGAAGACAGTGTTTAGTGTGTTACAAATAGACGGTACTCAGTGTGTTATATATTATATATATAGTATTCAGTGTGTTAAGTGCAGCATATTAAGTGAAGATGGTGCTCAGTGTTTGCTGCATACAGACAGTGCTCAATGTGTTAAGCGCAGACATTACTGTGTGTGTGAAATACTCAGTATTCAGTGTGTTAAGTGCAAGCATTGCTCACTGTATTACATCAGTGCGATAAAGACAGCATTCAGTGTGCTGTATACAGACAGCGTTCAGTGTGCTGTTCAGTGTACAGGCGGTGCTCAGTGAGCTGTTCCGTGTACAGGCGGTGCTCAGTGACTTACCGGGGTCCTGGACTGCTCCATCAGCTTCCGCTCCCAGATCTTGAGATGCTCTTCTCTCTCTTTCAGCTGCTGCTCCTTGGTGCTCAGATCCTTCTCCAGTTTCTTCAGCCTCTCCAGTGTGGCCTCAATCTCACATCTGGGGAGCACCGACACACACACTCAGTCCCAGGGACAGGCTGCAGGGCTTACACTGCAACCATGTGCTAAATAAGCAGTACAGAAGATTGATACATGGATGTTTAAGAGGTCTAAATTGCAAGAGACTAATGCTGCATTGCCATGTTTGACCACCAGGTGGAGATGTGAAGGGCATAGCAAGCAGCTGTGCTAAATCAGCAAGCTCCAGCTATGGCTATTTATAACTAGACATGTGACACAGGGCCAGGCCCCCACCCCCTGCCACAGTTTTTCCACTCATGCTCCAAACTTCACTCATACCTATTTTCCTTGCTTGCCACTCTTCTGACAAACGCTCTCAGAATCTCCCGTCCTCCTTCCATTCTCTGACCGCCCTTTCTTTTTCTGATCTCACATTTCCTCTGTCCATTTCCCCCCTCCTTCCCTTCCCCTACCCATGTTTTCTTATAATCCATTAGAAACTCCTCCTGGATTGTTTCCCGACCTGCTTAAAATAGAGTGCAACACGAGCCCCGGAGTCCGAGCCCCTGGGGGGTACGTGGGCCAAAAGGCCCGCTTTTCCACCCTGGGCAGGCCTGTCTCTCAGGATAAAGCCCTGGAGGGTCACTGCCCTCGAGCCTCTGAGGACATTATGGCATTTACTGAGCTGGCAAACCCCCAAATGTCTAAACATTACATAGTTTTTTCAAAATCCACTCACCTCACACAGTCTTCCCCTGGCAAGCATCCCATCAAAATTTTTAGCCACCCTTTGAAGTTTGGGGCCATAAAATGCTTAATTTCCAGGGAAACAAGTCACCCGACTCCCCTGTTCTCCTGACCGCTGACAGCCAACGTGACCCTGGTAGTTGGGTGGCTGTTCGTTTATAGCGCCTTGCAGGTGGCTACACGCTGAGCGCATCTTAGAAGCATCAACAGCAACAGCATGTAAGATTAGCTCCGCAGTGACACCTGTCAGCTGACTATAGCAACCAGCTGCCGCCCAGCAGAGTCCACCGTCTCCAGATCACATGATCCTGGATAAATGTGATGGTACCACCATACATCTGCAGGATTCACCCACACGCTGCAGTGCTTCAATCCACGTACCTGACATATGACCGGATAACGGACCCGAGCTTTGAAAAGGCCATAAAACTCACATCAGGATCATTTCTTTGATGTTTTAACACGGTAAGTGTGAGCAGTTGCATGCTACATATCCACCCCTCCATCCATCTTCCAGCTGCCTGTCCTGAGCAGGTCACTGAACATCACACACACCGTATGTCTATGATGCATTATCCTGAGCAGGTCACTGAACATCACA
>JAODKF010000040.1:10392391-10406920 GCA_026779585.1 Mormyrus proboscirostris
GCAGTGTGATGTTATTAACCAGTAGAGGCGGCTGGCAGTGTGATGTTATTAACCAGTAGAGGCGGCTGGCAGAGTGATGTTATTAACCAGTAGAGGCGGCTGGCAGAGTGATGTTATTAACCAGTAGAGAGGCGGCTTGCAGTGTGATGTTATTAACCAGTAGAGAGGCGGCTTGCAGTGTGATGTTATTAACCAGTAGAGGCGGCTGGCAGTGTGTTGTTATTAACCAGTAGAGGCGGCTTGCAGTGTGATGTTATTAACCAGTAGAAGCGGCTGGCAGTGTGATGTTATTAACCAGTAGAGGCGGCTGGCAGTGTGATGTTATTTATGGCATATTTTACCCATTTCTCAGCGATTATGAGGACAATTAGCTGTATTTTTACAAACCAGTTTTATTAAACATTTATTTGTATCAACATACGACTTACCAGCTTCTTATTTAGGATAAGAAAAATCATACATTTTATTCAAATAAGGTGATGCAAAAACGATCACACCCTAAAACAAATCCTACTGAATGTAACATTTTGTATGGCCTCCTTGACTTAAGAACAGCAGCTCTTCTAGACATCGAATGAACAAGTCTGACATACACCCACGTCTCTCTCCATTCTTAAAGGATGAACTCTTTCAGATCCTGCATGCTGGATGGAGAATGACATGCTAACTTGTCTTTTGGGAACTGCCCAGAAGTGTCCCTTTGGGTTGAGGTTTGGTGACATGCTCAGCCACTGAATCACTTTCACCCTGTTCTTCTTCAGAAATGCAACAGTGACTGTAGCTGTGTGTTATGGATCACTGTCATGTTGGAAACGTGCACGACGCCCAAGGGCACAGAGTGATGGACGCATTCTCTCTCAGTATGTCACCATCTATGAAATGCGACTCCCCGATACCTGCAGCACTCATGCAGCCCCACACAGGGACACTGCCACCATGCTTTACTGCTGGTATCATGCAATTTTTCATTGTACTCCTCACCCTTGCTATGTCATACAGTCTGGAATCCATCAGAGGCAAAAAGATTAATCTTTGTCTCGTCACGCCGAAGTATGGAGTCCCAGCGGTCTTCGCCTTTGTTAACATGGGCCCTGGAAAATTCTAGATAGGCCTTTAAATGCATGGGCCTCAGTAGTGGCTTCCTCTATGGACGACAGCCATGCCTGCCACTCCTGTGCAGTGTGTGTCATACGGCGTCACAGGAGACACTCACCCCACTCTGACTTTATAATGATTAAACCAACTGTGCTGAACAAGCCCAACATCTCTCATCACAAAACAATCTTGACAAGGTGTTAACTCCTGCGGACGGCCTAGACGTCTGCAAACTTCCCAAATGTCCAACCATTTTACCTTTTTGGATGACTTTTGCAATAGCATTCAGACTTTTTAGCAATGCCTTACTGATTTTCTTATAAACTTTTTTGTGCAAAGAAATTATTTTGTTTTTCAGATGTGACATTTTCTATGTGGCACCATTTTCTCAGCATTGAGTGGAACTAGATTTTCTCTCTTAAATACCACTTTTAATTATCAATTATCTTGTGGCCACCAGTGTGACAATTAGATTCATCTGTTGGTGAATAATTACAATTTTATCAGGTTTTTCTGACTAAGACATTCATTGGTGTATAATCATTTTCACATCACCTTATTTGAATAAAATGTATTACTTTTCTTATCCTAAAGGAGTAAAGAAGGTGAATAAATTCATGTGTTGATACAAATGGATGTTTAATAAAGCTGGTTTGTAAAAATACAGCTAACTGTCCTCATAATCGCTGAGAAATGGGTAAATATTTAGATTTCATTTTTTTTTTCATTTTTTAGATATTTAGGGTTCACTAAGTTATGCTGAGCACTGTAAATCATTCACAAAGGTGCATGATAAAGATGACGGTTATTTGAAATGCACCCCTTTTCTAAAACCCTGCTGAAATCCCCCAGCCCCACAATGGACTGAACCAAGACACCCGCTTTCACGGTTATAAAAAAATAACCCACAGGTCACAGAAAATGCTTGCAATATAGAACAGACAATTCAGATAACACCATGCTACCACTTTATATGACGTTTGCGTGGGACCCAAAAAAGTTGAATACACTTTCCCGTTCGGTTACCGTATTATAATAATATCAAAGCAAAAATTTTGACAACAATAGAAGAATTGACTGTCTTTCATATTTTGCTCTGTACAAGGAAACTAACAAATGTAATAACGAGCTATTACTGCCTTGTTAAGGCACAGTTCTCCCACCTGTTTATCTACCAAGATTTGGCACCAGCGCAAAATTTGCCCATGCATATTTCAATTTTTCCATTTTTTTCTATTTTCTATTTTGTTTTCCTTTTTATTATAATTATGTTTGCAAACTAGCTTAACTTAAAATGTAGTAAATTTAGGACTAACTAATGTTAAATGCTAAAAACTTTATAAAACTGGCACCAAATGTTCATCCAGGGTGACGCGTCAAAAATATCCGGACATTTTTAGTGTACTGCTACGTCACTCAATTGTTTCAGTCATCCACATTATCATGTTGAATTATTTGTACGTCAGTTACCCAAGTTGAATCAGTTGCCAAGAAAACCAGAAAGATTATTACCAATGCTTCACTAAGGCAAATGGGGCAATCACGCCTTGTTTATTTCTTAAATTGTACACAACTTAAGGGGATAACCCGCACAAGTAACTCTGCTATCACACTGTAAAACGCATGTCCGTGAAACGTTTAAACTTTCTATTGTTATTTCTGCAAACCCGTTAGCCTAAGCAGTGTTACAAACTACAGCTGCTAGTATTTAATGAAAGAAAACATACATACCTTCAGTTTTCCCACGGCTCAGCAAACTCAGCCCCGAATTGAGTATCTGCAGCCCTCGCGCTCTCTGACGTTTTCTTTCCCTTCGCTTTAGTAGCTTCTTCCTTAACAGGACAGCCAGGCGTCCACAGAGCGCTGGGGGTGGGGGGGGACTTCAGCAACTTCACACAAGAGCTCCACTCAACGGACGGCAACGGCACACCGCTATAATTTAACCGCCATGTATTACTTGTTTAGCAAAACGCCCACCGGCCTAAAATATTATTGGCCCACCGTCCCAGGTTTTTTTGTAAAATTGAGTATTAGGCAGATCCACAAAGCGGCACTGTTTAATGGCATGCAAAAAACGAATTACACATATTTTAGGGAGAATATCACCAATTTCTCCAAACCCCCTACAGCACAAACAATTAAACTAATCAGTTTCATTGGCAACATAATTTAATAATTACTTCATCTGACTAAAATTACAATTAAGCAATACAAGACGTCCGTTTTGTTATAAAATTGGCTATTAAAATAAAAGCTTCAAAGTTGGAGGCGATTTAATACTTTTTGAGTATTAAATGAACAAAAATGTAATTTAACTGAAGATAGTCAAATATTTGTATTAATTTGAAAGTCAATTATAGGTCAAGAACTATATATCAATTATCAATAATCCTCCTAGACCACAGTCAATAAAGAGAAAGTATCATATGAAGTGATATTTTATTTGTTTGCTTTCTTATATAAACATTATATTGAGTTTAATCCCCTAAAATGACAAGATACGGTACGTTATATAGAAAAAGTACAAAACTTACAAATAAATATCCATGCAGACATCTTATATGGTTTCATAACTTCATAACTGATCTTTCCTGCGTAACTGCATATCTCCTTCTTCTCTTGATCTTGCTGTCCTGCAGTCCCTTGTGGCACCAGACCCAAACCTCACTAGACAAAGTTTTTATTGACATATTTGCTACCCCGCAGTGTTCCTTTATGCCCAGGCACAGTAGCCTTAAAAATAAACTAGCAGCAGGAAAGTGGTGTGTATGAGCCGTGCCTAGTTCAGAAAACAAATTTATTTTCTGTAGCACTGGTGGAGCAGCATACCTATATTTACAGAAAAACATGCCTGAAATTTTCCTAAAATAAAGATAAATATTTATAATTAAAACTCAAGTTTTTTTTTTTTTTTTTAAAAAAACATTTAATAAGTCTATATTTACAGAATACAGTGAAATACAGTGGCTGGCAACAACAGACAGCTTATAGAGAACCTCTGCTCTAATAAACTCCACAGCATGCTGAGGTCAAGAGTAATAAAGTCAGACATTTCACATCGTACATAAAATAACCGTCACAAAAAACAAAATATTTTTAATTTAATTTACAAAACTCTGTGAACTGTAAGACAACTAGGAGTATCACAGCACCAGTTATGAAAGCATGGGCTTCATTCTGCATCTGTAATACCTGCACACTGACCCACATAATATCACAGTTAAAAAAAATATTAGAAGCTATATAAATAAACTCTATATGTCTGCTGATAAATACTATATTTGAATGGCTTTGCCTGTAATCGTTTCAGGATACACTTCTTTTTTGTCTTAAAATGGATGATGGGAAATAGTTTTATCTTGATTACATTGTACAGCTGTGAACACGGCAAGGAAAAATTCAGCACTTTGAGGATATCTTCTTAGTAGGAGCTGCTAAAGAAGTAAGACTGTAACGTAAAAGGAAAATACATTCAGATTTTTAATAAGTTTTTGAGACAGGTACATTCAGGTATCTATGGTGGCTGATATGCGATAACACAAGGAAGACAGAAAAGAATGAGAATATAATGAAGAAAGGAAAGGAAAGGTGAGGCTGATGCAGTGATGCGGAGAGCTCTGATTGGGTGCTTCAGATCCAAGTGCATTCAGTGCTTATAGGCTGGCAGGGCTCAGGTCCTGCGTGCCTCCAGTCCATGGGACAGCTGGGACAACGTCCTTTGGTTGTCGATGACGGTGAGCTGGCGTACGCAGCTCCGCACATCCTGCTGGTTCTTATTGGCCAGGGACACATCAGGGCCTGAGGCAGAAGAGGGCAGGCCCACATGTTTAGAACAGGCTTCTTAACGTTCCTCAGATTTGCTCCCTCAAACCAAATCGCCGACATTCAGTAACTGACGTGCTTAATCTGGCCACTCCCCTCCAAGTTCTCAAAATGAGAACCAGGATGAAAATGGTTCACAGGAAGTGGGACCAAGTCACCTGACTGGATGATCCTGCCCCTCTATTGCTTAGATCCACCTCCTCTACAATCTGATTGGTTATCTCTCTCAACCAATCATTTTTCGTGTTGCCCACAAAACATTTATTTTGTGTGTAAGTAAAACTCCTAAGAGCATACGGATCACTCCACACAGCCAGTAGTAAGACAGAATGTCACACTTACAGAGCTACACAGCCTAACGTCTTCAAAATCACTGAGTACTCAGAATCAAGAAAGGCAGAAACAGGAAGGAGGACAGAGACTTACTGAATGGCTGGCTTCGGCAGTACCTCACTATCCTCACCGTGTTAGCGATCATTCGCTGGAAAGAGCCACAGGGTCATTTAAGCACAAGCAGTTTCATTACTTTTGCAACTACATCAGAGCAGCTACGTCAGAAAGGCTCACCATTTTCTCAAAGTTGACTAAGTTGTCAACGAACGTCTTGTTGCCTTCATGACTAAAAGTCATATCTGTAAAAATAATGAGATTTTCATTTTATTTCTGTGTCAAAGACAAAAGGCAAAGTGTCGTGGAAATGGACAGAAATTGCAGATAACTCAAATCTCATGACTTCAAAGCAATGAGCATTTTTTTCTGCTTTACAAAATTTGCTTAAATGATCTCCTGTACAATAATATTGCCATATGAGTTCTGTCATTATGATACAATAAAAAAAATCTGTTACTATTAAATCATCATTCATAAGCAATTAATTCTAATTTCTTTAGGATGAACACAAGGAGGTGAATGTGGCACCCATGTAAACCATTTCATATAATGTCCACATGTGAGATGTGGGCCTGGTCAGTGCTGGGGTGTTGATTTTAGCCTGGCTCTGCCTATGGGTCTGTTTAGTCATAATACCTACAGTAACACTTCACCACATATTCTTCTGCTCAACCCAAAAATTCCAAGACATATTTCGTTTTGTGAGACACTCAGTGTTATGCCCTGCTCGTCCGATCCTCCTGTGAGCCACGCCCCCTCGCTACCTTGCGTGGAATCCCCGTATTCCCAGCTGTTTCTCGTTGCTGTTCCCGTGTATTTAAGCCCACGTTCGAGTATGTTTCCCCAGTCCGGTCATTGACGTTGTGATGTGTTCTTATGTTTGTTTTCTTGAATTAAACCCTATGTTCGCCTGATTTCGTGACTCCTGCTCCTGTTCTCCCTGTTCCGTTCCCCGCCCATCACTCTCATAACTCTCAGTACGTTTACATGCACACTAAGAATTATTCATTTTCAAGATTATCTAGCAATCAGATTAAAGTTTAACTCTTAGATGAGCGCTGCATGCGTTCACTGAGACAATCATAAACATTTTCATCCTTGCCATTTAAATCATTCTTAGACAGGTTCATGAGAAATTTATGCTGAATTCCTTTTTTGTTTCATAAATACCCCAATATTTATTACAACAAAATCACACTGCAATATTTCCAATACCATGCTGTCACAATATATTACACAAAATATTTTATTTCTTGTTATGCTATCCTTATCTTGTTGGATCTGTTCTTCCGACCAGATCGCAATTAAAGCTTGTGTCACTTCATTTGTCCATGCACCCATTATTATTATTAATTTTATTATTTTTCTCTGTCTGTGACATAATAGATTGGAAAAAGCCCAGTACTAACAAGCTGAGAGGAACCATACCGCCAGCTATTGTAACGGAGTCAGACATACTTTGGTCAATAAATAGACTCCCCTCCCATGCATGTATACTGGGACAAGACCAGTAGTCTGATTAAACGACGTAGTCAAGCTACAACCGTAGCTCAACTTAGCAGTGCATGTAAACGTACTGACGGAAAACTGACACAGCAGGTGTAACTGTCCATGAAGGTTTAGGAGTGTTGGAACCAACACAGCTTATTGAGGAACCAGCAGGTATGACTGTTGGTGTAATAAGGCGTGTTGTGGGCCCTCTCCGTGTCACCTTACCCTTAATGAGGAGGGGCATGAAGGGGATCAGGGGTGTGTCCAGTTTGGCCACAGTCAGCCTATAGGCCCGATGGTTCCTGGAAGGGTCCTGTAGACACAGGTCACCCAAAGCATTCACATAACAGATACAAGAAATCTAATCCAGTTGCAGCTGTGGTGCCCTTTAAAAATACATTTCCTGTAGCGTTACTGTAACAGCCATTGGATTAGCTTCCCATCCATGCGCATCACAATTTGTAGATGTCAGAGTGGGTTGTGGGATTGCCATGGAAACCCGCCATGGCCTGGGCCATGGCTCCTCCTACTCACCATCAGGCTTTCAAACTCTCCGTAGAACTTCTTGAACTTGCCAGGCAGTTTCTGCAACAGACAACAAGGTGAGGACGGACTGGCAGAATCACCCCTCCCGCCCCCCGCCTTAATGACGCAGGGTCTCCCACCTCCCACGTCTGGCTTAGCCTGCTGACCGCTGGGTTGCTCATCCCCATAATTATGGCGAAGAAGGAGTTCAGGTTCCTGTACTCCTTGCAACTGAAACCATGCAAACACAACCCACACGTGAGCATCGGGCGTGAGGTGGAGACACCACCATCAGCATCAGGAAAGCCTGGGGCACTTTCTTCTTGCCCTTTCCAAACATTCTTCTACCCAAAGATGTGCATGGATTTTTGAAGGGGTAGGTGCTTGGGAAGAGGGGGGGGGGGGTTGGCAGGCCAAACGGTGCCCCTTCAGGAAATCGGGGGAGATCCCATCGTGGTACCCTCACGCATATAGTGTTTCTCAGCCCAGTTCTCAGACCCCCAGATAGTCCACATTTTTGTTCCCTCATACACTCCTGTACCAGGTACTCCGTGTTCTTGATAGCTTGGTTCAGGTGTACTAGGAGCTGGGAGGGAGCGAAAATGTGGGCTATCTGGGGGTCCCTGAGGACCAGGTTGAGAAACGCTGACGTAGAGGGTCATTAATGCAGACAGAATCAGCATCAGAAGGTATGTATTATGGCTGAGATACTTGGGTGTAGGCTGCTTAGCTGGATGGGCAGCTACGGTTGGTTGCTCACTCACTGTGCGGCGATCTTGATGAACTTCTTGAGGAGCTGTACACGCTTGCCAAGCTGGGCGCAAAGGCACACCTCAGTGACTACCCACAGCTGCACCTCGTTGAATCTCCTGAGGAACAAGTCCAGGTTGGCTGTGGTCTTCTTGAAGTTGTGCCGCCCGAATGTGTGGTATATGAGCTCGCGCTGCCAAAAGAGAGGAGCGATTTTTCAAACTCCATCTCCACCAGCGGGGGCAGAACCCAAAGCACAGGGGTGGAGCCAGAAGGGGGGTGGGGGGTAGAGGATGCCTCTCACCTCATGGACACAGTTGAAGAGCTCCCAGTCGTAGAGCGTCATCTGATAGGCCAGGTCTTTGGAGCTCATCAGCTCAAAGGTTCCGAAGGACCCTGCGGACGGCCCTTCCTGCTCTGGCAGCGGAGTCTGAAACACGCATCGTATGATTTGCTGACCTCAGACACAGCAGACAGCCATTCTGAAACACAGTTACACTTCCGAGGCATGTTTAATTAATCCTGTTAGGAGCAGAGGCCATAAAATAGATAGAAAAGTCAATTAAGTGACTTAGAAACGATAAACAAATATATTAACATCCAATCATGGCCACACAGTCCAGAGCGCTGCATCTGGGAATTAGACAATCTGATTTTGTGCTGGTTTTTGAGTCGTAGGAACGCGCTGGCAAATGTGTGTTCACACACCAGTGAATCCAAGAGGTTCCTGGGGCAGGCGAACAGACGTCCGTTGATGCTGAGCGTGGAGAACACTGAAATGTCATTGGGCTTCAGCACCAGCTTGTCTGGGAAAACACAGCATGTTATGTGTTCACCTAGACCAACTGTCGCTCACATATGAAAACAACTCTATGAAATCAATTGCACTTACTACAGCACAGGGAAGTTGCCATTTTATACCAAAAACTGAATGATCTTCATGAAGAACCCTTCCTAACACATATACAGCCTCCTATACACGTGTACAAGTGTACACAGCACACTATAAAAGCAGAAAAAGCCAGAATACAGCGGAGGAATTGGAACAAAGACCCGACAGGTTGGACTAGTAGGGGAAGCAACGTCAGGGGGTCAAAGGTCAACTGGCTGGCCAATCATCTTGGGCTTGTGGGTTAACAAGATGCACAAATATCAAATACCAATGAAGGATACATTTTAGTAACAGCCTCATAGGGCTCTCAGCTCTGTCCCAGTCCGCTGAGGTTACTGGGTAATAGTGTTTCAGGTGGTCTAGATAAGTCAATCCTGGGGCATTTAATTCTTAAATCCAGTATAAATTTATTTGAATTATTCATGTCCTGTGGTATGTCAACGGAAGACAGTGAAGTGCCACCTCATAAATAACAGCGATATTTCTGTCCTGAGCAGAACTCTGCCGCCTATTTGCACAGAACTAGCATGAAGGAGGTAGAAGTCAAACACAGGCCATGTGGAAGTGGATTCATGGGCTCTGGCAGCAGCAATGGGATGGAGACGCCCGCAGAAGGGCTCGGAATCTTAAACGACACTGGGGGCCTCCCAGGGCCAACCTCCAGGCTTTTCATTACACCCCGGTAATTAAAACGGACAAATCTGGGACAAATCACTTTGGAACCTTGTCAGTGATTAATTAGCGCAGTGGACGCTACGCCATGCTCCATCTGCCCTCGCGTTCGATTAGCAAGTAGCTGTGGACCTTCTCACCTCCGGCTGAACTGAGGCAGACCAGGAGCAGGTCCTCAGCTGACCCCAGCTTGTCAGCCACAGCAGCTATGACTTCCCGCACGGAGGCTGCCACCGGCACCCGGATGGTGGTGTAGGTGTGGTCCATGCAGTAGACTTTGAACAGGACTGGGAGAGAAAGACAGGTTAGCCAGAGGTAGGGTGAACAGCAGTGACACTCAGGGGACAAACAATATGCCTCTGTCACCACTCTTCCTTTACAGAAGGTACGACCACTAGGGGGCGCTGTGAGGTTCAGCGAGTTAGGATGCTGTGACTGCGATTGGAAGGTCGTCGGTTCAGATCCCAAGCTCAGCTGAGTGACTTCATCACCGGCCCCCTGAGCAAGGCTCCTGGGACCCACTGACACTGCTTTCTTAATAATGTATATCACTTCATACAAAAGCTTCTGATAAATTAATAAAATTGCATAATTTTTCATGTCAACACAAAGGGACAACCTACATTGAATGGTATCCTTTGTGTATCTGCATCTTTACATCTCAAATGATTTGCACGTTTATAAGCATTTATCAGAAACTTTACTGGGTTGTGTTCTTGGAAAGGGTCAGGGGTGACCGCTGATAGCGTCCTGCACATTAATTTTACAGAGAGCTGATATCAGCCGCGCCGTCCAGCAACAATTAAAAGTGAGGTCAGCGCGTGTCAGTGCGTCCCTGTCACATACTTTCGTCAGTGCTCCTGATTGGCTGTCGCTTCTGGAGCCGCTCATCGCCCATGCTGAACTGACGCAGCAGAACTTTGTGCTGAAAGAGAGTGAGTTGGGGGTCAGCAATATATAAGCGGGGAGGAGGGGGGGCGGTGTGCCCTCTGTGACCCTCTGTTACCGTTAACAACTAGCAACGGCTTTGCCGCCTGCGTCATACGACGAGCCAGTTCATCAAAACAAATTTAGCATAACAAGAGGAAGGATGATAATCAGTGACTGACCTTTTTTTGAGAAGATTTTGCATCATCCAAGCTGAAGATGACACCCAAAATGGAAAAAGAAGATAGGAGATTACACAGTCACTGCTTGGAACATGATCTACACCTTTTCTGGGCTTTTTATGATATATTTCTATTAATATTTACACGTTTTAGTTTCAGTTTAAATTTTAGTAATTTTATTTCTAAGAACAGACTGAAAGTTGTTGAGCTATTTTATAAGTCTGGTCATTAGAGAAAATCCTACATGAAGACACAGCGCACATTATGTACTAATGTCCTCAAAATGGGCAAAACGTGATCATCATCATCAGCATCATTAATGGTAAATAAAGGTAGACAAATCGTTACTTTAGCTAAATGGCATTTACAAATGGTAATTGAAGTTTGCTTTTATTTAATTTCAGTTAGTTTTGGAAGCAACCTTTATAGTTTTTTGGTTAATTGTAATTTTTCATTTTATTTTCATATGTTGTTCTATTACTTTACAAAAACGTTTTCTCATTGTTTCAGATTTTGCTAATGATAACCTGACCCGATCTCTGGATTTCACCATTAAGACCTGATCAGCCCAACCTCAACCCTAATGCTCTGCACCTACTTCAGTTTCACCACCTTCTCCAATTCAGTGAGATCCTCCTTTAGTGCAGGGAAGACCCTGGAGTCGTCAGCCACTGTCACACGCAACTCCTGAAATAAGTGACATGCCATTTGTTGCTAGGTCTGGCAGCCTACAGTAGCGACGGGTTAGGATAGTGGGGACTGAGGGAACAATACCAACCTCCAGGAATGCCAGTGAGGCCTCCTCTTCCTGGAGATGGTCCCCGTACAGTGAGGCCCAGTGCAGCACCAGGCGTACCACCCGCCGCTTGTTACCCAGGGCAAAGTTCTGCTTCTCCTGCTCAGAACCCTGGGATACCTGGGCGTGGTAGGTGCTGGGCCATTAAGGGAGCCAAAGGAGCAGACACACGGCACACCCCGACTCCCCCGCGATCCAGTCTAGACTCGACCGAAATGCTGTGACTCCAGTAGAAATCACGACACTGGAATGTTAGAAGAATCACTCTACCAAAGGAATTCTGGTCAGTGGACGATTTAGCTGAGTGAATGCAGAAAAGAAGATGTCTGGAAAGGCAGCTGGAGTGGGGAACTGGGAGCGGAGGGTGAAGGGTGACAAGCCAAAAGTAAAGAGTGAGGTGAAGGAAGAAGATAGAAGGGAAGGAGGGTGAGGGAACCCAAAGGATATTGTGCCATTAGCATCGGGCAGAGCTGGCTGCTGGGAATGAAGACACAGTGCATGAGCACAAAGTCGTCCAGGACTGGGTCTGCAGGAACAAAGCAGGACCGTTAGTGATGTGCTAGGTCAGGACCGTTAGCTCTGTCCAAGGTCAGGACCGTTAGCTCTGTCCAAGGTCAGGACCGTTAGCTCTATCCAAGGTCAGGACCATTAGCTCTGTCATTGGTCTGGCAGCCCAAGTAGCTGGGGCCTGAAAGGGTTCACCACAACATGCAGGAGAACCTGTGGCTAAGGGCACTGTGAGCCCCAGCAGGACGGCTCGGTCTGATCAGACATAACCAAAAAAACTGGTTGTGAGGTGAAAAAGAGAGGGGTGTAGTGGAGACAGGGGCACACATCTTAGCATGCTAATGCTGCTAATGGTCCTATAGCAGTCAGACATTGGCTTTCAAAGAGCTAAAGGTGTGCAGGGACATGAGGGCAGCCAGGTGACAAATCAGACACATCAAGGACAAGAATGACACTCAACAGAATTCTTAAATAGTCACCAAATGATGTTGTCATAGTATGGTGAACTCCATGAGAGAGTGACATAACTGAGGTCAGCACCTGGGTCAGTGATGCTTGAGTCCAGCCTCACGGTCTCCAAGACGTGCTCCAAGATCTTCTCTGGTGTACCAGACATCACAGTGTATCTGGAAAAGGATCAGTGGACTTCCATCACCATTCACATAGCTTATCTGCAATTCATCCGCTATTCATCTGCCCTGCTGTCAACTCCTTGGCCTCCTCTCCTTTATTTATGGGAATCAACTCAATTCTTATTTAACCCATTTTGTTACAGAGCCACTAATACAGATGGAACTTGGGGCAGGAGATTTCCCAAAGGAGAATGTTACTCTACAGCCCCCCTATTCAAATCTGGCCCTCGATTCCAAATCCAGGCCTTGTCTTCAAGTCTCCCAGGTAGTTAACTTAATAATTTCTGGCTCTAATTGGCCAGAGGCTTCACAACTGGCTCACAGGCAAAGGAAAGCTGGAAAAATAGCAGTACTTGGCCTTTGAGGACCGTGATTTGAATAGCCTTGCTCTAGGGTGTTTGTAATAGACAGTAACTGGAGGACTCTAAGACCATGAGGCAGTGGCAGACTGAGGGACCTTAGCTTAGGTGTTGGTGGCTGAGGTACAGGACACATATGGCTTTACTGCTGATGCTCACATCACTTTCCTCTCAAACCTAACCTGCTCTTTGCAGCAGTAGGCAGAAGAAGCCAGAAGAAATGACCTTAAAAACTCTGGTAGGAGTAGAAATTAATGCCACAAATGTGATGTCATAGACAGGGGACATATCCACTGCCATCCAACACATGGACATTATGACAGGGATTTATGGCAGTGTTCACGCTCAGACGACAGATACTTGTTAAGTGTCAAAAGAAATATATTCATAACTGTCACACTAAAGTGTGACGGTAACAGTCACGCTGTAAGCGTGGAGACTCAGGGCAGAGAAGACAATGCCGTTTTCATGCCAGCCGTATTGCAGCAACAGCGGAGGCTAGGTGCTAATGTTCATTCTCAGTCCACTGCATGCAAATCAAGGCCCCAATACTCCCATAAGCCCTTGCAGTGTGTCAGGATTTGTTAGGAGGACAGTTTTGAAAAGCCGGTTATAGCACCGCGCCATGACAGCGGTAAATGAGAACTCAACTACAAGAATGTAGACAAGCTGTGGACAGTTTTAGTAATTATGCCAGCACTCTGTGCATGCTGTAGTGGGAGGGCAGGTTGCCAGAGGAACAGAACTTGTAGTGTTAGGGCCGTGTGCTGAGGGACCGTACTTGCAGTGTGAAGGCCGCGTGACTGAGAGACAGTACTTGTAGTGGGAGGGCTGGGTGACTGAGGGACAGTACTTTTAGTGTGAAGGCCGCGTGACTGAGAGACAGTACTTGTAGTGGGAGGGCTGGGTGACTGAGGGACAGTACTTGTAGTGTGATGGCTGGGTCACTGAGGGACAGTACTTGTAGTGTGAGGGCCATGTGACTGAGGTACTGTACTTGCAGTGGGAGAGCTGGGTGACTGAGGGACAGTACTTGCAGTGGGAGAGCTGGGTGACTGAGGGACAGTACTTGCAGTGGGTACTTGTAGTGTGAAGGCTGCGTGACTGAGGGACAGTACTTGTAGTGTGAGGGCCATGTGACTGAGGGACTGTACTTGCAGTGGGAGAGCTGGGTGACTGAGGGACAGTACTTGCAGTGGGAGAGCTGGGTGACTGAGGGACTGTACTTGCAGTGGGAGAGCTGGGTGACTGAGGGACAGTACTTGCAGTGGAAGAGCTGGGTGACTGAGGGACAGTACTTGTAGTGGGAGGGCTGGGTGACTGAGGGACAGTACTTGTAGTGGGTAGGCTGGGTGACTGAGGGACAGTATTTGTATTGTGAGGGCTGGGTGACTGAGGGACAGTACTTGTAATGGGAGGGCTGGGTGACTGAGGGACAGTACTTGCAGTGTGAGGGCCATGTGACTGAGGGACAGTACTTGCAGTGTGA
>JAODKF010000040.1:10418739-10433389 GCA_026779585.1 Mormyrus proboscirostris
TCCATGGTAACTCAGCCGGATGGACCCAGGGTCCATGGTAACTCAGCCGGATGGACCCAGGGTCCATGGTAACTCAGCCGGATGGACCCAGGGTCCATGGTAACTCAGTCGGATGGAGCCATAGTTTGCAATAATGTGTTTTTTGGGTAAAACCAAAAAAAAGCAGTGAATAGGTAATAAATAACACTGTGGTTGATATGATTGAGGGATTGTTGAAAAAAGGCAGTGATTCTTTTCAAAGCTTTTACATAATCCTCTGGAAAAGTGACCTGCTTTCATTTAAAGGTCAGTTATTAGTAGTTTGTAACAAAGACAGGATTATGGCTTCGGGATTTTTACCCCCCCTTTCTGAATATCAGCTTCTGTGCCTGAGCCTTATATTCTGCTAATCCCTCAAACGAAAAGGAGCCCCAGAAGCGAGCACCCCTCCCAAAAGGCAAATTCTATTTATAGGGGGGGCACATTACATCACTCAAGGCTACATATGTGGAATAGAACTGAATTTTAATTTGCCAGGTAATATTAGAAAGGCATTTAGCATGGCTAGTGTAGGGAGATCCATTAGTATCAGAGAACAATCCGAGGAGTTTGACAGGTAACACGGAAAAGACTCAATCAGCACTGATTACTCACTGTCACTGCTGGGTCCACTTTCCATTACACCGTATGGCGGGGCAAGAAGTCCAGCCATGCACTGACGGTACTTCTAGAAAGAGACAGGAAATCAAATGCCACTTATGATCTGAGCTAATGCCTTAGAAAACAAAAGACACTAGTTAGTAAATGGATCTACTCATTGCATAAAATGGGCTATAACTGTCGCATTTACTTTCCAGTTACGCTTATTGTCATAAGAATCAACTCCCAGTAATGTTTCTTTTATTTTCTGGCTATTAAAAGAAATGTCATTCGATGTTTTGTTTCCTGGCTTGTGGATCACAGCCGGCTGTTGGCAGGCTCATGCAGTGTCCTGCCGTCTTCAGTGAGTGTGGGGGTGTTCTCACTGAAATAAAAAAACTGCCAATAGTTACGGAGCACATTGCTTCTGTCCTATTCTCCTTCCACGGCAAATCCGGATGCAAATTTCAGCCCGATTCCTTCCATGGGCCTGTAGGCTCCATTCAAGGCGCATGTGCAGAAATTTCCTTTGGATGCATACAATACTGGACAATGACCACAATGCATGCAGAACATGGATGAGATTCAGCTGCTGTGTGTCTGGCTGTTATTTCCGAGCATGACGGTGCTGATGACAATGAAGGCTCAGGGTTATATAAACGTGCAGCTTGGTCTCACAGCTGGCGGTCAATAGCTTTTAGGGGATGAAAACCCACAGCACGACTGAACTTAGACCTCAGGCTGCTGTTCTGTCCCTCACACCTGCTGCGCAAGGCACTGACATGTACTGTTCTACCAGCGAAGACATTTACTCATTCTTTAGTGCTCTTTTTTACTGCCTAACAGACCTGCTAGATTAAAAACGGCCACAGTGGAATGACATCAGCAGAATGAGGGCTGCTTTGAGCCGGTCTTCAGCAGAATAGTCACATGTCTGTTGGCCCCTTGAGCCCTTAATGTCCCAAAATGCACCAGGGGGTCCGGATAAAGGGCTGACCCCAAGCTTCACTCTCACCCGAAAATATGATTCTAAAGAAAGACATTGCCATGCCATGCTTGTGAATGGTGGATTATGGGAAAACAGACAAGGGGAGCAGGATGGGATTTGCCATAACTATGGAGACTGTGGGTAACTTCAAAAGTCAAGCCAGCACTAAATCCTTGCTCTTGAGTCCTACATGTATATCCAGAACCGTAGCAACAATGTAGCCTCTAGCACAGAGATTCCCTGAAGAGCTAAACGTATGGGCCCCTGGAGGCACATCACATCTTCCATTGGTCTAAGAGGTGAGAAAAGTAGTACTGGAGCAGATTAAAACTGCATTTCCAGCCTTGGGCTTTATTAGAACTTCATGAAGTAGCTCAGACCTTCACTTCTCGGAGTCTAGGGATGCACCGTTACTGTCACTGGCTATCGGGCCAGTACTGCGCTCATATGCTCATAAACGATCCAATAGCAAGAACCGATAAAACTTAATTGCAACATTACATGAAAACTCAGAGCCGCGTTATTCATTCTTTTCTTTTCTTTTCTTTTCTTTTCTTTTTTTGCTGCCCAATCAGATTTTGGCATCTGGTGAGAGATTTGTCAATCCGAAACTTGGTGTGGATAAATACGAAGAGGACCGCCATTGGTGAGTTGGTGAGTATTTGCGGAGGATGTCAGCAGTGTGGACAGATTTTAAGTAAAGCAGACTGTAACCTCTTTTCTACTGAAGTGTCAAGAGGAGGAAGGGGCAGCACGTCATTTAACACAAGCAATTTGATCAAACATCTAAAGACGCACAGTGCAAAGTACAAGGAGTTTGCTATCGCTATCAGAGAAAGACCGCGGCAGCAAATTTTAGCGCAAAATCTAGAGAAGCAAGATTAAATGAAACCTAAGCATTACTTATTATATCTAACATTGAATAACTAAGTAAGTTATTTAATTTTAGATATAACTAATGTGTCAGGTTCTAGCAACAATATAGATACACCTGGGTGTACGCTTTCTTTGTTCCTATAAAAAAAAGAACGCTACCAAATTCTTGCAACTGTGTCGCGTGACGTGTAGTTACATTTCTGGGAAGGGGCACGTCTGACTATGGCGAAGGTCCACGGCTATGCCACACTCACGGCATCGATTCGACGAAAAAGTATGAAACAGCTTTTACAGTCGGGGTTTTATTCCTCTGTAAAGAACTTTCAAGCCGAGAATTGAAAATTCAATTTCAAGTAAATAAGCTTATTAAACACTGGTATCGGATCGGTACTTGGTATCAGCCAATACTCTAAGTCCAGGTATCGGTATTGGGACAAAAAAAGTGGGATCGGTGCATCCCTATGGGAGACAAAAGGCGATTACATCCGAAGAGCCAACCTGGGCTGAGAAACTCACTCAGAAACAATAGCTCACAATAAAGTAACACATAGAACTGACTGAGTCCGATGTTCACATGCATATAGATCATTCAGGAATCATGAGAACGGTAAGAACCCACACTGCTGCGTGAATGTGGTGTACAGAGCAGGACGTGACACTGTGCAGCAGACCATGATGTGATGTGGTCATCTCCATTAGGGTCATAAATGTAGAACAAGAGCCCTCTCAGCCAATCAAGATAAATGATTTAGGTAAGAACCAGCAACATATAAACCAATTATGTTTACAAAAATAACTTATTATAGAAAAAAACAAAGCCCCAGCTGAAGATAGTAGAACTTATCTCTTCTAGATACCTCAAAGTGGCCAAGAAAACAGAATCAAATCAAATTCAGAGTAATGTTTGGGGATGATTAAAAAGGCAATATGCCGACTTGAAATCGCAGCACATCACAAGAGGAGATCACCTTATTCACATTGATGCTCGTAAGCAGGGGATTATAGGGAAACAACAGCAAAATGAACCTGACCAGACCAAGGACACGAGACAGCGTAGCCACGGCTGTCTGCCAAGCAGGCCCGCGGCCATGGCGGGGGCACTCGTCCCGGGGAGGGCAGGGGGGCTTGTGCAGAGGGGATTAAAGGGCAGGTGGCAGGTGCAGACACACGGGCAATTTTCACAGTGCCTATCACATGACGTGCAGCCCCACCCCCAGCCGGAGATTACACTACCAAGAGCTGAGCCTCACGATACACAACACACACTGCCTGACCGGAGCCAGCGACATGCTGCTGTGCATTCAGGGTTATCATATGCACAGCATGCAGATTATCCATGCACATGCATCAAATGCACAGTAAAGATTCATTTGACAATCAATGACAATCTCACATTTAATTTTATCACTGTTTTAAACATTACTGTTGATACTTTTTTTTTTATTGTGGTTTAATTATGGATCTAAAAATGTGGTAGATATTATCTTCTTGTAACAGAGCAACCTGCATTTGTTTGCTTGATTTCCATCACCCAATGACTAATCCTAACATGGACTAACACTGAATGCTAAACAGTGACTTAGTATAGGAAATGACAATCAAAAAGATAGATAGGTAATGAGAAGTTCAGTTTGGGGGGTTTATGGCCTTGACTGGCCGACAGTCCTGCCCCAAACCGCACGGGGGCTGCCAGAGGAACCTGTAATCACCCTACATTTGATTTGCTTCTTCAACAGATCAGATGATAAAGCAGCATGAGAACCGGAAAACAATCTCAGAACAAGCTAATGTGCTTCTGCCCTTCGCTACGCTATCAGATAGTGGAGCCACCATAAGGGAAGAGTCTATTTTTAAAAGCTTTGACTTTGACTGCATCCCAGTAACTGAACACCGGTTCTGCCCATAAAGGCTCCTTTAATGAAACCCTGTCTTCGGTTTATTCAGCAGTGTGCAAACTTATCTGCAGATTCCGAAGCTTCACCCTTAATTCCATTTTCCAAGTCTTTAAATCTCCTTAGTATACTTTGTAAGGGTCTGGTCAACTTGTTACTTTTCTCTGAATGGTGTGTGTTTACGCCCTGTGATGGGTTGGTGCCGCATCCTGGGTTATTCCACGCCTTGTGCCCGTAGTTTTCAGGATGGGCTCTGGACCCTGCGACCATGAATACGAGACGCAGCTATAAAAAAATGGATGAATGGATGGATGGATGGATGGATGGATGGAGTGAAGGATGCTACTTTTCTCTACTGTCAGGACAAAAGATGTTTTTTCATGTGGCACCAGCTGTTTAAGACCAAACAGAATCCTTACTCAACTCAGCTTCACTATAGCCTACAGTTTCTGGAGTCAATGGCCAAACAGTGATAGAAATACTCTACAGTATAAATACAGTATAAATACTCTATAAATAAAGGACTTCAATTCATGACTTTCCAGACAGGAGCACAGATCACTCAGCTGCTGAGTTAGACACCACCCAGAACAATCAACTGTTAGGGTAACATATTTTGCATAATTTAAACTTCAAAACACTATTATACCTTTAAAAACACTTTACAACTTGGCATCAACACACATAATCAAGCCTTTACGTTTAAGGTCTACATTAAATAAGGAAACTAGAGCGTTATCAGGAACAATGAAGAATAATGCTGAAACACCCCCGTCAAAATTTAAGAGGGTATTGCCTAGAGAGACTGTGGATTTAGTTTGATTTAATGCAAGGTTCTAATATGAAAGCAGGAAATTAAAATAACCCACGGAATGAAAGGAGCAGTCTAGCAGCAGAGGCTGAAAGCTGAACACGTTCAATGGAAAATAATACCTCATTAGAAGCAGAACTACCACGGGGTAGGAAAAATATATAATAAATCATCACGGCATGAAGTACTACAGCTGGACCATTGGTGCAACTGGTGCCATGTTACTAATGATACATTCAACACCAATGATACATTCAACACCAACTCTAAATACCTGCATTATAGTTAAAAATCAAAGGACACTGATTGTTTCTCAGCCCCTCGCTGTTTCAACTTTCTCCGGTAATTAAGTTCCTTTTGGTACAAAACAATGGTTACCAAAAGGCAATGACAAAATATTATTTGAATCTCGTAATCGTGGTGGAAAACCGATACAGAAACTAATATAGGCTATACCTATATAACGACAACAATAATAAATAACCATCCAGTTCGTCCCGAGGGATCGGGACAGCGCTCCCAGATGAGTATAGGCTAGTGACCACATTTTCCGTCAGTTTCAATATAAAAACAAGATTCTATTTGTTCTCTATTTGTTCTCGATACGTGCAATGAACCGAGCCATGCTGTCACCCCAGTTCATTAATTCGTTTAAATTAACAAAGTGCAGTCCTCTCCGAAAAATCCACTTCAGTTGAAATGGACCCCCGACTTTCTTCGACATATAACAAAGCGTTGATGCTCCCTTGCCTGAGTCTCACTGGCGTGGATTTTTTACTTTACGCTCGAGGCTCGTTCGCTAGTGCATGAACATCGCAGGCGGTTTTGAAGTGTCATATGTCTTCTTGTATCCAGGGCATATATTTCTTTTAAAAATGTGACATTCCTGTGACATTCAGCGGACGCACATAGCTACACCCACCTTCCCCACACCTGTGGCTGTCCTCACTATATATTCACCTAACACCATTCATTCCCTTCAAATAAATTTTAGTGGATAATTCTGTTACTTTTGACGCCCCATTAAAACCGGCCGGGTTGATCACACATACAGTTTACACAGCCGCTTTATAATTCATAATTTATTTTGTAATAATACTGCTGAAATCACAGCAGAGCAGATATTTTATTATCTTCTCAATGCAAACCCCAGCGTTCATAGTGACAATATGTTGCATAATTTGTGCAGGACCTGCGTGTTTCTAATGTGCAGCTGCTTCTTATAATTTACCCAAGATCAAGCAACATCCTGCACTTTCAGCTATCGATCTATCGATCATCCCTAATTTGTGGCACCAAAAACTGCATTTCCATGTAAACCGCACCCTCACCTCAACAACTGACAATTTAGGCACACAGATATTGCGCACTCTTTAAAAATACATCTATTTAAAAACCCAGGATTTAAAGGGGTCTGAATTGTTTAAAAAAAAACAGACTGATAAAGGAAAACTCACCCCCGATGCCCCAGTGTTTATCGGCACTGTAAAATTCCAGAAAGCTACGCTCCACTGTTCGCTCTAACTCCCAGATCCACACGACTTTCCCATAAATCCTAGGCAAGACAACAGTTAAGGTCTCATCCTCCCGGTGCCAAGCCGCGCACACGCCGAGATCAGCGCACGGCCAAGCGGCCGGAGCGCTCGAGACCCGCCCCTCCCGCCCCGAGCGCGCAGCCCGCGGAGGAGGGTCACTCTAGAAGGAGGATACTCTAATTATCCTACACCGCTCAGTGCATCTGCCTTCTCTGCGTCTCCTCCGTGACCCCCGGCAGGCAACGATAAGGGACTACACTACCACTATTAAATAACTACTAAGTGGATATTTACATCTGGCCCACCGTCAAACAGCCAACCCCCGAAATAAAATCCCATTAATAGGATACAACATATTCAACAGGAATAGTCAAATTATGCGCCTAACAATCGTTAATTTATTGGTGGTCAAATGCAGTCATTAAATTTTATTTAACATTAGCAGCAAGTGCACTTATTACATGCAGGCAATAAATTTTATCCATTTTCATAATAAGACTTCGGCATCTTAAAAGCATTCATGCAGATTGGGAAGAGCAACTCTCGGTTTAAAATTGCTGACGGTAATTCAAGCACTTCCTAAAAAATGACTCATTCATAATTGCGTGGTTCCGCATTCATGACAGAGCAGCATGACAGGCGGTACAGACGAAGGGGCAAAGCCTACAGACATTCTGGACACATATAACAAGCATGTGCATGGATTTAGTGAGCATATTGGTTAATGATCACTCTGCACCTGCATTCAACACACAGATAATGCGATGAAATATTGGACAATATGGAATAAAATATGTATGTTAATATAAAGTCTAGAGAGTTTTTCCTTTATCTTCTCAGAAATGGTTTCACCTCCGCTGTGACTAATTATTATAGAATCAAACCCGTTTAATGTGGTAATATTTGAAACCACACCCAAACAGCATCATTAAGATGTATGACGGGTGCGATCTGTTAGTTTAACAATCCCCATTAGCTTCGTTAGAGTATGGGAGGCTGCTGGGGTTTAGAAGGATCAACAGAAAAACTCTTGGTCTACTGGTCAAGGTCAGACAGGTCAGTGGTTCCCAGCCAAGGGTGTAGGAACCAGGGGGGTCTACAGTGAATGTGTACCCCCAGTATTTATCACCCCCCCCCCCAAAAAAAATAGACCATTACATATAAATGATTAAGTTGTATTCCCTCAGTATCAAATTCTATCCTTTGTCACTGATCCCAACATCATGACTACAAAAATATATCCATCCATCCATCCATCCATCCATCCATCTTCCCTCTACTAATTCAGCTCAGTGTCCCACGCAGGACACACACACTCACACATTCATATGCTGCAGGCTTCTAATGCCCCCAGTAAGCTAACTGCATGCCTTTGGATTGTGGGACGGGACCCACATGACAGCGTGAGAGCAAGCAAGCTCCTCACACACAAAGCAGATTCAATCAAATGTACCTGTAATGTACATATACAGTGCTGTGCAAAAGCCTCAGGCAGTCAAAAAATATTTAAGGTTATTTGTGTGGGCAGTAAATACATATTTTCTCAGAAAGAAACACAATTTAACATTAGACCATGTGCAAATTAAGTGCAACACAATAAAACTGAATAAGATTTTCTTCTGTTCTCCAAACCGTTACTGATATCTAGTTGGACGGCTAGATGAACACCAGCCTCAGGTCCAAACCTCCTCAGGGGCACCTCAGCCAATCCCATGTATATGTTAAATTTCACCACCAGCTCACTTAATGAATTTACTAATTTGATCAGTTAAATGACTCACTGACCTATTGATTAGCCATACAAGGTGGGGTAGTCAACAAATACATGGGTGTATCGGGCGGTTTCTGCAAATCCTGGGGTGACTTTAGCACAGGATTTGAAAAGGCTAAGCTGACACTCCTGGACAGACAAACCACTAGAGTTTTACATCAACATGAAGATCATTTAAGCATCATTTTCTCTGACTGCCTAATACTTTTGCACAGCACTGTATCTGATGTCAAACAAGCGCTCCACATAACAGAGTAAGACTCTGGTCCAGTTTTCAAACACAGCGTCAATAAGACACCAAGCTTTTAAAAGGGGGTTTTGAGAAGCTATGATTGCTGGATACTCCATTATGGGGTAAATTTGAGTGAACGAGAGCTCTACACTGTAACTTAAGACCCTGGTATCAATGGGGGACTTGGGTGACAAGGACATTTTCAGATGTACAGCGTGCAGCCATTTGGGATGGGGTCACGGGCTGGATAAGACACAGAGACTGCAGCAAAGGCAGAACCTGCGACTCCGTAAACCGTCGTCATGGTGACGTGTCACTGATTGGCAGAACTGCGTTAGGCATTTTAAAACAGTTCCCTAATCTGCCCAGGCCGTCCCAAATGGGCGTGCCCCCCAGCAGAGGAATATATATGGGCGGGGCCACAGGGGCGTTGACCCCAGCTGAAAGCTGATTAGTCCACTCCCCTGTCACTCACCAATTCAAAACAGGTCATTGGCTAATGATACTGTTGGCCCCTTTGTATGACTTATAGCCCTTCTTAAGCCTCTCATTCATAAAAAACACCTCAAATCGCCCCTGTCCACGATGGTGAAAGCGTGCAAAAGCTATCAGCTTGGAGATTGGCCACACAAACTGCAGGCGGGCACCAAGAGCAGCGGAGTGGAAAGGCAGGGAGGCTGTCTTTGTGCCGTCTGATTGATTCTGCTTTTTAAGTGGCTGAAGCTCATTGGATCCCGGCTTCCACTCCTGGGCCTGGTTACATCCTGGCGATTTGCAGCCTCATTCCACGGACGCCATCAAGGCGGGGCTGCGCACGTTGCCCTGTGCGTGCGTGTGTGTGTGTGTGTGACTGTGGGCGTCGGTCATCTCGTCTCAGACTGCTGTACAGGTCGTCTTGAAGCGTGTCCCACACAGCTGGAGCGAGAGGACAGGTGTCCCAGTGACAGGTGCCCCAGTGATAGGTCCCGCTCCAACATACATATACATGCTGGCTACCAAACGGCAAGATCACACAGGGAGAATACAGACTGCACTCTGTTAGCTTCACGAGAGCATTTTCAGTTGCAGAGTGTGTGGTTTTAAAAAGAAAATATTCCAAATTATCATGAATCTGGGTCATGGGTTAGTGACCAAGGTATAATGTGGGTCTGGAGTTTGAGAAATACTGCTGTAGATACCATTTGCCCCCCCACAATGTCGCTACAGGAATTATAGGTGATGGGGATGGGCTGTGGGGGTATAGAAAGGTGCATACGAAGGGGCTGAGCTGAATAAACGACGTCTGATATCTACACGATCGCTGCACACGCCCGCGCTGTCTGTAAGAAGCAGGATGCCGTCTGCCTTGTGAGGGTCAGCATGCCCACCCTGCTTCCTCTCCGCCTCCGCCTGGCACCGCGAGGCCGCCTGCCAAATCACCGCGTGTCCCCTCGGCATAGTGTCTGTAGCTGCCACCCCCCGACGAGAACCACGCCTGTCCCACCAAACTCCACCTGGCTGTCATCCACTGATGCAGGGAAGCAGGCACAGATGACAGGCTAGGGGGGGTTTCCCTCTGCCGCCCGCACCCCCCCACGCCTGCCCAGCAGACTCCTATTACGTAATTCTCCCACTGCCCCAGAGGATTGTGGGAAAGAAGCAAATGATAAACAGATTGCCCCCTCTGGGCCTGTGAGGGTGCTCTTGTTCTTTTTTGCCCTCGCAGCAGAGAATGTCTGCACCTCGTCGGTCTCTCTGCACAAATGACTGCGTGGCTGCAGCCCTCGATGCACCGACGCTCTGACTGGGATGGTAGGGACCCGAAATCCTGATGCCACACGGCTACCCAAGTGCTGGCAGATTATTTCCATCATACACAAAATAGAGCTTTGTGGAAGTTAGTTTTGGATCATCAGACTGTGGAATGGTATGTTCTGAGATGTTTATTTCTTCGGTTCTGGTTGGCAGTAATTCAGTAATGTGTTCTGACAATTTGATTGCATTGAATTATTCATTATTCATCCTCAGAAAATGAAATCTTCAAAATCCTTTATCAGCTTCTCTGTTGGATAGTTTCTCAGGGGCAAACTGAAGGTCTAAAGTAGAGTATGCAGAAAAGGTGAAGGGTCTAATCAGCAAGAATATTACCTTATTTCAAAGACGATGTTGTACTTCTGCATTACTGCTTGCCCGCAGTACGTCGCATGTGACAAAGTCTACCCCAGAGCATCATTTCAGATTGAGCCAGAACTCAAGCTGCTGCTCTTCAAAGGATCACGTGTCACTGTCTGACGTTTGAATATTACCCAGGTGCTGTGATCATAGATGCGTCAGTTGCAGGCTGTCACAAGGGGACAACCCCCCCATGCATGATTGCAGGCTTCAAATAGAATTTTCAAATAGAATTTTGGTGATTAGTGGTCATTGTCAACACACCACAGCACACAGTGCACAACAACAAAATGTGTCCTCTGCATTTAACCCATATGTGACTTTCGTGACATAGCAGGGGGCAGCTAATTCAGTGCCCGGGGAGCAGTGCTTGGGGACGGTACCTTGCTCAGGGTACCTCAGTGGTGACATGCTGGTGGGGGACTCAAACCTGCAATCTTTCAATTACAAGTGCGCTTCCCTAACCATCAAGCCACCACTGCCACTATATGACCCAGGTCGACAGGAATAAATGAGTCCAACATCAACAGTCTCTTTAACCACTGAATCTTGGTGCACTTTTTGCATATTTTCAATTGAATTAACAGGAGAAAAAACAAAATAAACAAAATCAAAAATATTTCTGATTTGCAGATTTTAAAGGTAAAAATTGCATTTGCATGGAAGCTCATTATTTTCACTGATCTTCAGCACGGAGGCTGCCAGAGCTGCTTAGAAGCTGGACCCTCAGTACCGAGCGGGGGGTGGACGCTTCCCGGTCTGACTACGGCTCCTGGCGAATCGAGAATCCAGACCCCGATCCTCGCTGCGCAAGGGGAGCATCTTCTGCTAACTGCCCCTCAGTCTAACCGCTTCTGGAGGGTCTTACAAATACTCAGAAACATGAAAGGAACATCACTGTAGAAGAGCAGCAGTGCCGTGGGGAGGCTAACAAAATAATATAACATCAGAAGAGAATAAACATCTACCTTCCCATCCAGGGGTAACAGTGGGCAGGGCCCTGGCACCAATGCCAGGCAGAATAAAACAGGGGCACACTCAGGAAGGACCACCGGCCCGTCGCAGGGCACACCCAGGAAGGACCACCGGCCCGTCGCAGGGCACACTCAGGAAGGACCGCCGGCCCGTCGCAGGGCACACCCAGGAAGGACCGCCGGCCCGTCGCAGGGCACACCCAGGAAGGACCGCCGGCCCGTCGCAGGGTACACCCAGGGATGACCACCGGCCCGTCGCAGGGCACACCCAGGAAGCATCAAGCTTGTCTAACTTAACACTAACAGGAAGACAGGAAGAGTATAGAGTATTCTATACTCTAACTACATGCTGTGTAAAGAAGTGCTTCCTCAGATTTCCCACTAATTTCCACCTATGGCCGCAAGTATTTGAACTAATATTAAACTATTTGTTTGAACAGTTACTGCAGTTATATTTCAATATAATTAGGAAATGTTCTTCCATTGTGACGGTTTGTAAGAAAACATCCTCATTACAGGAGGGTCTCTGTTGGGTTCTAATGTGTGAATGGTGCTATTTACACGCGGACCTTGAAAGGTGCTCTCCTTAGAATACTTCATCTAATCATAATGAGACTTACATCTACCACACTATCCCACACAATCTATCATCTCCACCCCAGCCCCCTGATCGAGTCTGAGGTCCTTCAGTACTGCAGGGATACACTGCAGTGCCCCCTAGTGGCAGCAGGAGTCTGGGACAAGCCGAACGTGCTCAGCTGGGGCTTCCTGTCTGTTATCTTGAGGCTCTGCGTTCTACAGCAGTACTCACTAGACATGGGCGATACCACTGACGTTTGTTCATTTAGATTTGACCCAGTACTGAGGTTGGGATGGCTGATGTAGATAATGATATTTGGTGTCGCCCAACGGGGAGTAACGGGAAGGAAAGCTGACGATTAGGGGGGCGGGCGTGACGTGTCACTAATCATTCCAGTTCCCTACTCATTTGTATAATAATATATTTCATTTACCAGTAAAAAAAATACTTTGATGTTAGAACTGATTCTTAAACTGGCAACATTTAATATCTAAAGAATCGATATTTCAGCCCGTCCTTATCATGCACATCCCCCACTCTTAGCCTGTTCTTCACACCCTGAATTGTCTAATCCCACACGCCTCCTTCTAGGTGTGCGTGCGCCTGACAGACATGGTCTGAATGTTTAAGTATAGGAGCAGAAGGTTAGATAGCCAAGGATCACAAATTAACATTACAAGTCATTACTAGTTCAAATTCAGTTCTTGTTGTACTTTGCGACGAGCTAACACCTCTATACCTGTGTAATTTGAGTCTCAGGGCTAAAAGCACAATCAGATCACATTCCTCAACTTAAAACATGAACAAGACACATCACATGGGCCAAGACAATACAAAAATCAAAATAAAGTTTTTTTTCCCCAGAAATGCCGAGAATATTTGTGGAAACACTGCCACCTTGTGGTGTTAAAGGAGATGTATATTTTAATTATAGTTACTGAGAAATTTTTAAATGCCTAAATAGTACTTCGATTCCCTTGAGACAGGTGCTGTGTGTCAGACTGACAGCTCAGGCGTTCCTTGCTGTCGGATCAGCAACATTCATGGTTGATTAATATACATAATCTGTTTGGGTAAAAATGCACTATTAATCTGCCAATCCTGAGTCTTTATCTTTAAAAGTAAATGTGTTCTGAGAGCTAAAGTAACAGATGCTACAGCTGTGAACTGCACAGGTCTCTCTCCAAACCACACCATGCTCACCTTTGTAAATCTTGCTTCTTCTAAATGCAAAGAGCCTCATCAATGTAAAGCTGTAAGCAGTGATGCAAGTTATGGCAGGTGACACTGGTCTGTCATATTAGATAGTGTTCAGAGCGTCCCAAAGTCACTCTTCCTTGCCATCCATCCATCCATCCATCCATCCATCCATCAGCCTTATCCATACAGAGTCATGGGGAGCCTGAACTCAGTGCCAAGAAGAATGGAGAGCAGGTACCCGATGGAATGCCAGTCCATCGTATATAATAAATCGAATAATAATAATAATAATAATTCTAACAGCCGTCAGTCTCTCATACTGGGCAGAATGATGTAATTGTGCTTCCTCTAGCCTACATCCAAAATTCTATCCTTACTTAAAGTTTAATGCTAAAACTCTCTCCACTATCGATGGCTTCAAAGAGGCTGAGTTAACACGAAACAGATCAATGACAGTGAAAAGGACAGTTTTCTTTACTGCCCCACAAGCCACACCCCCAAAGAGCAGCAGGGTTGTATTGATTGGAGAGCTGTGGTTTGTCAGGGACACACCAATTACGTCAAAAGTGGGGGATTCCCCAGGCTCTGCTCTCCGGAGCACCAGGATGGGTCTGACCCCCAGGAGCACTTACCTCCCACAGGGTCTTAAACTCCCTCTGCTCGATGCGCAGCAGTTCACAGACCTCGCGGGTGACAATAGTGGCGTGCCTGGGGGTGTTATCCAGGATGGACTCCCCAAAAGCTGTGCCGATTCCCAGGGTGCAGATGGTGACGGCATCCTTGGACAGGACACAGGGGATATGGGGACAGAGTCGCTGGTTAACCCCTTGTGTGCTATGGTAGTGTGCGAGAGGACAGAATGGTCTCCATATGGAGGTCACCATGACGACCGCACCATGACGACCCAGCAAACCTGCAACCTCACACAGTGTTTCATTGCACATAGCAGACGAAAAGACGAAGAGGCTCTCCAATCAAGCTGGCTTCCTGAATTGCGGGGGGGGGGGGGGGGGGGCACACAA
>JAODKF010000040.1:10434881-10459859 GCA_026779585.1 Mormyrus proboscirostris
CATCACCATCATCACCACCTCACACCACCATCACCATCATCATCACCATCACCATCATCACCACCTCCATCACCATCATCATCACTATCATCACCATCATCATCACCATCACCACCTCACACCATCATCATCACCACCATCATCAATGAATCACATTAACACATCAGTCTCCCCTCCTGTGATGGGTTTGAATGCCTGTTTTTATTTGTACATGTATTTTCTTATAAACCACGGCATTTAATAAGAATGAGAAAATGGAGTTGGCAGATTGCAGAGAGTGTTGCTACAACTATGATTACATCTACTTTAATAGCAAATGAATTAATCTGGGATTAATTGGTGTTGAGTCTGTATAGAGGCTAATTTATACTGCAGGAGCATTTTATGGTGACAGAAAGACGACCAAGAACCCAATGTAAACAAACAGTAAGGTCTTTAGAATGAATGTTATATGGGTTACAGTGGGGTTTCCTAACCCAGTCCTTAGGGGCCCCCAGCCAGTTCACATTTTTGTTCTCTCCCAGTTCCTGGAGCAGAAACCTGCACTGTCTGCGGTTCCCAGAGAACCAGGTTGGGAAACACTGAATTACAAATAAATGGGAAGACAGGGTGGCTGGTAGCTCAGAATGACTGGCTATGGTGACCTTCTGCTCTTCAGAAGACCACCTGCCATTAACACCTCACAGTAACACCTGCAACCCCTCAGCTTCCTCCAGTTGTGCTTTTCTTTTTACCTGATGGTTGGCTGTTTCGGAGACCTTGACATCCAGTGAGCCGGAGAGGACTGCGTACCAGCTCGTACCGATGTCTCCCTGGCGGTACACTGGAAAACAGGATAGCTGCTGTTTACTCTACCACTGCCAGGATTCAGAAGCCAAGAGAATAGCAGGGAGATGCTAGCCTCACATTTAACTAGCTAGCACTGCGATATCAAAACACTGCAAACGTTCCGCTTAACATTTATCTTATTGGTCACTGGTCATTAACTAAAAGTCTGAGCTAAGAAGGCTGGTCTCAGACTGCAGCTCATTAAGCAGCATGACCTACAGGTGATGCCCCTTCCCAGGCACTCGTAGAATCCACACAGGCATATCTGCTGCAGGAGCTTGGGGTGGAACCTCTCGAAGGCCTTGACATCCTTCAGGCGGGTCAGTATGATGTCCACGTCTTCGCCAGAACGTTCCGAGGGCCTAAAGGAATGGACATACACAGAACCATCAATCAGACACGTTTGCTCAGACAAAAAACGCAAAAAGAAATACCTTTCTGGCGTATTATGTAGGAACAGCCAGAGCAACAGTATGAGCACCCATTACATTAAATAAACCCTGTCTTACAACTTATGGGAGTTTTACTTACACAAAACTGTTCTAAGGACAGAACATAAAATGATTGGTTCAAAGAGATAACCAATCTCATTATAGAAGAGGTGGGTCCAAGCAACTAGAGGAGGCAGGACCAGCCAATCAGACGTCTTGGTACTGCCTCCTCTAGTTGCTTAAACCCACCTCCTCTATAGTCTGATTGGCTGTCTCTCTGAATCAATCATTTTTCCTTCTGCCTTCAGAACGTTTTTGCATAATGAAAATTTCCACGAGTTGTCTTGCAATCATAATAACATGAACTCAACTGGATTTTTGGTTTCTTACTGAGTGACCATCACTGGTACAAATATCTCCCTCAGAAGCTGTAAACAGAAAAGCCCTTTGATGACTGTGTGATGCAGTGCTGGTGGGCTTCATCACCACTGCAACCAGCACCATAGAAACGATGTCATTCCATTTTGAAATAATCAAATAATTACTGTGAAGATAAAGAGGAAAAGCAAAAGAGCTTCAAAAGATCTGTTTTCATCCTGAAACACGTACCCTAAGACCCGAACGCACAGCGGAAAAGGGCCACCTGAAGGTTCCTGTTTGTCATGGAGCTGTGACCTCCTCCGATCGGCCCGCCAGTTCAGTCTGAGCGAGGCTGCCGTGCCCACGTTGCCGGGCAGCGGAGGGCTGAGGTCACCGTGTTGGTGAACAGCGAGACGGACTTAGGTGCCACCGGGCACAGCCTTGTAAGGAAGCAGAGTCAGCCACAGCGGGACGTGTGTCACGTCAGGCCAAAGGAAGGACATCGGCACAGATCAGCGGCCCTCAGAACAACACAGCTCTGTACATTGAGACCTACATAAACCAAGACAGAGGGAAGCTGCGCAGAGGACTAGCACAGTTGATCTGTGCATTCAAACCACTTTACCGATCAAAGCAAACAAACGCTAAACGAGAGCCATTTCCACCATCAGCAAACACAGACGCTTCGTGCCGCGGTAGAGAGGAAGGCTGCTCTGTTTTCCCCCCGCAGCCCGGGTAATGCGATGGGGGAAGGCTGATTACGCAACACAGCTTTGCAGGCACAGCGTGTTTGCCTGCAGGTGGGGAACAGGCCGCACCCACAGGGGGGGGCGAGGAAAAAGTGAACTAAGTGGCTGCTTAGGGCCCAGCAGCCTCCATCTGATCAGCCTGTCAGAAAGGGATAGAAGATGACAAATGACAAGTAGGTTAATAAAACTTTGCTTAGGGCCCTGAAAACGGCTGTTCCAGCCATGGAACGCAGATCCATGTCTGCTAGCTAGATTTCCCAGCTGAAACACACCTGCAAAACCTGGTATTTAGCTTGAGCAGAGAAATCTGTAAACTGTTGGACTCTCCCCACCCCAGACTGGAACTGGGATACTGGGGGGGGCCTGCTCTACAGATACATGCTGGGAGCGTGGAGGACGGGCTTGGAGGGTTACAATGGACAAACTGCACACACTGATGTGGGGAAGGAGGTCTGGGGCAGAGAGGATGGGGTATGAGCTACCTCCACCGCGCTTGTGGTCAGACACGCATCTGGGTATGCTGCTTGTCATCACACCACGCTCACCAAAACAGCGATGGCAGTTTTGCGGTCGGGGACAAAACGGCCATCATCTCACACCTACTGTGCGCAGCCGATCCCCGCAGATCCGGGGGACGAGTCCGCCGCCTCCTGCCTGCAGCTTCATTCATTACAGACTAGGTTTCTGCCAAATACCTCGTCGGGCGGTACGTGTAAGGTGGGTCCCTGCTTCAGCGGATCAGACGCCGTCAGTGCAGCCGGCGGTCTGGCGCGCATGGTGACGCCT
This sequence comes from Mormyrus proboscirostris, assembly GCA_026779585.1. Taxonomy (NCBI): domain Eukaryota; kingdom Metazoa; phylum Chordata; class Actinopteri; order Osteoglossiformes; family Mormyridae; genus Mormyrus; species Mormyrus proboscirostris. Next base: position 10,438,036 of record JAODKF010000040.1, read on the forward strand.
GGCTGATTAACACCATGTCAGTGCAGGTGCCCGCAAACTCAAGTCGAAATGAACAAAGGAAAAGCGGCTGGACTTTTTAAGACCTGAAAACTCTCGCTTACTCTCTTCGCCGTGCATGTTGCGTATCCCATTGAAAGGTTGCCATGTGTTGCAGTCTCAGTACCATTAATACGTTATGAGGCAATCTGTTACCACTTCTGATTCCGAAGGCGATTAGTTTCAATGCTCCATATGGTGCTGTCTGGCTGATGGAGGCTACCGTGTGTGTAATGTGACTAGCAACGGAACCTGTTACATTTAGAGTAAGAAAGGAGGATAAAAAATGGTAAACAAGACGAAAGCACAACAGCAGGGGCTGGAATCCCACGTTGCTGTTGCTTTGAGGGGGTGCAGAAATAACTCAAGGAACCAAGTAAGGTAAAATTTCTAAGACCTCCTGAGTAAAACGCAGGTTCACTAATAGCTATTCATCCATCCATATGTCAGGATTCCGGAGTTTTATCAATTAACCCAACAAAATAAATTATAAGAAAATATTCCGCAGAATGTGTTATGTACTGTACGGTTGTGTGTACTTGTCAAATACCCAGCAGGTGTGGCAGTTAACACCATGTCCAGTAAACGTCTCCTGGGCTGAAAATTATTACCAAAAACGCTGGAAAAACATTTTCGTAGTCAGCATACTTCTCCTTAACTCAGTTAGGAGAAAACGTTTATAGTGGCGTCCAGGTAAACTGAGACAAATAACGCCAAAGCCTATTACTGGTCTTTACCGATTATTTTAATGACTGTCAGCTGTAAATATAAGTGGTAATTTAATCGCAAAGGGGAAATTTAGGGGAAAGAGACTAGAAAACCATAAGGATAGAGCGAAATGTCAGGGAATAAATCTGATTCATTATTCTGCACCAAAAGACGTTTTGGTCCCCCCAGGTAATATTATAGCTTTATTTTCAGTTATACTCACCGAATTGTTTTACCTCTATTTGTGCCAGATTATTGCGCGGAGGTATTTAAATGTTTAAATCGCACATATATTCCCACAGTAGTCGAGTAATCAGGATAGATTCGTTAGTTTATAAAATACAATACGGTAGATGACATTGCCTTTCCATAATACCGTATTTACTGGCTGCATGCAAAATTCAAAGCGGTATCATCTGTATTTCACCGTGCCTTTATTTTGTCTAACTGGTATAATAATGAAAAACGCCGGGAAAATAAATATCCCACAATGTTCACAGGTGAAAAAAAGCCGGCAAACGACGCTAACGAGCAGGACCGGCTTCAGACGCTATTCGTTTATTGCGTAGCGAAAGGTGTCAAAAAGAGAAACATTCAGCAAACGAATACATCTGTTCCTGCTCACCTTTTATCCAGGCAGATGATCCATTCTGCAGATGCAGAAGACTGGGCAGAGGTGTGCGCCGCTACCATCTTTGGCGAGATCATGGACCCGGTGCAGCTGGAGCCGGACTTACATCATCATTGTTTTATCATGGACTCTCCCCTCGTTTCGTTTGGTCCAGTTTCAACCAGCAAACGTGTCGAAAGCTAGAGGAATGACGATTAACAATGGTGACATTTCCTCATCTAGTTGGGTATCTTTAACTGTTGCCAGGGAAATGGTGCATACAATTAATGAAACATACTCCTATGATGAGTTCTTCACAATTTCACATGATATAAGTTCTTTGAAACCTTTTTCCACATTTAGGATCAATGGCCTATAATGTTCCATTTACAACCTCAAGGGCACTACTGCTTGATCACATAAACATAATTTTAAAATCAGAGCAAATTTCATGAAGAAACCGCCAAAACACCTGGGCTTTGGACATGTAGAGACTATTACATTTCGCTACCACCATTGTGGGTAGCATAAATATTGAAACCACTAATAGATGTTGATAAATGTGAATCCTTAGTGAAATATGTTATTGCAGAAATGTTATTAAAGCTGTGAGACACTTCTCGCCACTGCAGTCCGAGCTTGGCACATCGTCAGCAGATCTGTCACTTTTGCGAGGCTTTGCTGAAGATCTGCGATTTGCCTCCCATGAGGTGTGACAGATGAAAAGAGGCTTATCTCTTCTTAGTCCCGATGGATGCTTCCATGCTACTCCATGACATCATACCTGATATGACCTCAGGGGCCGTCCCGAGTGAAGCGGGGTCTCCTCACTGTGGCATTCGCTACGGCGACATGAACCTCGAACGCGCGGGAGGTGAGAGGCACTGCAAATCTCCATGGCAATGTTATGCCCCGGAAAGCTCCGGGTGATTAGGGAGTTACCCCCACTGGGTGGAAGCTAAGAGGGGGTGTTAACATGGTTCACAGGCTGAGAGGGAGGCATGGGGTTTGCATGCAGGGGGGAATGAACGGCTACAAGCAGGTAGAGCTAATCTGTAACCTATCTATTGAAAGCAATCAACTCATCACTCATTAAAATAGACATGTGTGGTTAATCTTTATTGAAAAAGCAGGAGCGGGATATAAAATTGATCTTTTATGGTTTATGGAAGTTCAATAAAAGTAATCAAACTATGTTTATCTGGGGGCTGCTTGTTTCGGTTTAGGGCTAAACCAAGAAGCTAACAGTTTAACACCAGCACAGCTGTTTTGCTGTAGCCCTAGCTGACTACATTTCCCATAAATCCACATGGCACAGAGTCTGCCTCTGCAATTTCTAGCTACCTGTTGCGCTTGGTATGAAGGTATTTTGAGGAAACGCGAGGTGGGGGGGGGGGGGGGCGCGTGCTTGCTACTGTGTCAGCAGGCCGAGCTTTCCAGCCGCTCCTGCCGCTGGGGGAGTAAACGGCGCCATCCTGTAACAGATGTGCTCTGCAGCATATTCTAATATGTCATCTCTGCGCATCGGCGGAAATAAGCTCCGTAGGAAGTTATCATGCGGGGGGCCGTGTACTGGGGGCCGTGTACCTGGGGCCGTGTACTGGGGGCCGTGTCCAGAAATGTCATGTGGTAACAAGAGCCATCACGAATACAAAATGACAGTCTCGGCTAACCACAAGAAGCCATTTTGATCGCAGGTGTTCTACAAACGTTGTTGTAAAAAGCAGCAGTATGTCATGTTGGGGATCCACACATTTTCTTTGCTGTGCATTTAGAAAGAAAACATTAATGAGTCAGTTTGACGCCACAGTCAGCATTTTCTTGGGTATCACTGTTTCCCTGGCAACAGCTATTTAGAAGCTGTGGACGTTTCATACGTTCTGTACGGGTTTGTGGGCCTATTAAAACTATGTTTATAACCAAGCATGTCTTACTCCATCTGTACTAAACAACATTAAAATACATTAAAAGTAAGGTTTCATTCTTCACTTGGATAAATCCAGTGTTGGGCAGTTCAGGTGCAGAAACTACAAATCCAGACCAAGATTTTGCTTCTACCAAGCAGGTCACTGTTACTCTTTATGCTCAAATGGTTGGTAGAAACAAAATCTTGGTTTGGATTTGTAGTTTCTGCACCTGAAATCTCTGACGCTGGATAAATCATAACCTCTTGAGATGGGGGGAATCCCTTGCAGCTCTGTAGAGTGTCAGGTGACCGTGACTTTTGGCGAGTCCTTTCTTCACCTGCCCTGGTTCCTCATAGCAGATGAAATCACCTGCTGTGCTTTGCTTTCAGTTGCCTGGCCGGAAATCCCAGTGTAAGTCTGAAGTGTGTAACAACCTGTTTTCATCTTTGTACAGCCTCCCCCGTCACCATGTTTTTCTTCCCGTTCCCACAGAAGCAGTGCTTTTATTTTTGATGTTATTTTTTTGGTGATGTGTCAGTTCTGCCACACCTGATTCCTGTTTCCATGGAAAGGAAAACACTGTCAGTCACCAGTCCATTCTCTGCTCATGGGTTCTATTTGCTCTTCTGTCCCAGACACTCCCACAGATTCCAAATAAGGTCGCTTCCTTCCATCATGCAACTGTGTTTACAGGTGTCCCACATTAGTGCACTGACACATCATTTATTTTAATGCATCAACACCCTTCTTGTTAATCATTTATTTTGTTTATTTTGAATTGGATTTTATTCAATCTTTCAACAAGCTATTCCATATTGTGTAGTGATGATAATCTGGTTTTATCAGTTTTAATCTGATAATTATTAAATTCTGTTCCGTATTTCATTAAATTCATTGGATCACGTTGTATGATGATACACGTGTCCTTAATTAAGTATTATGTTTGTTACTTTTGAAATATCTTTATTTTGTGGGCAAGAGCACAATGTGTTAATTACTTATATTTCACACTTAGAGTGACGGGCAAAGACAATTTGATAACTGTAATAAACTTCATAAACTGTGACCAGATTGTAATCTCTGAGCTGTTCAACTTGTTGTCTATAGGTGGCACCTTGTAATCTGAGCACCAGAATCTGCAAATAAAGGTTATGACTGATAGCACACAAGTAAAATTCAAATCAGATATGATACATAAATTTACTAAATGAAAATGTAATGTTTTGGCATTGATAAAACACTGGTTTCATTTCACAGCCCGTCATGTCTTCCACTTGTGGTAAATGTTATTAGTAAAAATGCTAACTTCTCATGTATTTTTCATTGTATACAGCACATTCTTTCTTTCACTAAACTGACTGTGTAACTCAGTCTCAAAAACAATACCATCATTTCTCAAACCAAGTTTCCACATCTTAGATATGTTTAATTAATATGCTGGATGACACATTTATTCAGTTACACAGGCTACAGTCTCTTGCCTCTTCCATCAATCCATTTTCCAGCCACTTATTCAGATGAAGCAGGGGAGGTCTTTGTATGGGTTGCCAGTTTTTTTTTTTTTTTTTTAAAACCCAGACATTAAAAACCATAATGAATGTGCTGCAACTATCTACAACACAGGAACTGCAGAACACTGGCGTGTTTTCAAATCCCTTTAGAAGGAGGGGGTTTTGCTTTGCATGCCTCACTGCATTCTTATGTGACATAATTATTTGTGCTGCAAACAGGCATAATTTCCCTTCATTCACTGGGATTTGCGCCATTCTTACGGTCCAGTAATTGGTGAATATTTGCCCAACCAGCATAAAAAAGCAGGTGTTGCACATATGACCCAAACAGACAGAACCAATTGCTCTTCCGGCATTATTCTACAGCAGCTTGAATCAAGCACAGAAAATGTAACCTCTAATTGTGTTAAACAAGGTTGTAGGCAATCATATCCAGAAATGGCCGGTGTGTATGCAGCTTTCACTGCAACTCCCTAATTAGATTACTAATTAGAGGACTGATTGGCCAAAGTGTCCTCATACCTGGGTTTGAACAGCTGACCTAAAGGTTACCCAAAAAACCTGCATACACACCAGTCCTTTAGAGATGAGACTGCCCACCCCTGTGTTAAACTGCTACACTGTCTGAAAAAAAGAACCAATTTGTACCTTTGAGGGTACAATTACTTGTCACTGGAGCTGTATCCTCAGGGGTCTGCTAATTGTACCATAGTTGTATGTCCCTCTTAGTCTAATTTAAGGTACAGAAATATACTCTGAGGGGTATATTTATATTTATTCATGTTTCTTGTTCCTTGGGGAACAAAACTCTACCAAGGCTGCAACTTCTTTCTGACAAAAAACTCCCATGATGATATACCCAGAATGCTTATATACCCAGAATGCTGATATACCCAGAATGCTTATATACCCAGAATGCTGATATACCCAGAATTCTTATATACCCAGAATGCTGATATACCCAGAATGCTTATATACCCAGAATGCTTATATATCCAGAATGCTGATATACCCAGAATACTGATATACCCAGAATGCTGATATACCCAGTCAGGCGTCTGCTTCATTGTTCCAAAGAGCAATAGATGAATTACACCATATGTGTATTTGAGCATTATATGGCTGACATTGTCAGTGGGAAGTAGACCTGCTGGATGGGACCCTGACCCAAACTTCATAGAAACTTGGCGTGAGGCGTGAACATGACGGACTGAGGATCATAGGGCTTCCTTCACATCATGTCGTGGGTGGTACAAAACTTTTTTGTTCATCCAAAACCTTCCTGAGTTTCTAAAGGAACATTTGACATTTTTTGGGTCAGTACTATAAAAGCTATGAGCACACATTGCTTGTTAGTTTTTGTGTACAACTGCAAGTGCAGTGGGAAATGTCTAAGCCTTGCATTTCATTATCAGGTGAATTTGTTACCAAGAGTGGGGTTCAAACTGATTTGACGTTTTTAGCTTTAAAAGCCACTATGTCTCGTAAAAGTGATTCAGATTGGGAAACAAAGATGGGAATTGTGTGTTTGATCAGTGAAGACCAATTGGTAGTGTACAGCATGTCGTCAAGATACAATCGCTTAGATGGTAAACAGGAAAAAGTTCAGTTCAAACAGGAAAAAAATTAGTCAACATATTTTCCTCTAAGAGACAGTTGATAACCATATAAAGAGCCTCTAAAGAATGACCACAAACTCTGTAGTGTAAACATAGGCTGTTGCACAATATGGGACGTGGGCATAGAAATGTTTCAGTGTCAGTGGAGAAGGAATTATCAACCCAAGCTGCTTTCGACTCCAGCTTGTTACTGACAGTATCGTTCTGATGGCTGTACTTGCAACAGTGAACTGCACTTCCTATAGTAATCACTTCACGGTAAAAATAAAGTGCATTGTAAACAAGCTGTGTCACACTCTTTTACGTAAACAGGATTATAAATTCCAGAATGAATATGGTTTATAAGAACAAAAACCTCTTTGTTCAGTCAAGGTAAAGGATGTTGACCAATTATACAGCCTTGTATAACCGACTATTTTGGTATGAAGCATAATTTAAAACACACACACACACACACACACACACACAAACCCTGTAATCATCGCTGTCTTGTGAGTCACTGATGAAAAACCATGAGTGATGAGATTTGTGTCACACTGAGGTCAGCGTATTCTCTGCAAAACAGACAAAAATATATGCAAGAATATTATCAAAGCACTTCCAATCTAAAAAGGCATTCAAGCTATCTTGCTTAATAAATAGTTTTTTAGGTAATATCTCTGATCAGCTATAAGTTTGAGAAACTTCCCGAATGTTTGAGTCGTGGAGTCTTTTATCTGTTAAAAGCTTTTAACGTTAAAAGGTTTGCGGGGAGAAATAGTCTGATGTAAATTCTGTGCTTTCATCTCCATCTCCTGCCGCACTCTTCCACAAACAAGATCCTTGGATTATAGTGTTTTTCTTTTGCAGATTTGAGCCAAATCGCATAGCACCCAGTGATAAAAGTACACTCGTTTAAAAAGCAAAAAAAAAAACAGTGAAATCCAAGAAATGTCATTAAACAAGATGTAGCCGAAAATCAAGAAATCGTTTCACTCATAAGAGGTAGAAAAGCTATGAAGGATTTAGTGCTGTATCTACTTAGTGTCACGTGACAGAGTAAGCTTGGCTTTTACATAAACAGAGATAAACAGAAAACAGGTAAAACTCTTCTTCAGTTATTCCAACCGGGGTCAGAAGGACAATAAACGCTATGCACTGTGTTGGTGATTCCTTGTGGACAATGAGAGTAACATCTAATCAAACGGAAACATGAAAGCTTCTTTTTAAAAGTGCCCCAGGACAAGTTCCCGATCACTGCATGGGAACTAAAGGTCGGGTGTATTTAACCTAAAACTGACTTTTAAGAGAGATGGGCTTTTCTTACTGGAAGAGAATGCATTTTGCGGTTTGTGTCTGCAGTCACATCGGTGCCGCAGTAGTTCTCAAGCTGTGGGAGCAGTGAAGGCCTCTCTGAAGCCTCGATTTACTTGATGAGTAATCTGTTACAGCTGCTGTTCCTCTTAGCTTGAGCAGATGCGATATGCCAAAGTCAGAGAACAAAAATGACACGTACCGTGCCGGTGGATCGGAGCTTCGGATTGAACTGAAACATTTCCTTTTGAAAAATCTGTGTCACCGCAATAAAGCTGATATCAACGGAACTTGGGAAACGGCACGTAGGACATTATGTGATTTATTTTATTTAAAGTAACGTTCTTGCAGATTCAAAGCGTTTTCGTCACAGTTTAAGCAGGACAGCTGTTTCCTGCTGCAAACTTGCGTCTGTTCAACTGCACCACCTGTCACCCACAAGTCCCACACGAACCTGTTAACCTCTTAGCGCTGCAATCACGGCTCTGCACCTTGAGCCCTGAACCCACACGGTCCAATAACGAGATTCTTGCACTGGTGTTTAACAATTATTATCTTTTCCCAAAGCTATCTGACAACTTACTCCCCTAGTGTTCCTCAGTTATGAAGACACTGAATGGAAGGGAACCGTTACAGCAGTCGTCAAGGAAACCGTACGCATGACAACGCCCTTTATTGAACTCTAAGGTGAAAAATCTAACCAGTAGCTGCCTGATTGCCTTCAGAGTGACGGTTGCTAGGGGATTATCCAGCATGGTCGCAACGGTAAACAAAGACGTAAGTATCATGCAAGAACTGATGGCGTTACATGCAGAAAGACTTTGGTATGTGTCACTGTTGTTTTTCTTTGCTAGATCAATGACTTCTTGCTGCAACATGGCCAAATGTTAACTTGAAAGCGCTGGTATTTTCCAGAAAGTAAGAAACCAGTGTAACTGGGGCAGAAAGAGAAATTGGATTGAGATCATAAATCAGTTCCTGCATTTCATTGCAGTTTTCAAACATTGTGAATCTACTTGAGATGTTTTAAGTATGTTTAGCTGTTGCAGGCTGAGCCCACAGACACACATATAGCCAATTCTCTATGTATTGTTTCATTAAACTGTAGGGGCAAGTTAGGTCCGATGAAGAGCGCAGCCCCCACACTCATCAGATAACCACTTGTCTAATGGAATGTAAATGCAGGAATAGAGCGACACTGCAGGAAATGCCTGTGGACCAGGACTTCTGTCTGAAAAGCTGTGCTTTCTCAGTACTGCTCAGATGCTTCTTCAAGTAAGTGTCTTTGGAAACCAGCTGTTTTTGCGTTAACATCCTTAGAACAATTTTCAAATGCAATAAGCTGAGTATTACAAATAAAATTATTCAACAACAACATTCTGGAATTATGAACTGACTTTATTTTGCAGCACAGGAAACAGAGCTCAGTTGATGTTAAAATGCTGATCTTTTCATGTTCATAATAAAATGTGTTGTCAGCTCTCTGGAGTAACTGAGATTACAGAAAACACCGGAATGTGTTGATCTAAATAACGAGCCCCCTGTTTAGACATGTTGCATGCCATTTACTCAGGTATGAGAGAGCGGTGGGCAGGATTCCGGTTCTACTCAATGCACCATCACTAAATGCAATTTAGAGATGCCAATTTAGCCAACCACGTGTTTGCCAATAGCAAGAGGGAACATATGGAAACACAGAGAGAACATGCAAACTCCATACACACAGAGCTGGATTAGAACCTTTAACCGTCTATGAGTGAAACTTCTAAGACAGCCATGGAGCCATGGTACCATCCATCCATCTTGCAAAGACCCTGAGCAGACTCATGGAAGCACAACCTACTCGGGATGCAAGTCCGTCACAGGACACATAAATGCACGTTTGCACACTATAGGGAAATTAGAGTTGTCAATAAACCTAACAGCATTTGTTTAGACTGCAAGAGGAAGCTGATAGAGGCTTCACACAGTAGAGGGAGGATTCAGGCCCCGACAGAGCTGCCCGGCCCCACCTTTGCCATTGTGCCAGCCTCATCTCTCTTTCTGCGTAACTCACTCCTTTATTAAATGATCTTATAAGAAAACAAAAATGGTTCTAAAACTTCAAGTTGTCATCAGATTTTTAAAAACAGAAAATGGAAAATTCTCCAACTTTATATTTTGCCACGTTGTCTAAAATCTTACAAAACACATAATAGAAAATGATACCATGTACATTAGTTTAAAGGAAAGCATAGATGAGTTAAAAGAACAGTGACCAACAACAGCGGCCTTTGTGCTACGTTTGAAAGAAAAAAAATGCTAAAAAGGACAAAGGCTTTTCAGGACTCCAAAGAAGTATATTTCACTCCTATCTCATTAACTTTAATAACAAAGTAAACGATATGCACAAAGTGCACTTATTTTAGGCACCAAGAGTGTTTACCTGCCACTGAAATAAGCTTTGTGTGAGCAGGACCGTATGATTATAGAAATACTAAAGAGGACTGAAGGTACTTACACCCAGTCTGCTGTCCTGGGGCTCAGCTCCCCAGTGCCGCTCGCCCTTCAGCATTTGGCAGTTGTATAACTGACATATTCCCTTGATTTTTTATTTATATCTTTTGTTCGCATAACACTAAATGGTAAAGATTCAAGATTAGATTGCCTTTTACTTTATATGTACAGTATTCCATCAATCCATCTTCTTACTGTTTGTCCTGGTCAGCTTGGGGGGAGTAGATATACAGTATATATAACATATACCACACATCACCAGTCAAGTATACCTGTCAGTAGATAGCACATACTATGGGTAATTTAATGTCAGTTAGCCAAACTGCATGTCTATATGGGGGGGAGGGGGGACCTGAGCAACACAGGGGCGCTTACACAGACACACACACACACACCTTAACCCCCACCCGGCCCTAACCTTCACCAAAAGTAACCAAACAAAATATAAGACTTTTGGTCTTTTTGCTTTTTGGGGATTGTCCCCACAACATCAAAACAACAGGTTTGTATCATTTTGTGGGAGACATTTGGTCCCCGCAACATAATATAAACCTAATCCACACACATACACACACACACACACACACACAGAGTCCATGTATTCATAGCCTTACGAAGACTCTTCATTCATTTCTATGGGCATAAACTGTAGTCACCACAATTTAATAATCACAAAAACAACCACAGAGCAGGGATGAGATTCAAACCCACATCCAGGGAGCGGTACATGGTGAGTGCGCTACACATTGTGTCACGCTTCCCTCGGGGAAACAAACCTCTTGCTCAAAAAAAATCCATTTTATGCACCAATACTACAGCAAACACCAGCCCTGTATGAATCAGCCGGCCAGAAAGGCTGACACCCTGCAGTTCCTTTAAGGAGAGCTGGCGGTGGCAGATACCAGTCCCCTGAAGCCATCTCCACGCCCACACCCCTCAGACCGATTCATGGGCCAACGTGCCTCATAGTGTCTTCCTGCTACGTGAATGGACATGGAACTCTGATCTTCAGCGGTCTCATTCAGCAGCCCTGTGCGCTACCTCTTTGATTGGGTGATATTTTTGAAATGTAGGTCTCCAGGCCACATGGGAGATACCACTAAATTTGGTCCAGGAGAATCTGTAGCTGATCTCAAGGACATCAGAGATTCCAAATAGGTGTACTAGAAGGTATGATACCTATTAATGCCAGTCACATGTCATTTGGGCAATTGGAAGGTGTCACATGGGATGAAACTGAAGAGATTCATCATTCTGCTTGCGCTTTACTCCACTGTGTCGGAAATATTGCTTCCTGGTAAGTTGTCCCGATTTTCTACAATTTTATTATGTTGGTCACTTCCTCGCATCAAATTATGCTTTAATTCACGGCTAAGCTACCGTAAGAGACAGCGATCTCTTGGATCCATAGGGAGTTTTGTTTTATTCAGAACATTTTCAAAAAAAACCATCCCTGTCTCAAGACGATGGTCCTCTTCAGTAAGGTGATTAACTGTCAGACGCCTGAAGCTGAGAGCAGATTGCAGGTATGAGGTACTTACAGCCACTTTATGGAACCCAAAAGCGATCATCTGCTATATATTACCTTCAACCCACATACAGTAAGACAATATACAGAATATCTGTATGTTGTAATGTATTAAAGAGCACATAAGCGTCAAACGTTTTGTATGTCGTAAAATCTGACAACTGATAATTTATATTTTGTTTATTTGCTTGAGGTACAAACCTGAGTGAATCGTCCACTTACAGTAATTAACTCAGAGCGCATGCTGTACTCATGGTTCATTTGTAGAGTTTGTAGATGCTTAAGCATAGTACATAACTCACAGTTGGTGAGCAGGCCTCTCCTTGACTGAGCTCAGAAAGTTGCACAGTTAGGGTTGTAGTGATAAGTACCATTCAGCTCTCTGTGCTCCTCAGTCATCCATGTTTGGCTCTGTGTGGAGTCACTGGAAGTAGATCGTCCCGCGTATACAACATTCCCTATTCAAGTTTCCATCCCGTATTAGTTTGACTGGAGAGCCGGTGCACTTAAAATGAAAAACAGGCTCTTTCTCGATGAGGCGTCCCGCACCGTCCCGGCACACAGGGAGACCTGAGACGGTGACCTACTTGCAATTTTCAGTGAAATGAACTACATTCCGCTGCGTAACGGTTCAAGGTCTGACCCCGTCCAGCTCGGAGCTTCTGAAGGGAAGAAATTCCTCCTCGTTACACAGCTGATATCTCGCTATCAGCTCATAGCCAAGTGGGAGGAAGCAGATACTGCCTGGTGGCTGGTGTTACGGAGTCAGTAATTGTGAGAGGAAGTGGAACCCCATCTGAATGAAAAGACACACACCGGTCTGGAAGACGACTTAAAAAATGACTCGATTTTGAGCCTACGTAGCCTTGAAGACTGTACAGTTCAGTAGGCCTACCTCTTAATGAGGAGGTGGTGAATTTTAGCCAAAACTTTGATTTAATTTAATATTTTAATGTTTTTTAATATAATAATAATTTAAATTTTTTCTTTGGGTTTTAAGTATCATGTAGGGTTTAAGATAGGCACCTGTGCCTATATATTTCATATATTTAGTAAAAGGTTCTGTGAATTTTATGCGATTGTAGGCTATCAATTGTTCAGGGTGCAATAAATAAATTAATTTAATTTAATTTTACACTTGCCACATGCACAGGCAGTTCACTGAACAATGAGGTATTTCTTTCAAATACAGACTGATGCACACTGAAATCCAAACAAACAAAAGGGACTTTATGCTATTTCTGGACCATGCACCCCTGTTCCGTTTAGGACTCGAGTTTTCCATCTCTGAGAGTTGGCGGGAGTATCTCGATGAGACTGAGGTCTTTCCCACGACATTCCCATGCTTCCCCCTGTGCCCGCGCAGCCGCGAGGAGCGCTGCCTGCCACGGAATGCGCTCGCGAGCGCGCTCCCCCCGTGCGCGTTCCAGAAGCGGGCCGCTGGTTGGAGCGTGCTGGATAGTCACGGGCACGTGCAGAGGGAGGGGGGACCGGTCTGTGTGTTTGGAGCGCGAGCGCGAGCGCAAAGGAGAAGGAGTGAAGGGAAAGGAAACGTTGGGAAAGGGGAATGATGGCGCTGACAAGTTTGGGAGTGTGATTCAAGGGAAGAGCACTTAACCGGCGCTCCAAGACGCAAAACCAGGCGGTTGGAGGTGAATCGCTTAAGTGTTTTCAACATCTACAGCTGTTTACTGTTGTTTTCTTTGCTTGTGGCTTAATTAACTTATCCAGAAGTAAATGTCCGATGCGCTAAAGAGACTTATTTTAAACAAAAGAAATGAGGGTTCTGTTTTCAGCTTAAGGATCGTTGTGGACACCGATTGTGCGTGATTGTGCACGTGGATATTTTCCTACAGTTGTTTCGGACATCGGACAGTATGTTTGCTGTCTGAAGGTTCCTCTTATGACAATAGTCATCTCGGTAGCTCCATAGCTAACTAGTGCGGGACACCTAATTTCAGTTAAGGCGTTTTCAGGAAATGTGCCTTGGTGAAAATTATTATATGGAGAAAATGCAGTTGGGCAGTATGAAGTTGTAATAGTAACTGCGAAAGTAACTTTGATTTCCCATTATAACGACAGCGATTGTTAAGAACGCGCTTATTTACTTACGTGAATCATATTCGGAAGTATGCACTCAAAATCAGTCACGATCCAGCATATTGATTGGGCAGGAGAAACAAATAGTCTTTCTGTATACTGTTGATAATAAGCTGTCTTTGTGGTTGGTTTGGTACTTTCTTTTTAGATGCGCGCAGTCTGTGTAATCTGAGCAAGGGCGCCGGGACTAGCTCATGGCAGAGCTGAAGTAGGACAACGGACTGCGCATCAAACTACAACGGAACGGGAAACCGAGTTTTGAATCCAGTTTTTTTTGCCATCTCCCCAAACAGCCTGAACTTGTTCTTTTACTTAGTTGCTCTTTTTCATCTCTGAAAATGATGAAGGCTGAGTGTAAAAACGACCGATCGCTGCGGAGCGCTTCCCCTCACAGAAACGCGTACAAATCGGACTTTCATGCGATTAAATGCTCTTTTGACGGAGCGAAACCCGACAGGGCTAACAAGTCCTACGAAAATGGCTCTAGCGAAACTCGCGAGGACACCAGGGGGAGATCATTCGGAAACAGAGTCCATAAAATAAAGAACATATTCCTGCAGATGGATGGGCAGCAGCAGGAAACCCAAGAGGCAAAAGTGTCGTTAAAAAGTGACATGCCCCAGGTTTCTCCACCAAAGCTGCAGTTTGCAGGTAGCACACACAGAACGGGTCTGGGTAGCGTCACCAGCCCAGAGTCCCTGTCTTCAGACAAAACCACCAAGGGAGAAGATGTCGAGATTGACAAAGTTGCTCTAGCTGAGAAGTTTTCTGTGACTAGGAAGCTGTTCGAGAAAGGCATTAAAGACCCACCACCCACAGAGAAATATTCCCTAAACAAGGTGGTGGGCCGGGCCACACTGGGCAGCATGTCAGATGAGGCAAAGAGTCCTAGGAGGTCTTTTGGCTCCACGGAGGGCAATGTTGACGGCAGTAAACTGGAGCAGAGCCCCACGGCACCGAGCAAAGGTACGCTGGAGGAAAAGGGCAATGGGGAGGAAGCGAAGCAGGTGACCAGGTCACCCCTAAATGCGGGACCTATGTCCAGGAGGCTGGAGAACTTCATGGTGGACAGTGACAACGAGGAATCAAACCACCGGGTGATGGGCAGGGGACCAGATAGCCCCCTCAAGATGAAAAACGCCTGTGAGTGCTCACTGCCTTCGGTCCCATCCGGCGAAGGGTCTCCTAAGAGGACCTCCCCCGGTGCCGGCAGTCCCCTTAGAAGCCCCCCCCCTCTGCTAAATGATGTTTTTTGTAAATCTGTTACATCCCCCGTTGGGTCCAAGCCTTGTAGTCCACCAACAAAGGATCATAAACAGAGTCCCATATTCGACCGTTCAGACCAAGCTATGGATGGGCACGTTGCCCACAGCCCCGCTGGGCAAAAGCCACCAGGAAAGACCTCTTTAGTGGATCCAGCTGGTCAGGGAACGGTCCGGGCAGAGTTAGTGGTTGTCCAGAACGAGTCATCAGAGAGTGACGAGATTGAAGATGATGTGTTTGAGGACCAAAAAGAAGAGCCAAGGACAGACTCCTCAAAGGGAAGTCCCTGTGAGGCACCTGTAAATCCTCCTTCAACGGTGGAGGTGAGCAGGGAGCTGCCAGCTGCGCAGGTGAGGCACGTGGCTCACGAGAAGAAGGCTGGAGTTGGTGGCCAGCTACCGGGATCAGGGTGGGGAGCAGAGAGCCGGGTCCTGCCTGAATCACCTGGTCAGAAGGCGGACTGCAGGGAGCCAGGTGCCCCCAGGAAGGAGGAGATCCAGCCGGAGGAGCCGGCCGGCCGTAGCTTAAAGGATGGAGGGTCACCTGTCATTTACGGGATCGAGAACGCGGCCTTTGTTGACGACCGGGACACGGACCAGGAGCACCATGAGGAGGAGGAGCCCACAGAGCAGTACGAGGAGGTGCCAGGCCTGTCCGACGAGGAGGAGCATCGTCCTCAGAGGAAGATCAAGTTCTCTACTGCACCAATTCGGGTATGTATTCTTTTAAAGAATTCGTTTATTTATTTATTTTTTTTTTAAGTAAAGATCTTGAGATTCCAGGCTTGACGCAAGTCGGTGTGCATTCTAACAGATTATATCTTGTTTCCTGTTGTAGCTGGAGTCCTTTACCTGCAGGTTTTATGCTCAGGGAGTCTGTCAAACAAGTCTGTATGGATCTGGGTGGCTGTGTTTTTATTTCACTTTCTCAGTTGCACAGTTTGGGCCGGGAAGATCGGATGAGTTTGACAAATTGTTTACTGAACATGTGTCGACATTTTGGCCGGTGAACATGACGGTGGCGTTGCAAAGTTCTAATACTGATATAACTCATAACAAGTGACATTGCTTTTGTGCTTTACACTGGATCTGAGTGAGTCATAGATTGCCGAAATGTTCAGAGGAAGGACTTTTATTTCTGGAAGTATTATAGCCATCCCTGTCCTTAACCTAGTTTTTCTTCATACATGTCAAGAGTATATCTAGGGCAGCCTAGCCTACAGCTGTATGACTCGTTAGAGGAGCGAGTGCCCCATTGTCAAATGAAGACGGCTAATGAGATGGAAGTACCAGCACTGATTTACTTCTTGACTAACTGGTAGAAACTTAAACTAGCTTTAGTTATTCATTGAAAAACATACCATAAATTGTTTGAATGTAATTTACTTGCTGTTTGAATGCTGAAGTCAGTCAATTCCAGATGGATGAGAGGTTTTGTTTTACCTGTAAACAGCAGCATTCCTGAGTCCATGATGTCACCTGCCCGCTTTGACACCATCATAGAAATGCAAACATAGTGCTGATTGTGACTGTAGAGAACAGGTCGCATTTTTGTAGACCTGTCTGTCTAATCAAAGCTGAGACAGTCTGTGAATAGCGCGGGGCTGTCCGGTCCCATGGCCCGGGGTCCTGGGAGAGGTTGGTGTTCACTGTTCTGGTGTTCAAGCTAAATAACATGTGGAAGTTGCTTGTGGTGGAGCAGATCTGCTTCAGTCTGCCTCACTGGGGCACTGCTCCAGGGCTAACCACAGAGAGACTGCTCACAGTCTGCCTCACTGGGGCACTGCTCCAGGGCTAACCACAGAGAGACTGCTCACAGTCTGCTGGACTCCATTTCCTTTATTTACAGATGCATGGTGGACATTGCTAGTTAAATTCAAATCAATGGGTTAGACTTGCTGCTTTTGTGCAGTGGTGCTTTACTAGCTTACCTGGAAGATTGGTTAATCGCTGGAGGTGTTTATAAGGACACTTGCGCTCTGCTGGTCTTGGATGTGGTCGTGTCTGACTCTGTGTTTTGGCGAGTTCCTCAGAATTTGGACCCTCACATTATTTCAGCGTGAAGAAGAGGGAGAAAGCCGAGAGGATGTCAGGACTTGATGTTGGTGTTTTTGTTTCTGTGTAACAACATCTAGATCTCCAATGTGGAAGCTCTCTTTAATTTTCTCACCGCTGTCTGCGAAGGTGGGCTGTAAATTTGTTGAGTTCCTGTGAGAACCTGTTGCTCTCTTCTTTCATACTGGTGTCCTTCATAGTTTTAAATGGAACAGTTTTAGTCATAACCCTGGGCTTCTACTGCAACCTAACTAGGCAGACTTTGGTGGGGTGGAGTTGGTGTATTGCTTGGCAACGCTGAACCTGTGATCAGAATTTTGTCGGTTCAAATCCCTGGGTTGGCAGAGTGATGCCACCATTGGGCCCTTGAGCAAGGCCCTTAACCCCAATCGCTCCAGGGACCGACCAACCCTGCTGTCTCAAGTCTATGTCTGCTAAATGACTAAATAAGTTCACAGTCTCAACTGATATGTTGCCTGTTTTCCTTGTCTGGATTTGTCTGCCCATTTTGTCAGCCTCACTGCGACGCCCGATAGCGGCAGACGGTTTGTGAAGGTGCGTCGACGCACTTGGTCTCCTCCTTGCTGTACTGTCTCTCTCCTTCTTTTTGGCCTCTTCCGGAAGCTTCCTGCAGCTGACTGAAGGTTGGTGTTATTTCAGGCTCCTCCCTGAGCAATAAAAGCAGGGACGAGGAACAGTGTTTCAGTTAAGCTGTATGAGTTGCCCTAGTGGACTGCTTCCTGAAGTAGGACCTGACAGTGACCGCGTAGACCTCCCAGAAG
Source organism: Mormyrus proboscirostris (assembly GCA_026779585.1). Taxonomy (NCBI): domain Eukaryota; kingdom Metazoa; phylum Chordata; class Actinopteri; order Osteoglossiformes; family Mormyridae; genus Mormyrus; species Mormyrus proboscirostris. The sequence continues at coordinate 10,455,943 of JAODKF010000040.1, forward strand.
TTGCGTGAGGGGTCACGCCTGGGTTGGGATGTGAGCAGCTGTTTGCCTTGAATGGTCAGGGCTCAGAATAACCTCCCACAAGTGTCCAGTGTCCCACTGCAAGTCACCACTGGCCCCTTCACTCTTTTCATTGTCTTTTCTTTTCTACATCCCACTGTATTCCACTCAATAGGAAGTAACTAACTAAATTTATTGGTTTTAAGGCTCATGTTAAAGTGCTCGATGGAGGACCCTGGAGCATTTCGGATCGGAACCGTCTGCTTGGTCCAGATCCCCCGCCGGTCGAGCCGCCCCTCCCCTCCTTGCCCCCCTCCAGCGCAGCCGTGTGGCCCAGCCAGGGCTCTCTCAGGGGGTGCTTCACTCTGTCATGTGACACATTCTGGCAGAACTAGGTCTCCCAGAAACCGTGGCTTTGGGAGGGGAGCTTCCCTAAAGAAGGGCCCTCTTTGTGCCGTTCGGGTCTGGGGGGGGGGGGTCGGCCCTTTATTTGGGTCCGGCCTCGTCACCTGCGCAACAAGCCGCCCTCGCTGCAGTCGCCCTTTCATCGATCCCATATCCCTTTGTCTTTGCATCACTTCCCTCTTTTCTGTGAGAGTTTCACTTGTATCTGGCCGCAGACAGCCTCCATGTGGTCTGGAGGTCCATCTCAATTACAATTTCTCCATTTAGCAGGTGCTTTTGTCCAAAAAAATGTACTATTGAAAGCAGGGGTCAGTCCCTGAAGCAGTTAGTGATGAAATCACTGCCAAACCTGGGATTCGATCTAGTGACCTTCTGATTATGGACACAGCGTCCTGACCTCCTGATGTTCACACTGCCCCACCCCCATCTCCTGTGGCCGCGTGAGGTTCTCTGGTCGTGTTTTCACCTGTGCTGGGGGTTGGTGGGTTTGGCCAGAGAAACGTCCCGTGATCCTGCCTCTGTAGCAGTTAGACTTCTGGTAATGCTGGAATGTCTTTGTCCAGGGGCAGGGAGCCGTTTAACCGTTAAGAAGCATTTTAAGGAGGTCCTGGGAAAAAAAGAGAACCGCAAAACAAACTGAGGAGGTGTGTGAATTTGTCTCTTGAAATGTGTTAATTAAACTTTAATTCAACTGAATCTCTGTTTTTTTCTGTCTGTCTGATCATGCCCTGAAAAAATGCGGCACTCGATAAATGAATAATTGGTGAGTCCAGACTCTCGGTTAGTGTGTCCAAGGTCACTCTGGCCTAGTAGGCTGTTAGTAAATCTCGCCTATCGTATGAGTGAGGGGTTCTGGGGGGGTTAATCATTACTGGTTCCTGCACCTGCCCCCACCCTCCCTATGCCTGGGCATCTCTCAGCGGTGCGTGTGACTTTCTGGGCCGTGCATAGAAGGCACTGGTGAGATTCGCTCAGTCTGCTCTTTCAGTGCCGATCTCAGATTAGGAAGCCCATACTTCATCCAAAAAACAGATAAAACAAAACCCACCCTTATTTATTTCACACTCTGCTGTCGGTTCCGTGACGCTGTTCTTTTGTTGTCCTTTTTTTAGGGGCTTTAATGTTATCAGTCTCCTGCATATCCTCCCCCCCCCCGGCCGGCCTGCTGCATGGCCCTTCCTCTGTGTCCCCGTGCCCCCGCCCTGAAAGCTCCTGATGAAACCCGGATTAGTGTGTTTGCCTTGTGGCCCCCTCCGGGTCCTGTCCCTTGTTGTTCTTCGGCGCAGCGCTTTCCACTTTCCCGTCTTTTCCGGAGGCCGGTGGAATGTGTCAGGCCCAAATTCCACGCCCTCAGTAATCAGAGAACCGCCGCCAAGACCGGAGCCCCTCCTCCGGCACCTGGGTAAACTTTGCTCCTCCTGCTCTCCGTTCACCCCATTCAGAGTTTCTCCTCCCCTCTCAAACACATTGTCCTCTGTCTCCTTCCAAAGTAACTTGTGTAGAGTCTCTTTGAAATATGGATTGTGAGATTAGCCCCCCCACCCCCGGGGTACCGAGAGTGGAGAGCGGGGCCCCCACACACCACTACAGGGGTGTGTCACTTCCTGGACGGGCGGTTTAGTCACCGCTTTGCGAAACCTGTCCAACCTGTAGCTCGATGCCAAGGGTATCTGCTTACGCCTCGTACACGTCTGCTCGAGGCTGTGCTCCACCACCATTAACGCGTGACTTTTCCACCCCTGCGCCGGCATGTCTGATTCAGCCCCTGCTGGGGAAATGCAGTCAGTGTTAATATTCTAGAACAGGGTTTTTAAGCAAATAACCTTCACTCACTTATGTACTTGTGGGAGGAAGAGCTGGTAATAAAACCACGTCGCCCTGATTATTACTATTTACTCGGTTAAGCTAGGAGCTGTATTTAAGGTAGCATGAATTGTCAACAATTTAAAACGTATTTTAAGGTGGATCTTTACTGCGAGTTAAGGTTGAGTACCTTTCTCAAGGTTAAGGTAGGTGTGCTTGAATTGCAGTCCTCTGGCCTAATGTAAGGCTTTGTCCTCTATCATTTTTTTTTCTGTCCCCTGCATCAAATTCTGTGGTTTTCGGGAAACACGGCCGGTCCTCCCTTCTGTTTCTGCAGCCCTGAATATCTTGGCATGGCGCCTCCGTCCTGATTACAGTGCGATCCCTGGCCGGCCTCTCCCCTGCTCCTCGCAGCCTGTTTTGATTTGTGGCCTTTGGGGGGGGGGGGGCAGCTCGCGGTACAAAATTCTCCCACTCTTTAGTCTTCCCAAAAGCTCCCGGCATGGGAGGGGGGCAGAGGATGAGTTGTCCCTCACTAGAGGAAGAGGAGTGGCATAAATAAAATGACTGTTCCCTCCGTCAGTGTATGCAGGCTGGACTTGTGTGTGTCGTAGAAGCTGAAATCCCTTTTAGTCACAGCTGTTGGACCAGAAAACAAAAATCGGTTACCTCCCGCATGTCCCAGGACACTGGGATTTTTGACGTGGGAAGGCGTTTGTTTAGGTGTTAGCTTAAGAACGTCAGCCCAATTCAGTTTTTACCTTGAGGCTTATATCTCGTAGCATAACGCCAAAGCCTACTCAACGAGTCAGCTTGTAAGACCCCCCCCCAACAGTGATTGGACCGGACCGTTTGTCCTGTGATTATGCACCGGCTGTGTATATAACAGGCTAGATATTAGATTTCGGCGAATAAAAGCACATTGTTCGAGTTCACTGGAGCGTTTCGTGCCATCAGATTTTGAGCGGGGGGGAAAGATGGTTCGTAGAAAATGCAGGCGTTAACTCTGCTCTGTCTTCAAGACAACCGCACATCTCAAGCCCATGCTTTTTGTGGCTGTGGACGACTTTGTAATTTTATTTCTTGGGTTTGCAAACCAGATGGTTTATTGCATTTAAAACCTGCTAATACACAGCTGAAGCAGCATTAAATCAAGAATGGTTAGCTATTAAAAAGAAGTAATTCACTATAAGAATCTGGCGTATATTAGCCTGGTGCTAGCAGGGGTACGCAGTCTGTCCATGACACTGAAGCTCCTGTTTTTAACATTAATGACTGATTTCAGCGTATCAGCGTATGGCTCCTCACTCTTGTCTGCCCTCAGTGACAAACTGCTCCTCTGGTCTACAGGAGACACCCAGTGGCACTGAACGAATGGGAATAAATCAGACTTCATTAAAATGTCTCTATGAACCTCCATTCTGCTTGTAACGAGAATACGTTGACTTTAATTTGCATATATTATATAGGAATTACTTTCAAAAATAAGCCATTGCAGAAAATAAATGGCAAATTGGCTTTTTTTTTACTTAGCTGATTTTTAATTTTGAATTAGTTAATGCTGATCAGTTTCTTGTATGACTGCCTGCGGATCCGGGTGCAGCATGCATGTGTTGTGTGTACAATGCTGCATTCACCGTTAACCGTCTTCCTATGTGCTGCTTTCAGCATTAACCGTCTTCCTGTGTGTTACGTTCACCGTTAACCGTCTT
>JAODKF010000040.1:10459959-10471662 GCA_026779585.1 Mormyrus proboscirostris
TTAACCGTCTTCCTATGTGCTACGTTCACCGTTAACCGTATTCCTGTATCATGCTCTCACCCGCAGCCTCGCCTTCCTGTACTTTTCCATGATCTCAGTTCAGTCTGACTCGGTGTTGTGTAGCTTTTGCACTGCCCCAGGTTTGAGTGGGGAGCAGGTCAGGCTGGGGCCCCTCCCATCCCTTCAAGTTCTCACACGCTCTCGGCTCGCGAAACCTTGCATCGCATTACCTGGACTGGGCATGTTTACTGTATTACATCGCCGGGCCCTACATGCTTCTAGAGGCAGCGTACAGGCTGTTCACGTCAACGTGATTATGTCTGCCTTTTAAAAGACAATAATAAATAGAACAGGGTCAATTTTATAAATTGTACGTTCCACTCCCAGCATCTGCGGAGCACTCAGAAGCCGCAGCTTTTACCAAATTGTCTCGGCGAGGTGAAAACGCGTTTTCCCAGCGAGGGGGGGCTCTGGGGCGCAACACGACATTGGAATGTGAACAATCTTTTTTTTTCTGGGGAATGAAAGGGCTGTTTCATACTTGAAGGCCGCTTGGATCCTTACTCAGCAGCGGTGGTCTACCGCAGTAACACGCGCTGAGTAACCCGGCGTCCCGCGCAGACAATCCGGCAGCTGTTAATTGAACTTGAGTCGCCCCTCTTGGGGGGTGGGTCAGCGTCTTGCTGTAATTCCTCTTCCGTCTTGTGTGACTCTTGTCGTACATTTTAATTTTGACTTGGCTGCCGCTGAGAATGGAATCCACAGAAAAGTGGCCGTGGATGGTGACTGTAGCTCTTTTAATTGATGCTCCATGCAAGGCCCTAGTTAGAATTTTTAGTCCCGCTGGCAAAATATCAACCTTGGCCCCCTTGGCAGATGTCGCCACGTTTTGTGGCCCCTGTAAAGTGCTGTGTCCCCTGAATCTGCCAGAGTATCGCCACCCTCCGACATCCCTGGCTACATGTCACCTCTCATTGTGGATATGAGACTGGTTGCCTAGAATGTTGTGTTTGTATCTTTGGCCCAGGCTGTCAGTGGTTGTGCCCACATCTCCCATGCCTCCAACGTTAAATCCTGTGTATTTCACACACAGAGCTAGAGACCCTGTGTGCCGTCATGCAGAACGTCTCTAGCTGGGTAGAGCTCGTCTTAGCCTGCGGTTCCTGTCTGTGCCGGCCCACGACACCGAGGCGTGACGACGAGCGCTGGAATGGCCGTGGGCCGAATGTAGTTGGCGGTCCCACAGAACCACACACTGTGAGGGTGGGTGGTGTTGATGGGGGGGGTTGTACTGGGGGTAGACATCCATTCCAGTGGGTTTAATCATGTATTAGGGACAAGCACAGGCAATTTCCATGGTTTCAAAGTCAGTTTTATTATCGCTAGGACAGTGCGGTAAACTCCTTCCACATATTACATCATTCAGGGTAGCCAACTGGATGTGTAGATAATTTAAGGTCTTTATTCAATGTCCAGTCTTCAGCTTAGTGGTGGTAATTGCTAAAGGATTTTATTTTGATTTTATTTACCAGTTTCTTTGAAACAGGGTAACTGCAGGGGTCAAAGGACCCCAGAGCTGATGGTAGTTTTCTTTCTTGTCTGAGAATTGGATCCAAGGAATTGTTGCTGAGGGAAAATCTGTGTTTTGTGTGTTAAGAATTTTTCTTTGTTATAGTATGAGCCTATTTAAGATAAGAGTTGGGGGTTGGCTGGTTGTGGGTGTGGGCTGAATCCCCACGCCATGATTAGAGTGGCGTATTTGTGAATTCCTCCAGGGTTTTTCTTCTTCACAGAGTTTTCTTTTCTTATTACATTCCACTGCATTTGGGGAAAAGAAATCATTGTCACTGCATCTCCCCATCCTTGTCAGAATTCCGCTAAATCATTTGTGGACATAGTGGAATTTGCTGTTATATCCGCTATGGAGCTGCAGATCAAGGAAGTTGAGTGTTTACATCAGATGGGGTTGTGATTGAGGGAGGGGTGACTTTTTGTGGGTGGGGGAAATTTCTTGTTTTATGGGGATTTCTGTGTTCTGAGTTAATTGTGACATAGCTGTAAAATAGGTGCAGATGGGTAGTTAATGTGACGTCTGAAGCGGCTGTGATGTAGAACCTGTCGATCCTCTGCATCCATCTTTGGCACAGATCTATGTGTTTTTGCTCCCAGCTGTGGCCTATTGCACTGCAGTGTTCTCGTTTGCTTCTAACAGAGGGACAGCTTACCCAAACTTCTGCCGAACTTCCCTTCTTGTGGGTAGTCCCTCAATAGTAGGTCAGAGTTATGTGTAAAGACTCGACATAGAAGATCATTCACCAACAGCAGCACTTCTTGCTACCAAGCAGCTAGACGGGCAGCCAAGGCCATTTGATAATCTGTTTTTAGGCTTATTGATTTCTGAGTTTGTGACATTGCGGGGTCTATCAGGGTTATTCAAATCACGGTCCTCGAGGTCTGATCACTGCTGGTTTTCCAGCCTTCCTTTACCTGTCAGTCAGGTGTGAAGTTTCTGACCAATCAGAATTAGTAATTATTAAACTAACTATCTGGGAGAACAAAACAAGGCCTGGATTTGGAATTGAGGTCCAGATTTTAAGAACCCTGGTGTATATCATGGTCTTGTGTTTTCACCAGTAGTGACTGAACTATGCCAAGTCTCGGGGGGGGCAGAGAAGCCATAGCAACTTTCCACATAACAGTAAAATAGGGACATTGTGGTGCGCCGTAGTAATGGTTCTCATGGCAACCATGTTAAAAAACTCCAAGAAGGAGTACGTAGATACCTAAATGGATAGTCTTGTGAGGTCTGTCGTCGTCCTCTTTACTTGGTGGTCTTCACATGTGCTTGCTGCCTGTTGGCTTTGTGGCCGCAAGGTACGTGTGGGGTGCCGTTTTAAATCTCATACCAGTGGCCTTGACCCCCCCTTACAGGTATACAGCACGTACTCCAATGAGGACTATGACCGGCGCAACGACGAGGTGGACCCTGTGGCAGCATCCGCCGAGTATGAGCTTGAGAAGAGGGTGGAGAAGATGGACGTGTTTCCTGTGGAGATTGTAAAAGGTGGGTCTGTATCTTGTGGTCATTCCATTCATGTGTCTTTTGCTTCAGTGTTTCCCAATCCAGTCCACAGAGACCCACAGAGGAGTTGGGATAGAGCAAAAAGGTAGACTGTCTGGTATGGCAGTGCAAAGGAGCAAAAACGTGGGCTATTTGGCAGGCAGCTGGGAGGGAGCAGAAACGTGGCCCCCGGGAAACGGGTTGGGAAACACTGCTCTACCTGAACCAGGATATCCTGGATGATTAACCATGCGATGCTCTTTCTTGTATGCAGGGGACAAAGGCCTTGGTATCAGCATCATTGGAATGGGGGTGGGGGCAGACCAAGGCCTGGAGAAACTGGGCATCTTTGTCAAGACCATAACAGATGGTGGGGCAGCAGAGAAGGATGGACGGTAGGGAAAATCATTCAGACCCTTTCTAACTTCCTGGACTTGGCCCAGTGTGGGATTTAAAAAGGTTGGCATCTAACCTGTATTCAGAGTAACACCTTATGTGCCTTCAAGGATCCAGGTCAATGACCAGATTGTGGAAGTGGATGGCGTCAGCCTGGTTGGGGTAACGCAGTTCTTCGCCGCTACAGTCTTGAAGAACACGAAAGGCACAGTGAAGTGAGTCTCAAACATGCATTTGCTACCACCGCTTCTCCGCTTTCGGCCATGTTATCCGAGTTGACTTACAAGGCCAGTCCGGCGGGTCGCAGTAAATTACATACAACAAGGGATAATAACAAACGGAGAAACTCCAGCCTCAGATGACATCAGATCCAGATCTAGACCTGCGCCCTATTGTCTGGTCGCATGCTCTGGAGAATTGTTATCCAGGCTAGCGGTGGATCTGTTCATTGTTTACTATAGCACACACCTAGCCTCCATTGTTTGTTTTCCCTGCCCTGCTTCCTCTGCTTCTGAAGATCAGGGAGTGTCATCAGCAGATGGGAAACGGGACCGCTGTCGCCCCGTTGGCTGCTTTGCACACCGACTCATAGGTCTCATTATGTGCAGCTTCCTGATTGGGCGGGAGAAGCCAGGGACGCAGAGTGAGGTTGCCCGGCTCATCAGTGAAACCCTGGAGCTGGAGAGGAACCAGCAGATGCACCTAGAAGATCTCTATGAGCAGTCTACAGAAGAAGTGAGCTACTGCACATATCCACCGAGTGGAGGAACCTCTCCATGTCAGCCAATCCCAACAGTTACCAGCCAATCACATCTTGCCCTTTCCAAACAACGCTAGCATGCAGTTCACCCTCAGTAATTCCAAGAATGGAGTCAACAGCAAATAACTTTGTTCTCAAGATGTCAATGATACAAAGAACTGTTGCCTTCAACTGCACTTGTGCAACAGTGTGTGTCTATCTCATAGCCTCTGGAAATGTTTATGATGTCGCCGACCAGAGATGCAGGAGCTGTTGGTGCATGTTGAGAAATAACAAGCAGAACAGTCACATACAGGATGTCTGAACAGAATCTGTTGTGTAGCAGAATCATTGCACCATAAAATATTAAATCAGTGTTTCTCAACCCAGTCTACGGGGAGCCCCAGGCAGTCCACATTTTTGCTCCTAGCACACCTGAACCATGTATCCTGTGGCAATTGGGAGGGAGCAAAAATGTGGACTGTCTCTGCATTCCTGGGGATTTGGCTGAGAGAAGGTAGTATGGTGGGTGTTTCATGTACATACAGTTCCTGCTTAGGAGCCCATTGATAAACATTTTAGATGTGTTTTATTTGTTCTAGAAACAAGGTGTTATCCATGGTATTATCTCTCCATGGGTCTGGCCTGGGTTTGGACTCTGAATCCCTTTTCAGGATGAACACTATGATGATGAAGATGCTGACGAGGTCCTGCGGTCCAGCTTCTCAGGAAGGACAGTAGAAGTCTTTGACCTCCCTGAGAATGAGGACATGTTTCTGCCCTCCAACATGGATTCCACTCAGCTGGGGTTCAGGTTCAAGGAGGTGTGGTCTCAGCCAAAGCTCTACAGATGTGGTTTTGGGACTAAAATGTGCATCATGATTATTGATGATAAATAATGTTCCCAGGCTTTTTTTGATATTCAGCTATTTCCAAATGTTTAATGCCTTTTTAATTAGATTGTCACAAGCATCAACACATGTCACTACAAGATGGAATACAGTTACCTTTGTACTGTAATTTTTTTTTTTCTTTAACAGCTTCAGCTAAAGCACAGCATAACCACAGCTGAGCTCATCCAAGTGAAGCAGAGGGTAGGTCATGTCGGAAGGGTGTTGATTTTTCAAGGGTCTGGCCGTGATTTTCTCTCTAGATTTTTTTTTTTTTTGGTAACGCTTAAAGCAATCACCATAGTGAATTATAGATACAATCATAATGCATTATAATGCATTCATAAACAATTATAAACTATTTATTAAAAAGACCTAACATGCGTATAGCCATGTTTATGATGATGCATTATGAATGCTCTGTAAAGCTCTCATCTATAATGCACCATAGATACCTTCATAACAGATTATAAAGGTCAGTATAAGCCATTGTAATGCATCATGATGGTATTTATAGGGCATTATAGATGAGAGCTTTATAGAGCATTCATAATGCATAATGAACATGGCTATAATGCTATGCCTTTACAGTTATAGCTGTTTATAGTACTTTATGAATGCCTTTTAATCCATTATGAAGGTATCTAATGCATTATACATGAGTGCTTTAAGTAAAGTGTTACCTTTTTTAAAAACACACGAAAGTATAAAAACATAGAATACATCAAAATTGATTACATCTAAAAGCATGTAGCTATACAGACGCAATAGCACTTGGGTGACATTGCAGATTTCATGTCTCCCTTTTGAGCTGGGAATTGCCTGCTCTGTAGTCTGCTGCCGTGTTATACTCGTTTGCCAGGGCACCCGCGGTATTTTCAGGTTTTATTAATGATTATCTAAGGGAAATATGCTGGATTACATTCAAATGATTTCCATCAAGGGTGAAAGATAAACAAATTACTTTAGCTGAATAGTATTAAAAACAAAGTATTTGACATTTGTTTTGTTTTGGGTATTTTTTTGGAAGCAATTAAGCTTTTTGTTTTCGTGTCTTATTTCTGCTTGCGAAAATGTTCTTTCACTTTTAGTTTTCGTTTACAGTAAATACCTTGCATCATACTGCATATTTCCTTTGTATGGCTTTGACTTCGCCCCTGTGAATTGTGGGAATATGGTAAGTAGCACTTCCCAGTTGACGTGCTGAATTACAAACACCCATCTCTCTGTCACCATTAAGCTGAGGATGTCAGAGGAACAGCAAGCGGCACAGGACTCCAAGCAAGCACAGCTGGAGCAGGACTTGGAGAAGAGCAAGGAGAGGGTCCAGAAGCTGGAGGAGTACTGGCTCGAGGCTCAGGCGCTGTGCAAGACCACTAACGAGAGCCTGATGGAGAGCCAGAGTCAGTTTGAGGCTCTGGAGAAGAAGTACAACAAGGCTAAGAAACTGCTGAAGGAGTACCAGCAGAAGTGAGTCTGCTCTCTGTCTCAATATCAGCTGCTTAAAGACCCCGGAGATTGGCGATTAGAGCGTCATGGATGTTCGTGGAACTTTTGGCACTTCCTGAATCATTTTAGCCAGTTATGGGCTTTTACCATATTGGTCCCACTGTAAGACTTATATCTTAACTTATAAATAAGACTTATAACCTATAAATACTTATGGGAAAATGGTGTTGTTTTATCTTCAGGATCTAGACAAATAAGGGAATAGATGGCAACAAATATGAAGTTTTGTAATGAATGTTTTGACTTGCTGTAATATACATTTGTCACATTGCGTCATTTTCATGTGGGTCTGCGGCATCAAAAACATTCTGGACCTTCAAGCGTTGTGGAGTTTGTAATATTCATTATCTACCCCGCCCCCTTTCCAATAATAATATATGTTCTTGCCAAATAAAATTATTTTTCTTTATAAAGGTAAGATTTGGTATTCCAAAATGTTTTTCTAAAAGCTGTTGCCAAAAAGTGGGGAGTCGTCTTATATTCTGGCCAATACAGTACTATGATCCATGTGATTTTATCCATGTAAAATGCTTCCATCTCATGCCTCCAGGGAGATTGATTTTGTGAAGAAGGAAGAGGAGCTTAAGAGAAACCTGGATGAGAAGGAGAAACATCACAAGGAGGAGCTGGACAAACTCCTGGAACAGGTATGGCCAGATAAGTGGGTGCAATGGTGAAACCACCCGGAGGTGATGGTGGAGATGCAGTCAAACGTTGGTTAACAGAAACCTCTCCTTTCAGATAGCAGAGCTCGAGGCCAGAGCGCCCACAGAGCACATTCTGGAAGCTGTGGAAGACAGCAAAGGCAGCTTGGAACCAGGAGACTCTGTCAACAAAGCACAGTCCACTGATACCCTGCAGTCTGGTGAGCTCTCTAGCCGTCCCGTCATTACAGCGCATGGACTGGCGGCCATTTTATTCAGATTGCATGTCTTGGTCCGTTTCAGTATCTATTCCAGCTCTCCAGACCTACAGCGAGTGTGTTTTCTGTTAAGGGAATTTGAAAACTTTGCCACCCTGTCAACTGAAAGTAAACATACACAGTATTTTATAAGATCTTTGTTTAACAGGCACCAGGAACCCCTGAAATGTCGCTTAAATGAGGAGCTTTTTTACAATGGCTGGTAGGGAGGCGTTGTGTCTGAACCGTGTCTGTGTACTTCACAGACGCGGACTGGAATGACCTGGTTCCGGTGACGGAGAGGCTGGACACCAGTGCCCACCGGGCCCGAGCCCAGCTTTCCCAGAAGGCCAAACGGCAGCCTCCCTCTCGCAGCAAGCTAAGAGCGTCATTCACATCTTCAGCCACGCAGGCACAGGTCGGTTCGGAATGTTCCTTTGACAGATCAGAACCTCGTTCCTCCTGGAATCGGAGGCCTCCTTTCGGTGCGTGCCAATCTCTGTGCATTCGCACGCTGCTTGGACGCAGACGTTGGCCCGTGACGATCGTCCCTCCATTTTGTTTTCGCAGGAGGATGGTTGGGAGGAGGCCTCTGCTCCTCCCAGAAGGAGGCGTTCGATCCAGGAGAGCCTGACGCTACCCATAGCCATGCACTGCCTTGGGAACGGACAGCAGGAGGAGACACAGGAGGCGGTGGAGTATGCAGGGAGCAGGAGCGAACTCTCCAGCACCCCCTCGCTGCTGGGTGAGGGACTGCACCCGAGAGCCAGCAGTGAGAGCAGCCCCAGTCTGTCGCCCCCCCAGGACGCGGCCTCCCCACATGCCGGCTTCCTTTCGAGCGTCAAGAAGGTCAAGGGCAAGGACACCAAAGGTACGGCTCCTGTCCGCATGACATCTGTTTGCCAAGCAGCGCTTCCTCTCAGCCACTTCCTTGCTGAGGCTATTGCTACTCACCTTCATTCAGAGCATGGCGCCGTAATTAATTACGTGGAGTTTAAGCACCCATGTTACACTTTGATCAAGTGGCCACTCCTGGAGTCAAGGAGCATTTTTGTATTACCAAAGCTTTTTGACCCTCAGGGGCCTTTGTACAATTATAAGTAATATGTAGCTATGGTTCACTACATCTCTAAAGAGATTACCCACCATTCTTCTATATTTAGTCTAATTCATTCATTTACTTATTTTCTCATGAACAATTCTTTCTATTTGCAGAAGAGGTGAGCGATAGCTCCTCTACAGGGAAACCAAAGAGAAGATTCCCAGATTTTGGGTACATTTCCTTTACTGCCTGAATTTTTTTAACCTTTTGTTCATTTGTCTGATGCTTTCTATAAGTGACTTAGAGTGAGGGAAGCATTATGATTTACACTATGATTGACATGAGCTCCCCGCCAAAGCAATGAGTTTTGCATTGTTAGTGCAGTACTCCTATGAGTTGAGCTACAGGAGCGATTCTCTTAGCCTTTTAAATGAAACTGGATTTTTTGTAACTGGAAGTCTCTGCATTTTGACAGAAGCCTTCGGAAATCTGGTGGCAAAGGGAAGAAACAGGACAAGGATGCTCTGAGGGCTTCCATTGGGAGCAGGTACCCCTGTCCTTTGGCTCTCTGGTGGTCTTCATGATCGGTGGTCCAGGCCTGGCCTGTGACGGCTGATTTCCTGTTGCCTAGGGGATCTGCCGACTTGCTGGAGGAATCTGGTGGGAGCCTTTCGGCGGCAGGGTCTGTGTCCTCCATCCCTACCTGCATGCCTTTCTCCTGGTTCGGGGATAAAGACAAGGAAAGGGAAGACGACCTACCTTATGTTCCTGCGGAGTCCGGCAGCGAACTGAGCCAGGACCAGAAGAACAAGGTGAACAATGCCGCTCTCTTCCACATTCTCCCGTCAAACCGGTCATGGTCAGCTAGCCGCTTCACTGCTGTGGTCGTTTCGGCCTCAGAGGACATCTTAACTATTTGCGTGTCGCCCTGCGTCATTCCGGATGTCATACGGGGTAATGAAGACCAGCGGCGATGATGCAGTCGCTTTGTTAGGGACGTCATGGCTCTGGGGCTGAAAGCTGATACATGAGCATGTGAGGTTCTCGTGAGAGATAGGAGTGGAAGGACCTGGTTTTTTTTCAGCCCCTCCCTCCAGAGACCAGCGGCGTTTTCTCAGGTTACGGGGCGGGGGGGTCCGAGGGAGTGAACTCTGTATGGTTTGGCAAACCTGCTGTACCTGGAATAGATCCAGCATCCATGATCATCATGAGAACCTCTCCTGCATCTTCAGAGCTGTTGCAGGTCGGTGCTTAAGCTTCTGTGTGCAGACTGGATACCTAAACAGGTCATAGAAATTCATTACATGGGCAAGAGTTTTGGGACACACCTCTCAATCTTTGAATTCAGGTGTTTCATTTAGACCCATTAACACACTCTGTTGGCTCAATAAACTGTCTATATAGTTCATGTCCCAATACCTTTGTCCATATAGTGTATCTCATTGTGAATGAAGTCACAATGTTCAAGTCTTAAATTGTGGCATGGCGTTTCTGCCAGAGAACCAAACGCTTCAGCCGTCGGCTGCTGCTTGGCTAATAAAACGCGCGGGTGACCAATGGGGCAGCCCCATCCTCTCATAATGAAAGGGCATCCAGTAACTCCAAAGCCATGTGGACAGCACGGTTCTGTGAGGAATTCAGGACGAAAACTGTGTCCATTGGTTGACGACTCCAAGCACCTCTTTAAACGAGAGCTTCTCCCAGTCTTTCTGTAGCTGAGGTTCTGTGCTAATCCCCAGAGAGATTTAGGCACCTTTTACATCACACTCGCCCCCTTAAGACAGATGGGTGCTGCCTTCTGGCTTAATGTCCCTGTTTCCAGACAGACAGTGGTTTCCTGGTCTTCCTAATTCAGTCGCTCCTTAGATACCTCGCTACCCCTAGTCACGCTTTTACTAATGCGTGCATAGTTATGAAAAACATAGCATTTGTTTAAAAGGAAATCTAAATAATCTAAAAATGTATGTGTTTATTTACCTGTTTTTCTTGTAAATCTGTTTTGCCTTTTTACCTAACTAGAACAATGTTTCTGAACCCAGACTCTCACACAGTCCACATTTTTGCTTCCTCCCAGACTTCAGGGCCCCTCAGACAGTCCACATTTTTGCTTCTTCCCAGACTTCAGGGCCTCTCAGACAGTCCACATTTTTGCTTCTTCCCAGACTTCAGGGCCCCTCAGACAGTCCACATTTTTGCTCCCAACCCAGCTCCCAGCACACCTGTACCAGGCATACTATGTCAGGGAGTCCCCAAAGCCTGGGCTGAGGAACACAAAGCTGAACCTGATGCGGCTCGACTCTGCTCCTAGGGAGGAGATGTGAAGCTCTAATCACAGCCACCCTAGACTCAGCAGTGCTTGTTTGTGTACCTCTGCCTGCGATTCATTCACATGGATGATAATTAAAAGGAATCCCAAAAGGGGAGGAGCCCTGAATTTTGGGCTTGAGATGAAGGCCATCTTCCCCCCAGTTTAGCAGTTTGCTGTGAAATGAGCAGTAACTGTTCGCATTGCATCTGATTTTGGGTTTTTAAAACCTCACCATAATTATGTACATTTACTATTGAATATTTCATTTTAATAAGACTGAACTTACAGCCACGTTGTCCCCCTCAGTGTATTTTCTCATCTGAACCATTTAGTTAAAAATTGATTATTGATAATTTTTGTTATTTGTTTATTTTACGCTGAATGTGTCCCAGTAAACAGGGTTCAGGGGGGGTCACAGATGTCTGCCTCCCTCTGACATTTGTGTGAAAATTCTCCTGCACTTGATCTACACCCACATTCTTTTGTTTTGGTTTCTGTCCAGTTGGTTCATTCTTATTAGTATCAGTGGGAGTGGGAAGTGGGGGGGGGCGTGGGGGTCTTACAGTCTCTTGATGTGACCTACATTGCCACATTATCTATCCACCCCTGGGCCCCTGCCATATTCTGGACCCCCTTTGGGAGTAGACATGGTATGTTCCTAGAGTCTCTGTTCAGTTAATACATTCCTTGTCTCCACTTGTTCCAGAGTTTGTCTGTCATAGATGATTCAAACGCTGGAAGTCCCAGTTCAGACTTGACTGGGCTAGTTGCAGAGCCCAGTTTTTCTGGGCGCTCGCACACTTTAACCTTCTCTTCCAATGAGGTGAGTGGTCACCCCCCCCCCCCCCCCCCCCCCC
>JAODKF010000040.1:10473516-10485144 GCA_026779585.1 Mormyrus proboscirostris
CCTACCATGCTATTCATCAGCTGCCCACTTAACGCACTTGCTTACGAAACTACTTCACGCTCTGTACTTGCATGCAAAAGGAGTGCCGTGACAGCGGTTCTCCAGCAGGGGGCAGGAGAATAGGCTTGTGTTAGTGTGGTAGAGCCAGTCTTTCCTGCCTGAATCAAAGGTGTTGGGTTGTGTAAATGTTGGTTTATTGAGGGGAAGGTGCTTCACATTTTAAAGGTAAATCAGGCAACCATGAGATGCACGAGTTTAACATCAGGATGATTTTAATGTTTTACTTCACTCCAAGGTTGGGAAAAATTATACCTCATTCCTGAAAGCTTCGCAGGATTAGCTGACGTGTCACCATCTGCATCAGTGCTGAGTAAATACTGCTTTTTAAATGTTTTATATTGTATTTTTCAAGGAATAACTTCTATAGCTATGTACAGAACTTTTGGTACAGGAATTTTGTACAGTTATTAAAAGCACTGTTGTCTTTTAAACTATGAAGGGTGATGAGGTTTTGCTGTATAATACTTTTTTTATACCTATTGGCCTAACAACTGCATAACTCAAGAGAAAAGGGGAAAAAAACTTTGTATCAGCAAAGTAGGGATCAACATTTAAGTGTAAATTTTCTACTGCGTAGAATAGCAAGTAGTACCAGATCATTTTTAAGTACAAAAAATGCGTTTACAGGGTCTTGCTGCTTTCCCCGCTAATAGTACAGAGCTGTGGATTGGGGATAAAATGATAACCTGTAGTCCAGTTTTTTAATTGGCATAATGGTATCCAAGAACACACTTCTTTGCAAGAGTCCTTTGCTTGTACATGCATTGCCTTGTTGACAGAGATTGGATGTAAAGCCTTCTGTGGTATATCATGTGACCCTTCCTGACATTCCTCATTGGCCTATGCTGGTCACATGATGAGCCTGACTGCAAATGATTTCCTTTCCTGTCTTGTATCGCTTGATCAGATGGATTATTGGACATTAACATGACATTTAGACAAAGGGAGATTTTAGTTTGATCCCTCCTGCAGATTCTGCAAATACCACCAGGATCATTTTTCCCTGTTTGTTGTATATGGTAGAACAAATAAAACTTTCACTGTTGTTCAGTAACATTTCTGCTCACTCAGTTTGTCAAACAGTTACTGTTACCATGGTGTGGAAACAAGACACTGGAGTGCTGAGGTGGAAACACTTTATACCCTAAAATAAAATAAACTGCCAAAATAATGCATTTGCCACCCATGAGGTTTAATAAATCACACTGAAAGGAACAGACAAATTCCACCGCCTACCAATACCGCTTGTCTTTTGAGCTACAGATAACCGATGTTTCCATGTTCCTGCATGCTGCCATTCAGCAGCTGTCATGCACCTGATTTTTCAATGACTGTTAACGACGCAGTGACAGGATGTGCGTCGGTCCATCTGACATTCCCCATCACCCCTAGTGGTCATTACGCAACACATCAAGAAAAATCAGCATTTTACAGTAACACCAGCTTTTCAGAAGCAGTGCCAGTTGTACCGCAGCCTGTACCCTGTAACAAAATCACAGATTGTACAAAATCATACTTCTTTTGCAAGTTCTGCTGAAAGTCGTCTGCTAATTCTCCAAGCTGCAATCCCACCACTTTCATGGGACAACAATGGTTGGACTGGAAACAGCTCACCAGGCAGAAAAATCACCATCATCTGTTAATAATATACAGTTTCATAAACATTAAAGAAAAACCACACAGCATAAAACTACACATTTATAAAAGTAGTTTAAGGCAGCTTTTTGAAGACAAGGGAGCTTAGACAAATTCAATCCATCAATTCAATTGTGCGACTACATCCTATTCTAATTCCAAGAGCAAAAAAACCTGTGGTTTAAAGGGTAAATGCTGTAAATTTTAAACACATTAATGACCTCCAGCAGGCAAAGTCACTGTCCTCCTCGCCAGGCCCTGTCTCAGAAGTGGACCCCAATCTAGAGTGATGTGAGACCCCTGGGCTCCGTTCTGGGCGTGCACCAGTCATCATTGTCATGTGTTGTGTTGTAGTGTCTCCAGGCAGATTTGTTGTACACAGGAAGCCTCTCTATCGACTCTGTGGACAGCGCCTGTGCAGAATGGATGGGCAAAAAAAACAAAAATTGGCGAGGAGGAAATAAATTGGGACAGTATCTGGAAACACTGGTCATATTTGACACAAAAACATACCAAAAAAAAAAAAAACACTAAACATTTTGCTGATAACATGTAAATTTCTGACCATTTACCCGGATGTACACGACAGCGTCTGTACCATATCCTTCCAGAGAATACAGCTTCAGGTCTCCCTGAAAGTACCTGGCATACAAGCGAGAGATGGGAAGGCCATAGCCATAGCCAGCCTGCAAACAAAATTAGCAAATCAGCAATTACATTACCCTTACAATACAAAATAGATAGTGTGTGGGTGTGTATGCAAATACAGATGCTTACTGACTCACCATGGGATTATGTTCCAATGACCCAATCGCAAGTCAAATATGAATGAATGAAATACTGTCACTAAGTAAGTAAAAAAAAAACAAATAATTGTCGCCTTCATGCTAGGCAATTATCTTAAGCTTTATCTCCAAAGTAATTGCTTTCCTTTTCTCACCAGAAACAGGAGAGACACCTAGGCATTTAAGAGACATAATGGGCTGGGGGAAATTTAGTTAAACAGAAAAGGTTTAAAAAAAAAAAAAAAGTGATACATTGTCAAACACTATATGAGATGTTTACACAGGTGGTAGCTACAATTGTGGGTGGATGGATGCTGCTATCGTACGGCATACCGCTAGGCTGGGAAGAGTTCAAAATTCAGTTTGATGACCAACGATGATGAATGCGCATCCCTATTGCACTGTTGACAGTATTGTAAGTCCGACCATTGTAACATGCAGAGCATCTATGTACTGGGTGTGGTTGAACTATAGGTCAGGTTCATAAGCGTCAATGTTCTGATTAAGAGCGTACCAGAGGGGCTCCCCGGGCAGTGTCCGTGTTGGGTAGGGGGGCTGTGGAATAGGTGTAGGTGAACAGCCTGTCAATCTTCCTTAAGGCCACGCCCCCTCCACGGTCCTTGACCTATCAGGAAACAGTCTTTACTTCCAAACTCTTACAGTCTGACATAGGTGCACCTTTACTGACCACCCCACTGGAAACAATACCTTTATAGTGAGATCTTCACTGCCAAGTGCCACCTGCACGTGGACTGGGGGGTAATTCAGGGCATCACCGTACAGCTCCATGGTGGCCCTCATAGCATTCTAAAGGAGCATGCGTAATATTCAAAATTACACCACACAGGCACTGGCATGCTTGCGTGTGTATATAGTGTGCGTGTGTGGGTGTTTTTTTCAGTTCATTTGATTTTTTCAAGTCATTTGATTTCCAGGGGTATAATTAATAAGTCATTACTTTAGCTAAATAGTACTAAAAACAGTAACGTATCTGACATTTTTATTTTGTTCATTTTTTTTAACAAAATTAATACTTTTTGCTTAGTTGCAATTTATCTTCATATTTTCTTTCAGTTTACGTTAACAACAATAATCCTAAAGCAGACTGATATGTTTATAAGGAGAACAAGTGACATAACAGCAGAACCTACCTTAAAAAGCTCAAACATCATATGGTACAGGTGGGAGGGAACGTAGACCACCGTTACAGGTCTTCCTTTTTCTTTGGCTGCAGGTATCAGGCAGATATGCAGTTGTTATTACCCACGGGACCTCTCTCATCGTTATTCCGTAAGAAACCATCCACCTTCCAACTAGGTCATCATGATGAAAGACCATGTACGTTACAAAATTCAAAGCTAGCACTCACCATTTATAACAGTAAGACACTCAATATCACATAAACTGGTCCAATAATCCATTTTTATTTACCATTGTATTCCTCCAGCATCAGCTCCGGCGAGTTCATATAATAAAGATCGCAGAGGCGCTTGCCGCTTTCATAGGCATCTGAAAGACATGGATGTGAATTTAAAGGTCTTTTAAACTGAGGGAATTTCGGTTTTACAATTTTCACATCCCTGTGTATGGAAGCAAACTGGCATCAGCCACTGTGAGACTTACATTACAGCCATAAATCCTGCTAAAATGCTTCTGTGATGGAGTTTAATGTGAATTACTTGGTAGCCATAATGACTTTATGAACCACTTTACAGTTGTCAATATAAAAACCCCCGTGTATAAACTCTTGACTACTAAAAACAGAAGAGTCACACAGCTTTTTCTATTATGGGTGAAAACTGATTGTTACAAGTCTCTGGTGACACAGCGATAAAGTCATCAAGGCCAATGGAAAACTCACCTTGCACCACGTCTGCGACCCGACATTGCGGATCAATGCTTCCTATCTGTTTAGGGTGAGCTGGGTTGGCCCTGACTGTTCCACCAAAGAGCAGAGCTGTGGAGGGGGAGACACTCTAGAATGAATCAAACAAGTCTTCATCTTGACACTAACTGCCGCATACGATATGTAATCAAATGTTCGCAAGATTGCAGGTTCTTTTTTTAGCAAATTTTTTTTTGCCGCCAATTGTAATTCATGGCAACACGGAAGTGAAAGCAGGATCAGACGGTCTCTTGGAGGTTAAGGGCCTTTGCTCAGGGGCCCAATGAAGGAATCACTCAGCCAACCACGGGATTCGAACTGACGGCCTCCCGATGACAGGCACAGTGTCACCACCTGCTGAGCCACCCCCCCCCATAGACATGACTTTCACAGGACTATATAAAACAATGTTTACAACTCACAGTAAAGACAACTTCAAGCATGGGGTGGCTGTAGGTATTGAGATACAGAGCAGGTTGGGCTGGGATCAGACTTGTAGGAGGCTTTTCCATTGCAAAAAGCCCAAGACGACATGCTCAACTCCACCTCTAAAACATTTCGGTGTCATACTAAAAAGGAAACTCCCTCAAGCTGCCCAAGTCGGCTACTTCACTTACCTCAAAGATGGGCCATGTTGCAGTATCACGTGGAACTAACTTCCAGAAATGCATTAAATCTATGTGCTGCATGATTTCTGTGTATGATAGCCTTATAAACTCTGGTTTTCTGAATTTGTCGATCCAAGTGGAGTTTTAAAAAAGGCATCTATAATTTTACAACACTAGGGGCTGTTTTCCCAGCCTGCCTTCTAAATACGGCCATTTGGTACTAGTGTTTTGGATTAAGTTTGCAAAATGTCCAAAACTCACTGTGCTGGTTCAGAAGCATCCGAATGGATATGCGGCTCATATAGAAACGATCCAGGAAGTACTGCACGTTCTGGCTGG
The DNA here is from genome assembly GCA_026779585.1 of Mormyrus proboscirostris. Taxonomy (NCBI): domain Eukaryota; kingdom Metazoa; phylum Chordata; class Actinopteri; order Osteoglossiformes; family Mormyridae; genus Mormyrus; species Mormyrus proboscirostris. The sequence continues at coordinate 10,478,829 of JAODKF010000040.1, forward strand.
TAACCGGGTCGATGCCATGTAGCTCTTTGTACTCCACCACTCCCTGGGCCATGGTAGGAACCACGTCGTTATGCCGGTTCCGGATCTTTATCACCGCGTCCGTGAAACTTGGCAAAACAAAGAAAGGCACATGCATGAAAAATAGATGTCGGAATGATATCCATCCATGCACAAAAATAGAGCAGTACAGCAGCCACCTACTTACTCATAAATGACTCGGTCATCATCGGCATTTTTGTCCTTAAAGTCGAGGATCTCGTCAAAACTTCGCATATACCTAAACAAACAGTGTTCATTAGCAAGTAATGCTCTCTGTTTATGGAGACTGGAAAGGGCGCCACATTCAATCAGTAAGAATATCATTATATCATTTTAATGTCCAGAAATCCACTTCTAAATCCAGGTGTGGATCGGTAGGGTCAGGATCCAGGGCGTAAATTTGGGTGGAGCATTTGGGGGTGCTTAGGTCGCCACCCATTTAAGGTGGTCCAGGGGTGGTAGTATTTGCTGGCTTTGATTACTACCAACACCACACACCCCATAATTTACGCCTGTGGTAAGTTATTAGCAAACTTACCAGCTCTGGACCAAGCGAACAGATGGTGTCTTTAATAAATTGTCCGGCAGTAAGTTTATTTCCTTCATGATGTTTGCCAATCTGACAGGCAGTTCCTGTCTCAGGAACACAAACGAAGTCCTCTCGCAGGCATTTTCCGAGCCTGCAAAAGTGAAAAGCGGGACGCGCGGCCCACTTTATTAATATCATTTAGCCTTTATGTAACCAAACGTATCAAATAGCATCAGGTGGAAACTAACCGAAATCCAAAAACTGCTTCATAGACAACGGCGACGGGGAAAACCTGGAGTAGTAATCGACATGCTTCCCAAGGGAGCAGCTGCTCAGCAGGGACCGTAAGAGCCGCATGGCGACGCGCAGCGTCCGAAGTTCAGCGGAGTGGCTCAGCCAGCTGGTCTGTGGAGATCATCTACTCAGCAGCCAAGCAGGCGATCCACAGAGCGATCCTTTAAGTCTGCATCACGTTAATAAGCCCGAGGAGACCCAAACAGCTGGCGCATTTACTTTAACTAAAATGCCGCGTTTATGTCCGCACTCAATAGCTCAGTTACTGGGCAGTGGATGTAACGTCATTGTAAGCCATACGTTTGACAACAGAAACAAATCGCTCATCTGAATATCTAAAACCAGCGTATTTTAGTTTCTGACGCTTAGGCCCACCTTTGTTAATGGAAGTGCGTGGATAGGGAGGAGACTGAATATCCGGTACTCAAACGCCAGACACCTGAACACTGTCACCTTGTCCCCGATCCTATGGCGCAAAGGCGTCAGGTATGTGGTATTCGCCGTAAGAGGTTCAGGGCGAGTACATGCAAGTATACAATTTGTCCGACGGACTTAACGGTTTCTAGGCATTTATACAGGTCAATATACCGCTGGAATCTGCAGGACCTTCGCACAAGTTTGCACCAGCAGTGTCATGAGTTTTTGTTCTTACTACGCCATCTGCTGACCACTTGCTTGATTTATTTTGCAATAACCTCCATTAAATTTCTGACTCAACGTACGTATGATTTTCAGAAATCGCCGTTATGAAGAGTATCAAAATAATAAAAAAATATTGAAATGCATTAAGTGCATTTGAATGTGTCGGCAGATAAATTCTGGGGAGATGTGCATACTACAGTGATTAGTAAACATTTCAAGCATAATTAATTTATTGACTGATTTAAATAGAATACATGCCAATGCCATCAAGTATAATTCATATTTTCATTTAAGTTTATTATGGACATGATGTGATTCGGCTGTGATTTATTGATGAATGCATTATTTAATTAAAGTGCATTTTATCAATTTAGGATTTTTTTTGTACATTCATCAGTAGTTTCCCTAAATCAAAGTAGTTTTTATTTTATTATTGCTATTCAAGTGAAATATATTGGATTGAGGATGTCCTTTTGTATCTGACATATGTACTTCTACTCAACAATTACATTGCCTTTGATTTTGTGTTTTCTTGATGTTAACGTGTCTGTATATATACAGGTATATCAACTGAATTCGTATTTCTTGTAGCAAATTCTGTTTGGCAAAAATAAAATAAATCAATGGGGTAATTTTCTGACTCATAAGGGACTAAAGCCCCTGGTAAACAGAATAAAAACAACAAACATTTTGTTCCTTTATTAAGTTTCTTTTGAAAAATCCACAGCTGTTCTCAAGAGCTTTTGTAGGAAATATATCCATTACATGCATCAGTGGTGACCCTTCATACATTTGAACAATTAAACAAACAAATGGCTTGACACGTGTAACTATGCTTTTGTGACATTCATGACAATCAATGTGGGGCTTTTGTGAAGCTGCACTGTGTGATTTTCTTTCCCTTTGATGTGTCCTCCATCAGAAAACATATCAATGTTTGGATAGTTGTAGCCTTTCAAATTGCACTCAGACTGAGGATATTAGTCCAAACAGATAAGAGTGAGTAAACACAGTAAGCTAACATCCATATTGCATAGCTAGTTACTTCCAAAGAGTCTGTAAAAATACTAAAGATGAATAAAAAACTGATGTAACTGTTTGCTGGCTGCTTGCTCTTTTCTGGGTCTAAGCAGGGTGTCAGCTTATCTTTTTTTACACTCTGGGAGCATTTTGTAGGTGATCTATGCTGAACGCTGTTTGTTCAAATAACAACCCAAAATAAAATTATTATTTTTTTGCTTAAAAGCCATTAAAAATTGATAAAAAATAATAAAAAGCAGCTTTATACATGCAAATTCTTTCCATGTAGTAAACATCGTACCCAGAGACGAGAGTTACAGTGATAGAGGAGAACTCCTCTGTAAGCAGTGTGAATATCTAGATATGCAAACATAACACATTATAAATATCTGTTTTAAGGAATGAATTTCCTCCACCTGAAACCTAAATGTAACATCCATCCAAGTAATAGACACAAGACAGGAGATATGCTGACAGAATGGCTGTCCGTCACAGGGATTCACACACACACACACCCTACAGCTAGATCAGATGCCAATTCCGCTAACGGCATGAACAGGGAGAGAACCTGCAAACTACACACATGCACAAAGCAGGATGTTGGGGAATTAATCACATCCTTGGAGGTGTGAGAATACATTACTAGCCACTGAACCACTGTGCCACCCAGCGCCAATAACAGATAAAAATACGTATGACTAACATTTTTAAAAAATGTTTTAATGCACTTTCTCAGTGCATCCCAGACAATTTACTCAAACTAAGGAAATATTTACATCCATTCAGACTAATTTTTAGATCTGACATTAAGTCTTGTTCAGCAACAACCCAGCAGACTCTGCTACTGAAACCTATTTTCTTTGTCTTCCTGAAAATCCTTAGAAAATAAAACACAAGTTTCTTTGGTCTTAGAAGCATCCACAGAATGAAGTCTATGAGAAAATAAATACACATTCTCCAAAAATATTTAAATATATACAAATCCTACAAATCATTCATTCCATACATTTAAAAACTGAAGATTGAAAAGCTTTTACCAAAACGCATTTAAAGACTAGTGTACTTTAGTGACAATATTTTGAATTGTTATAAAAAAATAGACCTAAATCTTTACTTTCTTTTAGTCATTGTTTTTGTGCAAGTGTTGAGTCCCCTGAAATTGGCCTCTGGAAATATTATGGGTTTGCCTATAGTAAATTGGAGATGTCTCAATATATACAGTCAAATACTTTGGTGGTGCAAAACAGCCCCTGGCTGCGTGTGACGGAGTCTCTGGCTCCAGTCATGAAGCCAATTAGATATGAGATTAGCTTCTGTGATCATTTCAACGGTCCAATCCGCTTAAGAGTAGCTCTCATTCTCTTTCCACGTAGTCATCCATTGTTTTTTCTCTGGGGTTCCAGGATTTGGTTCTGTTCTTTTTATTCGTACCGCTGAATATTTCGGAATGTCGATATACCTGGAACGCTTAAAAAATCCACACTGGGAAAAGAACAGTAAAAGATCATGTCAAATGAGGGAATTTTGGCTTTTCACCAGTAAAATCCATTACGAGGGAGAAAAAAAGTGAGTGAAGAATCACAGAAAAGCTGCCCTCTGGTATTTGCCCAAGATGCCCCATGAGGAAAGAAAATCCCTCCAATGAAAATATACAAGGTGCCAGACTGGTAAAGCAGAGACCTAGAAACCCAAAAGAACCTCCAGGATCACTGATAGGAAGCAGAGACAACACCGTCAACCAAATGGTGGGGGCTGCTAGGACTGAAATAACGAGAAGCCAACCAGAAACCTCCGTGTACAAAGTCAGGGTGAATCTCAATATGCACACTTGACCGCACTTGTGTTCTTGTTTACCCACTTTACGTCATCTTCCAGTCGCCGAAGAGCAGTTCCAGTTCCCATAGTCATGAACAGAAGATCAGAGGACAGTAAACATCCGCGGATGTTGATCTTGCTCCGCCCCAAATATCAAGGATACATCGGTTGCATCCAAACGAGACCGATCCCATGATTCCTTCTTGGCAGGCAAATTCGCAAGACCGCTCTTGCCAAGACCACAAGTGTGATCTTCATGTTCCTGTTATTGAGATTCACCCTTATTCTTATGTATTGCACTTGCTGCATTATTCTCTAGTGAGATTTTACACAAGTGGAGAATTAGAGGATTTTCTATTTAAGGCATACAGTTGTGAAGCCAGTGCTTTTTCCGTAATATGCATCACTTCCTTGTTCAGTGATGCATCCCGGCAGGTGCGGCAAGGTGCGGGCGATCAGCCCTTCTCTATTAAAGACCCATTTAACAACTTTAGCTATTCAGCTTATGGCCAGATGACCAGATTGATTAGTGCTGTTCATTTCAGTGCAATACATAAAAATGACACTACTGACATCCATGTAAGCAATATGGACCAAACCCAATCACTCACTGTCACCAACTTATTATTCAATCAGGGCCCCATGACTAGATGCCATTTTACATCAAGTATGTGCTCTTTGCCAAATGGCTGTGTAAGGGTTAGCCTGCTGGTCTGCGACTTTAAATATTATAACTGTAACTAGCATGTTACTGAAAAAACGTTTCAGTAAACCTGTGCATTTTCAACATAAATTTGGGTAGTATTTCCTATGGTCAACTAGCTAACGGACCTGATTTAACAGCAATCAAGCTAAAAGCTCTTTACATTATTGTGCCAATGTACAGTATATCCACATATGTATCAGTATACTGGTTATCAACAACATTATTATACAGTCAGTTCCGACCGCTAATGTCATCTGCCTGTTGACGAAATGTGCTTGCAGACCAACCAAGCCACTTGTATCGCAACACTTTCTAGAGTAAAGATTTTCTGCCTGGACACTATGTCTAAGCAGAACTTTAGGCATCAACTGTAGTGTCTGGGACGCTGCTTGATCCAGCATTATGCTGTATATGTCATGCAGACTCAAATACCCACAAGGACATCCACGGGGGCATGGCAGTCAGACCCTACGCATCGGCCGTGAGCCTCTCTTTGGAAACATTGAATTCAGCCTTGTGATACTGGTCTTTTTTGGCTTTCTTGAAGAAGCCACACTAAAAGGGAAAAAAGATTATTAGTTGTTAGGTCAGGCCAGTGTACGCATTCAAGACTTCTGGAAACACCAACAATCTGGCGATGCTCAGGACGGTTCAGTTCGAGTTGAAGACACTTCATATCATGTCAGGGCACTACTAAAGAACAAAGCAGGAAGTTCAGGTTGCTGTGTCTCCTTCTGTGGCTGCAGCCTGGGGGAAAGGAGCAGAAGAGTACAGCGGCTCCGAGCACACAAGGCTGACTCTGCCATTGCTTACCTTCCAGAGCAGAAAGACCAGCAGAGAGAGTATCAGGATTCCAGCCAAAATGGCCACCGGGATGACCCACCAAGGTACCCCGCTATTCCTGGCCACCTTCTTCTCCGGGAAGACGGTGACTCTCACCTGCAAAAGCAGAAGCACAAGAACTGACGCTCTTCTGATCCTGAAGATGACTAGTCTTTACTGAGAGCAACTTTCAGGAATTCTCAAAACGTGTGACTGAAGAAGGAAAAAATCAGAAAGCAGACTCTCCCCTGCCAAAGGGAAAATGACATAGAAAATGAATTAGGACAGCACAGCTGTAGTCGAAAGATTGCAGGTTCGAATCCTGCTCGAAGCACTGCTGCCTGGGCGCTGAATTAGCAAGGTACCGCCCCCAAGCACTGCTGCCTGGGCGCTGAATTAGCAAGGTACCGCCCCCAAGCACTGCTGCCTGGGCGCTGAATTAGCAAGGT
>JAODKF010000040.1:10492022-10503476 GCA_026779585.1 Mormyrus proboscirostris
CAGGGCACAGTCACACACTGTTACCATTCACTCACACATGCACACCTACGGGCAATTTATTAACTCCAATTAGTCTCAGCACGTCTTTGGACTGTGAGGGGAAACCCCATGACAACACAGGGAGAACATGCAGTTTCCTGTTATAAAAACACAGTCAATCTTAATACATAACAATATAACCACATCACTTGCAGCCACTTTTAGCAATGGTTGATTAATGTCAGCCGTAAAACATGTAAATCAGTAACTCTTCAAACACAGTGGTAAAACGTCAAAGTTCTACGTACGTATCTCCATTAAGATCAAGGACGGCTACATCATAACCGAAAGAGGATGCCAGTCCCTGTCCCTCAAGAATGACCTCTTCCGAAAGCATCTTCACAGACTGTTCAGATTTCTTCAGCAAGACCACAGCCCCACTGTGGTGTGCTCTCGGTGCTCCAGCCACGATTGTCAAACGGCCCTTTTTCGTAATGTTGTGGCCAGAGTCCAAAGAAAAACCTGTCACACAAAGGACATTTTCCTAGATATAAAGCAGTAACAGGAGTGCATTGGGCTTTCTTTACATAATATAGACCATTCTGTCACGTTAAAAGTCAAAATAATACAAGCTACGCGATACAGACCATAATAAAGCTATTACACATCAAAAAAGCTTAAACCCCGGAGACTTGAACGTGGATGGCAGTTTTAGAAGGATGTGTAGTATCTGGGAATAACGGAAATTACAAGATTACCTCTCTATATACAGGGAGCTGTCAACTTATACTACAAAAGCAATTTAAGTAAATCTGGACTTACTCAAAAAATTTCAGGGATACACAGAGTTCATAGACGCATTAACGCAAAGAAGGTGACCTTAACTTTTCATATATAGTATTTAATATACCACTTTAGTATATATTACAAGTATATTTTTAGCTCATGAGTTTTTAGGGTTTTACCTAAATAACTGTTGGGAGGTACGGGCACCAGTGAGGGGTTAAAGGTATCCTCATCTCCAACTTCGTAAGGGCCATCTTCAAAAATGTTCATTTCCACCAGAGTGCTGTTCCTCTGCTCCGCCCGGACAATTCCTGTAGGGGATCAGAGCAAGGATGCGAGTGAAAATGAGGGAGCTCAAGAGAAGAGAATGCAAGAATATGAACTGCGGGTCGCACTACAACATGCAAAAGGCACAAAGTAAAACTTTCCATTAAAATCACTTAATTGCTCATGAAACTACTGCTAAAAACTATTCAGTTCAGACCATCGTGCTTTTCTCTAGCCTCAGCAGTCAACCTCAAAAGTGGCTCATTGAAAGTCAGCAATATGAGTGAGAAATCCGTCATTTAACATTGTTTTGTTGGCTTCCCTCAGGGTCGTACCTTTCCAATTGTAGGCCCCAGGTGCCCCAAAGACCAGGTAGTGGTAGTCCTTTGTGAAGGTGGCAGACAGACCCTGCTGACAGTACCCAAACATCTCATGGGTGCGAGGGCGGCCGTCACAGAACCTCCAGCTCCCCCCGTCCTCGTCGGCTTTGGGGTTGATGGTTAGGTCTTGGCTTAACACGTAGCAGCGGCCTGTGACATCCCAGGACTCCCGAGACTGGCGTCTTTGGTAGCGATGGGCACAGGTCTGCAAAGTCATGGGATGGGTGCCGACACGGCGTCAGTGACTGTCCTGCCCGGACGCCAGAAGCCGCGTGAGCTTGGCGACTGGCGCCTCAGTCTATACGACCTGCGAGTGGTGACTTACTAAGATCTTTCCCCCCGGGCCCTGACTCTGCACGACCACCCCCATCCACTGGTTCTCCTTTCCCTCCACTGCAGGGTTATCTGAATTAATCATGAAGGGAGAAGAGAGAACATGAGGCAGGATCACAAAACAAATATTAGAAGGAAAAGAAACAGTCACGATCACAGTGTGGATTCAGCACGAAGTGTAACAACGGGACACAAACACAAGAAGGGGAGAAACAATGAAACACAGACCCAACAAGGAGAAACAAACAGCATGACGAGAAACAACAAAACCTCAAATACAACACAAAGAGATACAATGAAACACAAACACAACGTGAAAATAAACAATGAGACACAAGCATCATAAAGAGAAACAATGAAACACAAACACAACGTGAAAATAAACAATGAGACACAAGCATCATAAAGAGAAACAATGAAATACAAACACATCTTATACAGAGAAACAATGTCCTATGTGCATTATGTCAACTTCACGCTTCCAACACATGGTCTTGTAGGACAACGAAGCTACCGCCGTCTAGAATGCCGGACATGCGATTCGGGGGGCTCAGAGATGCCAGAGAGCAGCACTTACAATCATTGTCGAAAATGACCCGCTTGCAGTCATTGGCCTGAGGAGTGACCTCACAGCTGTACAGTCCTCCCGTGATATTGACCTCTCTGCTGTTCAGCGCCTTGGCGCGAGGGGCCCCAATCAGCAGCCTGAGAATGGGAATGATGGATGATTATTAACTCAAATGAGTGGGAACATGAGACAGAGGCAGGCTTGTCTGTGGCTGTACCTCAGCGCCATGCTATGCATATTAACAGTAAGTCAATTTAAGAGCATGTTAGCCGGTTTATAATTTACCACTGATGTAGTGTAAAAATTCCGTACCTTTGCAGATAGCATTTTTATATGTGAGATTTCATCATTTCATTAAAAAAAAAAATCTATAGAAATTGATCTTGCTTTGAACTGGTATCACAGAGTTTCTTAATTATTTTACACTGAGCCTCTTTTATGTGTTTAAATTGGGTGTCTCACTGATAACGCACCATGCAAGCACTTCACATATTTTCCCACAAAAGCTCTCTTTGTGCACAGTGATGAAAAGGGCACTATTTCCACAGCCGGCCACTGCAGCCCAGAAGCCATGTGGCTCGATTCATTGCGACACAGAACCCCAGAGAGCACGCTCAGGCAACCAAGATGGCAGCAACCCCTGTGCGGGGGTCACTGCTCAACACATGCGAAGCAGACGGCAGAGAACAGGCAACCAAGATGGCAGCAACCCCTGTGTGGGGGTCACTGCTCAACACATGCGAAGCAGACGGCAGAGAACACAACAGGACACTTCTAGCAGTAAATCTTCAATTATTAGATCAGAGGGTTCAAAGTGGAAATTCAAAGGTGAAAGAGATTCCACATATGGAACTACACATATACATGTACATATTGGTGTCTGTGCGTGTGTGTATGTGTGTGTGCGTGCGTGTATGTGTGTGTGTGTGTATGTGTGTGTGCGTGCGTGTATGTGTGTGTGTACACATCCTTCAATAGCTTGCCAGGCATTCTGTGCCCTCAGCCTCTTGGCCATAACCTTCACATTCCCCATCACTGTCCGCAGAAGAGATCCCAGTAATAACCTAATAAATTATTCATTGTTTTACGCTATCTGAAGTTAAATTAAAAATTTTTACATATTGTCAAAATCCTGCAAGGAAAAGTGCCAACAATTTTGTACATGAAAGTGCCCACGTCCCGGGGCAGCCTGGCGCGGTTATCGTATGGCTGTAGCATAAGGTGTGCCTTCCGTCACTGCGCCCTGATGGACTTTAACCCGGCAAGCCCTGCACTGGCAGACCACGTGCACTGGTGACGTCCGCGGACAGCCAGGTAAAGGGCGCTGTGGAGATGACGGCCGCGAATCCAGAGGAATCTTCTATCAGTGTCCTATCAGAAAAAGGCTTTTGAAGAGGCATGTGCACAGCTGCTCCTGCACAGATACTCCATTGGTGGATTTTTCAATCAGATGCATTGTTAAAAATTAAATGTAACCATTATGTTTTTAGTGAGACAATCATTTCTCTCTGAAACTACAGAATCTTTGAATTTTAAATATATAAGGAGATTTTCACACGGAGGAAATTACACCTAGAATAGCAAGGACACCCCTTCTGGAAATGATTATTAAAGCATAGCTTTAAGAGATATGATTGAATGCTAGCCTTATTGCTTATGTATTGAGCGGCACTGAAGATATTTCGAGAATACTCTGGAAATACTCCTTTACAAACAAAATCTCTTCACAGCCACTGGGTAAAATAACATTCATGCAAAAGGCGGCAGCAGCTCTGGAATACTTCAGGAGGCTATGTCCATGCAGAAGAGCATCAGCGCTGGCAAGAAATGAGAACACAACACAGTGCCTCACCAACTATTTACAGTCCACAGTCAAAACAAGACAGCAAATGTTCCAAAAAAAAAAAAAAAAAAAACTACAAATGCCAGTTGTGACCATTGAGATAATTACATAGAGTTTCCACAGGGTGAGGAGTACAGATGAGTCCAACAGGGACGTCCTTGTTGGAGCAGTGCAGCCTAATACTCCATGGGTCATGCGTTCCACTCCGGCCGTCGACAGCGAGAAGCAGCAGCAGCAGCCGACGTCATTCTCAAGTCCCAATACTCATGCATCTTTACTGGATTATTTCAGTCCATTTATGTTTACATATGACATATGTCTTTATAAAGTGATAAAGTGCTGATTATAAACTGTAAAATGAGCTCTTTTAGAACAGTACATCTTCCAAAAAATGTTATTAATGTTATCAAATTAAATAATAATTTGGGTTTCGACTGTGGAGGAGTTTAACATCGTTTCTTAGGAAATGCTTTTACAGTGCAAGGAGGATTTAAAGGCTGTGCTTTGGTAGGGATTCTACTGGTTTATTCGATGTTTTTTAACCAAGAGAAAAACAAGACTTTGATATGCTAGACATAATTATTACTGTTATTAATATTTCCTTACTGTTGCCTTTGTATGAGCACATACAGATTGTAACATCAGTAACATGCCAGACAGAGAAAACACAGGCTGTCTAAGGAGACAGACAGGCGTTTGCAGGAAGCCCAACAACTGAACATATGAACGATGTCCTTAAGAGCTTCTTCAACAAAAGGCCTATTCACTATGCCTTCATCTCCTCATGGTGGACAAAGCTAAAACTAGCAAAGAGGGTCTTCTAGCTAGAGGGAATATAAAAGTGGCGACAATTTCATTTCCATCTGAACATAAATATCACACGAGAAGATAATTAAAGTCTTTAGGATTATGTTTGTGTGTAAACTGGAATGAGAATCTTAAAAACAAAGGCTCCCACAGTTTTATTTACCAATTCTGCTCCATTGTCATTTTTAATCATGATTAATTTGATGAATCATGGTCAACTATGGAATAACCTTGATTCACTTTACTGGCTGCTTGGGGAACAATTCAGTCAACTCACAAGAAAACCAATGAGTGACTCGGAGGGGCAATTCTGTGACCACATGGCTAACAACCAAACAGCTTATTTTTAAAAAATAAAAAACACTGTAAGCGCTGGCTTGCTTAATCCCTTCAAATTAACAGAAAAATATTAACAATGAACTAACAGACTTTATCCAGAAGTAATAAACGTTCGGCTGGAGTTATTTCCACAGCATATAATAATGGTGTTCCATTCACTCTGCATTCCATGTGCGCAGCCGTCACAATCACTCTCTGCATGATTCCATGTCATTCTTAGGCTTTGTGAACCACAAGTAATGACCTCCATTTCCACATACAATGCAACGCTAAACGATGCCAAAACGTTTGAAGCACAGTCCCATAATTGGAGGGGCATATTTGGTTTTTTCACTAACCTTAAGCAAAGTCTAATCAGCCACAGCACCAGTCAGCAACCCAAACGGTTCCTCCTCACAGTAGTTAGCGCCCCTTGTACAGGTCAGGTTCCTGGGTGCTAGACGCATGGTTTCCATTACCGTGTTTGCGGTAAATCACGGCCCATGTGGGCTCTGGTCCGGCTCTCAGCCTCCAGATGTGAGCCATACCCTCGCAGATGTGCACTTACAGAAGGGGACTCTGACTCTGAGGGTATCAGGCTACCGTCACTGAGACCTGACACCGGCGTAACGTGGAACACCTCATGCTCACTTTGGCTCGTCGGGCCGGTTTCACAGCCATCGTGATGAGGCCCGCTGTGTCTTAAGAAGCCTTCACATGACACAAATTTTTTTTTAACTGGAAAACAAACTAGCTGGTCCAAATCATTCGGGATCCGAGCAGCAGCGATGCTGGATCCCTACTGTCTGTATGCTTGTGTTTATTAAGATGCGTGTATGACTTCAAATCAGTGGCAAGAACTCATGTTGTATCATATAACCTCCAGACAGAAGACTCAGCACATGCCAGATGGTGCCCTTCCCTTCTGCCTTGAAGTTCCTCCAAATAAAGATTACCAGATAACACCCGGTCGCTGTATCGGCAGTCATGTCAAGGCTTTTTCTGTGAAGATGTGCGGTCTCAACTGCAACTGTGCTATGCAGGAAAATGTATGAATGCAAGGAAGGAAGGAAAGTACTTTGTAGACCAAAGATCATCAGCAACCCACTAGGAAAACTAGCCTTTGCCCTGGACGTAGCCCTCGGGAAGGACGAACAATCAGGGATGTTTTTTTCTTGTAAAGAAAGCAAACATTGTATTTAACTTTGAGGACGCCTCCACCTTCACCTTCAACTATGTGAAGTTGATTTCCTGAAGACACTGAGTGGATCTGAACGCTCCGCCCTGGTTAATGTACACCTGCACGTGCTTATGGAGACCCTGCGCTCCAAAGCCCTTCCGTCATGGCTCCCTTCACTACTCAGGTCATTTTCAGGTTAACTAAGGTTAAAAGCTTATTTTTCTTAAGCTCTTCTTATTGCTTGCCAGCTGTGTACTAACCTAGGGAGAGATTATTAACTGTATTATATTTGAAAGCTTATTATGTTTTGAGATGTTTCAGATTAAAATAGGTTTTCTGGTTTACACCTTTTGTGAAACATGTAATGGTCTATTTTTGTAAGTTCCTCAACTTTGATGGATAGACCTGCCAGGAAGAGCGACAGATTCAAAGGAAAACTCCGGCAAATTCCAGACCATTTCTCCAAGAGGCTGTGTTATGGTTTGCAGTAAAATACACCTCCATTCCTCACTCTCCATTGGCACTGGGACTGCACTGTGCTCCAGTACCCTGACATGAGAAAAAAGCCAGTCAGGAACACGTAGCCTTCCCAGCGCCAACGTAGGAGCAGTCAGACCCAATTAATTTCTGCGCTCTGTTTTTCCCTGCTACAGATGCATTTTTTGCCATCTCACTAAGGTGGCCAGAAAAAAATGTTACGTATTCAGTCACACAAACTATGAAAATAACAGACGATAGTATAAAAGAGACACGTTCTTCAAATCATCCTTCTCTCTGAATCCTTTAAACTTTAGTTCCTAAAAATCAGTCAAAGACCTACTGATCCAGAGCAAAGCAGAGCAACGGACGACACAAGAAGATAAGAAACTGGAAATGTAATCAAACCTTAGTAGGTGTCGGTTCTGGGAGAGAGAGCCAGCTGGGACAGGTATCCACACATCGCTACCCGCTGCCGAGATAAACCCTCCCACTGCCTACTTCCCCTCACTGACAGGGGTCCCAAAAAATTTGGAACATGATCGGATTAGTCTGGGTTGGGGGACCAGTATAATATTCTTTCAAAATCTCTAGTGACCCCCGAACTCCGGTGGCTCAGTAGTAACTTGTACCACATTTAAAAGGTTTAACAGCCTTTAGCTGATGACACTCTAATTTCATTCATACCCATCAGCAAGACACAGGAACAGGAATGCGGCCCTGCCTACAAGGCCGGTCTCATAGGGGCACAGGACTGACCGCAGACCCGCAACACGCTGATGGCTGCTTTCGGGCCCCCGCTCAGCATCCACACCTCGACGCCGCCTCCCTCCTGCCTCGACAAGCACCATCACGCCGCCCACCAGCTCTCTCCTCTACCCCTGGGTGCGTGAAAAACACTCCTCGCGGGCAAGAATTTTCCACGATTCGGTCGGACGTGTCTGAACTGAGCCTGATCCATGAGTCAGACGCCTCTCCCTCTCTGTCCCTCTCCAAAATTAATTTACAGAGAAGCAAGTGAAGCTTCTACAGAGCCTGTAGCCATTTGGCACATAAGGACGAAAGTCCTTTTTAAACTATGACCATAAAGAAAGTACAGGGGCGAGCTGATATCAAGGACTTGGAGGTACTTTGAAAAGCTTCTGCAGCAGAATATCCTGCCCCCCTCCAATAAAACTGCACAAGCCATCTGATTTGAAAGAAAACCTTCCATTCTGATTCAAACATTCCAGCTTTCAATCGCTGCCATGGTTTCCCTCAGTTGTTGAGATACATCATCAGTCATGCATCAAGGCTCCTCTCCGAGGTCTCTAAACTGTATCCAGCTGCACAGGTACGATTTGACTGCTTCCATATTTGCCCAGACACACTAAACCTGCCTGAAATCTGTTTTCGAAAACGCAAGTATCTAACAGTACCGTGCATCTTGTGAATTTTACAAAGTGTTTATATAAGTATGTATATAAACTTCATAAACTTGTCAACAGTTCATTGACAATGAAATACCGACACAAGTTCACATGAAAAAAACAGCTTAACTAGGATTCTAAACGTAAACGTTAATGGCTTGTGTGGGCTACCAACCACTGAAATACCTTTTGACGAATCAGTGACAACTTGAGATGCAAAGTGGCCGGACAGCTTTAGATTACGCCCCCAGGCCGTCCGTAAAGCTACACCACTGAAACGGTGAGAGTGTCTGGGGTGCCCATGTCTACCTGAAAGGTGTCCACCCTGACTCTCAGGTATCATTCAAGAGTGTACGATCCCCCCACCCCCCGACAGAACCTATTGAATAAAAATAATAAGTATTTAGAATAAAACTATATATCAGTTTTGATCCACTTGTCAGACAATTTCTATATAAAAGGGACCGTGGAAGCTAGGACTACAGAAGTAAGTATCACTCGCATTAAAGTGCAAGACCACTTCACGCGCCACCGCACCGTCCTCCATCAAACAAGTTTCACGCCTAATTAAAATGCTTGTTTTTCTACTGTAAC
The DNA here is from genome assembly GCA_026779585.1 of Mormyrus proboscirostris. Classification (NCBI taxonomy): domain Eukaryota; kingdom Metazoa; phylum Chordata; class Actinopteri; order Osteoglossiformes; family Mormyridae; genus Mormyrus; species Mormyrus proboscirostris. Next base: position 10,500,964 of record JAODKF010000040.1, read on the forward strand.
AGCGTGTAAAAAAAGGCGGAGATCCAACCGAAAGGGCGAGCAGAGCACGGCGCCTTCCCCACGCCGCACCGCCGAGGTCTGTTCGCCTCTGTTTTGTCCCGGGTCGGAATTTCTAAAGAGCACCTGGGGTATCGGCCAACGTGGTCTGCAGCAGTTGGGGTGCATCATCGATCTCATGTAGAAATGTAACCCTTACGTTAATCAAGCAGCCAAAGCACCACTAACAAGTCCAACAATAATAATAATAATAATAATAATAAATAATGATAATGCATAATAACTTTTAAATGATTCATTTGCACTAGAAACAAAACCAACATCTCCAAAAATTGTAATTGCTTGTTTTCAAAATAAAAGTCAGGTGTTTAAAAACTAAACATAAAAAGTAGCCTACTCCGTGTTCTTTGTGGGGAATTCACTAACAACCTGTAAACCTAAATAATAGCCTAACCATAAATAACAGCTTGACATTAGCTGCGCATTACGTCGTAAAAAACACGCAGCGACCGCGCACAGTGTGGAAGTTAAGATCTTCTGAGATTCGTCTACGATAAAAGTAACAGACTTACATTCTTTTATCGGAGGGCTTTAGTTGCCTATGCATGGCAAGAGAAAATCCAAAGAGGCTGTCAGGTTCACCGACTTTTCTGAAGGCATTCTCGGTATCAAGGTTGAACCCTGAGACTCTGGTCCATTGCAGTGCCGCCGGGAGGGTGAGAAATAGACAAAGACAGCGCTTAAAACACGCCATTGAGCTGAAGGCTTAATTCACACTCAAGTAAGTCCAGTTTCCCGACTATGTGCACTCCGGTCAGAAAGTGAATAGTGCCGTTGTTCTTCGCTGGGTTTAAGTTTTAAAGCAGCAACCTTGCGTAGCCACCACGCCCCTCCTCTGCTAAGTGCGGCTACTGCACGTCACCAGCAACCTAACAGCTTTATAACACTTGGCCGTATCTTTATCCGCTTGCTTTTTCGCTTCCGTCCGCTATGACGAGTTTCAAATGCATGCAATTCAGAGATTAGTGCCCCAGGGCAAATAAATCGCCTGTTTTGTAACAAAGCGCAATTAAATTTGCGTTCAGGTTTGGGAAGGGCAAAAGTATGATTGCGAGACTAGCTAGATATTAACGTCTGAATTAAAAGCTTATACCCGAGTTATGGTCCTATGTGTAACTAATAAAGTAATTTCAAGAGGAACAATCAGTGTATACCTGATTATTCTCTGGCTTTACGTCCTAATATACGGATATATTGATCTAGATTTCACACAGCTTACATAGCACAGTGATTCCATTGTCCTGCACGATGAATATGGAGGCTAGATATAATAAACGGAGTAAAAAATAACACCAAAAGTCACAAGTTCCATTTAAGGTACTTAAATGAACGTAAGAATCCTTAAAGCTCAGTGGTCATCATTCCCCGAGTCCATAAATTAGGCTTCGCTTGTTATAAAGTACGTATCATAAAGTGCAAGTCACTGCCAGTACACTATACACTGCCAGTCAAGCTTCTCACTAATTGCTACCCCTACAGGCAGGCGCGTGCAGGGGGGCTGGGAGAACACCCGCCGGTTTTGCTCAAACTATTTAACGTGAACTTGTGCTTGAGCTTTAAAGGTATGGAGTCTCTCCCCACCCCCCTTTCTTTTTAACCTTTGAGCATGTTCCTCAAACACTTTCTGCAAAACCCTGCTTACAGGTATGACTATATTGGAATACTACTTATACTGTCATCTAAAACAAACAAGCGGATCATCCTTAAGTGTGTGTTTTCATGATTTTATTAAGAAACAATTAAGTTCAATAATTTTTCTATTATTAATGTGATGTACGATATAGGGAACTGAGCAGTTTAAATCCCACCCCTGGCTGTATGCGGGAGGCGAATTGGCATCTGTGAACTACCCTTAGTGTGTGTGTGTGTGTGTGTGTGTGAAGGGCGTAGATTTGGGTATGGATGGTAGAGACATGTCTCCTCCAATAATGTCTGAGTACCGTGTGTATTTAGGAGGGTGGGGAAGGGGCTGATCTGGTCCCTAGTGATGTTGAAACCAAACCTACGCCCTTGATGTGTGTGTGTGTGTGTCTATTCTAGATGCTAGGTGTTTTATTGGCTGGGTGAGATGAAAACATCAGCACGCTTGTACATTCAGCACACCCTGGTACAAGGAACAGTATGTAATACATGACAGGTAAACAGAAAGATAGATGTACAATAAAGACAATTCACAGACGCATAGTGCAGGACGTAGGACACAGGACTATGGATGGTGTCCCACAGAGCTGATGCTCTGCTCATACCTTGTGTTTCCCAGTACAAGTGCCTGACATTCAATTACTGAAGATGGACGAGTGAATGTAAAATCATATAAATTATATTAATTTTAGTTTTCCATCCACTTGTATTATATTCTCCAAAATAAGTGTGTCCCACGGATGAATTTTAATAATCTTTGTAAAATTTGTATTTTTAATATCCGATAGATAGATAGATAGATAGATAGATAGATA
>JAODKF010000040.1:10523619-10544853 GCA_026779585.1 Mormyrus proboscirostris
GAATTCTATTCTTCCGGCTTTGTGGGAACAGTTTGGGGAAGGACCTTTTCTGTTCCAGCATGACTGTGCCCCGGTGCGCCATAAAGACATGGTTGGGTGAGTTTGGCGTGGATGAACTTGACTGGCCCACACAGAGCCCTGACCTCAACCCCATCAAACACCTTTGCGATGAAATAGGACTGAGGAAGCCAGATCTTCACCTTCAACATCATTACTTGACGTCACAAATGCTCTTCTGAATGAATTGGCAAAAATTCCCACAGACACACTCTCTAATCCATCTATCTGAAAACAGAACCCTTTAAGGTTCAAAGATGTATCATATTAAAGTTTGATCTGCATTCCTGAGGGGCAAGAGAAGAGAACTGGCTTTGCAAGAAGGTAGCAGGACAGAGTTTGTGCCAGGGGGCATCCAGGCGACGCCATCATGAGCGGGAAAGTGAGAACTTATTTCAGGATTTTATTCACAATTTCATAAAAAAAAAAAAAACAAGCATACAGTGAGAAAGAGCGAAGGTAAAGTCAGGGCCCCCACCCCCATCCCCACAAAATAGTATGACCCGCCTCTGACACACCCCCAGGCAGGCAATGGATTGGCGCGGTCTGGCCAGCCGCCTCGCCAAAGGCTTTAAACTGTTCGCCACAAGCAGGGATGTGCTGTTGGCAGAGCTGCTCTGTACCGCGGTGCTCAGAGGGGTCTGAGGGGAGGGAGAGAAGCTGAGGCTCGGCGGCAGAGTGACTCCGGTGGTGCCGGAAAGGAGCAGAAATAATCAGCATTCGCTTGCTAGATTTGTTATGGTGGTAAAGTGTCAGTTTAAAGCAAAGTATTTCCTGAAGCGTTAGTCTCAAATATCATCCCCCCCCCACCACCACCACCATCACAGGAAGTGAAATTCCTGCCCCATCCAGCCACTGGGAGGCTGGCAGAAATGCTCAGGCTGTCAGGGCAGGAAATATCAGCCCAGTCAGAGTGAGACTGGCTACGGGCGTGGCGCTGCATGCCGCCAAATAACATGTCCGCGGGCCGAGGGCTTATCTGGTGCAGCAGAAAGACAGGGAGCAGGTTGCACGATTTGTTTGGTACGTCTGGGCTTGTTTTTTGCAAATGCATGACCTCAGCGCAGCAATCGTCGCTCGGGGGACCAGGCAGCTGTGTCAGCAGATCTGTGGCTGTGGGACAAGAGGTCTGGTGACCCCCCCCAATCCCATTATTCAAAAGGATCAGACTCCGCACTGACTCAGACCTAGCAAAGGGCTGGTTACCAAGGGCGATAAAGGCTTGTTTCTTGCTTGGCGTGGTTTTGTTTGATCCTGTTCCACCCCTAGGTGAGTCACGCCCTTGAGATTGAAAAGAAGGCCGTCATAGTCAGCGTGAAGCCACGAGTCCCCTGAGGTGAACCCAGCTCTGACGGCTGCACAATGCCAGGCTCCGGCCTCAATGAATCTGCAATTTCGCATCCTTAGAAATGCCTCCTACCACGATTAATTTACAAGTAGTGCAGGGGAATCCTAAAAAAAGAGACAACTTACGGGGAATATTCTGCATTCAAGGAAGAGCAATCATCTCTCTGTCACACACAGTGCAGGTGAATTTAGGAGGCCCAGTGCAATTCTCAACAGACCCCTTTGCCTCAATGAGAAGGAGAGTAATAATAATATTAATATAGACTTTATTGATCCCTGTGGGGAAATTCTGTTTTTGCCTCCTCCATCTTGCTCCACAGGTGAGAATGACCGGGCCACTAAGGCGAGACACCCATAGCAGCCCCAGGGAGCTGGGGGTTAAGAGCCTCTCTTACAGGCCTGCAGACACGCGGAGGCTTAGCCCACTGGACCACACGCAGCCCACCGCACCACTGCCGCACCACTGCCGCACGGCCGTGAAGGTGTGTTTGGGCGACCAGGTGCACATGAGGAGCTTTTACACCTCGTCAGGGAAGATGTCTGCTCTGCACCAGAGAGACAGACAGGAATCTACATGCCCACATGGGCGATTCCACCTGGCAGGTACTGCTCTTCTCCACACTGTGCTGTGGACTCTCAAGCATTATTCCGAGTATTAACCGTGTATGACAGGTCCCCCTCGCTTCCCTCCGCACTTTACCGCCGTCCTGCCTTCACGGACAGGGTTGATAATCGTGCTCTTTGGTCAGCTCGGGGGGGGCTGGGTCGCGTGACTACGGGCAGGTTGGCAGCAGTGGAGCCGCCCCTTATGGGCATGGGTGTGAAGCTGAACGGTGAGCAAGACTTCGCTCAACCTTCATCATCGCATTTTTTAAAATACTATCTTTAACAGCCATGCGCTTTTCACTCTTGAAGGGGCTCGTAAAAACTCTTCCAATTAAAAAAAAAAATTATTTTAATTATAGGACCCCAGTTAATTTTATGATGATTTACAGCAGAATAGCTTTTATGTTTCACATTCTTTTATGTCGCACAGCTAACATTTCTGTTTCTCTGAGCAGGCACAGACTAGAATATTTCTTTGTTGTTCACGAATGAAGAGAAATAACTGATTTCAACACTGCAATCATAATTAAGTAATTAAATTAAACCCAATCTTTTTTTCTGCACTTGACTGACTCCGCAGGCAGGACCAATTCTGCCATCCTGTGGTGATTTTTGTAACTATCTCGCTTTGAAGGCAGTTCCCCGGCTGAACTGTCTACCGATTTAATTCAAAATAACTCGTAAATTTTTTTTTAACTTTAAATATCAGCGTTATAGTCCATCTGATGTAAAGTTTTACATAAGTTTGAATAGAATTAAAACAGCGATGAATTCCGTTTGCGGGTGCATCATAACCACGTGGTGGCACCTAAACATGAAGAATTACCGGGTCTGAACTACAGAGAGCGCTACAATCCAACCATTTAGGGAACCGTCAGCATTAAAGGCTGAACATTGGGTCAGGACACTGTGAGTTTACGATTTTAATATCTTGCTTGCTTGTACTGTGGTTGCTGAGTCTTTTCACATGTGTGGAATATGCGAAGTATAGATTTCACGTCAAGCTATACGTTAATTTAATACTAGACCCACAACATCGACGTATAAAAAAATCAGTAGCCGGTGTTTGCTTTGGGACGCACCTTTCCATATTTCACTTTTGTTTCCGGTTATACGTACAGAATACAAAACAGAAAAACGGAAAATGCACTTCAGCACTGAAGTAACGAAAACACTATTACTAACGCAGTTACAACCGTGAGTCATATTAGGCTCGATGCCAATTAGCAGTATGGGTCAGCCATAAAAGAGGTATAGCAATCAGGACTTTGGTATGTGAGGCAATTAACAATGAACTGCAGGTACATCAGTCACAAAAACGTAAGAATTGTCTCAAAAACCATTACAATATATGTCATGAAAAGAAAAATCACATCAAGTAAGAGGTCATCAAGTCATAGCTGACCAACAGATACAAAATACATCCTCAAAAATTCCTGCATAACCGAAGGAAATTGTGAGCTTCACAAACAGGAATTTGTTAAAAGCTCCGCCTTTGAAAAATGCTGGTATCTAAGGGACAATGCATGAAGAGGTAACCTGGGGCAAGGAGGACATTTCCTGGTCCCTGTGGCAGTGAGAAATGGTAATATATACCTATAGTTTGATGAGTCATCTTACAGCCCTTTCCTGCACCCAAATGGCTTCATGTTTGGAACCAAGCCAAAGGACACCCTCAACTCACAATCTCTGTTAATATGGGCAGCCATCTTCTGTGAGAGATTAGGCAGAATGATCAGTCTGCATGAGTATATAACAGGCACAGGATTTCAAGACATGTTACATAGCCAGGTGTACCATATCATCCAACCTCTTGCCATATTCCGAGATGATTGTTACCCCCTTATACACCGTTAAACAAATTCACAAGGTTCTATGAATGCCAGGATGGAGTTGAACGTCTCCAACATCTCCCCAGTCATCAGATCTAAACGGCATTGAACCTTTTTGGGAAATTCTGGTATAGAAAGTGTAAAGAAGATTTGCACCCCTCCAACCTCCAAAGGACTGGGAGCTGTGCTTCTAGAACGGCCCAAAATCCCATGACACAAAGTTCAGGTGTGGAATGACAGCATTCTAAGGAGGACAGAAACCAAAGAATTATCCTGCTTCATTTTACGTCCCTCCATACTACAATATTATTAGGTGTTTCTGTGTTTTTGTCCAAACCCAGTAAATTCTCACCATTGCCTGCTATCAGCTATTATGTTGGCCCAGTGTTATTAAACTGGGACACTTCATGAAAATTATAAATCTGGAAATATTTACAAAATAATCTCAAAGTCTTGAATGCCTGCTTGATGTTATTCTATACATTCGTGCCCCTTGAACACTATATTTTAGAGAACATAAAGCATAACTAAACACATATTAACTACAAAGTTTAACTGTCCGATTTTGCCAGGTGTCCTGTTTTAACAACACTCACTCTAATTCATCACAGCTTGTATTATATATGAAATACAACTGATTTGCGTCTTTCGACACCTGACACAGCATATGAACGCGTTTTAAACAAGATTGCAAACTGTTCTGTATTTACTGTCAGATTACCGAAACCATCCTATGGCGTCATAAACTATAACTAAAGTAAACTAAGCAGTCCACAGATGGGCGTGTTGTGATGTTCCTCGCTCTTTCGTCATGCAACTGGACACAGTTAGCTTACATGCGTCTTTTTATTACGGCGGACGAAACCAACAACTGTATTCAGCAACCGCTGTCAAGCCACCGTGTCTCCAAAGTTTAATTGCAGCAGTCATAATCTTTTAAAAGGCAAACTAACTGCTCTTTATTAAAAGGTCTCTAACGCGTTTCTTAAAAAAACTCAAAATGTCCCTCGCACCACCGTTGTCTAGCTTATATGGGCGTTTAAATTACATAGTTGTAATTACTTGTTTTAATAACTTTTTCTTTTAATCTTTGGAGAGTCATGTACGACATCACTCATTTTCATATTGATCGTTTATTTATTTATTTATTTACCGTAAATCATGTATAATTTAATTACGCCTTTCATACACGTTGCATTGTGTATTTCAGAATAAATATCTTATAATGCCCGTGTTTTAAACTGGCAGTACTTCGCGATTTGCCGTGAGGTGGAATAAAACAGGAAAAAGTAGTTGAAAAATTACAAACGGATTTTATGTAATCTATAACATTACTTATTTTGTATTTTACTGCAGTTTTAAAAGACGGTAGGTATTCTGTACGACCAACGTCTGTTAAGTTTTGTGAGGTATTCGCAGGCAGTAAGCGCTGGCATTTTTGTGGGTTTTAATTGCTATTTTGCGCACCTCTGGTCCCCGGACGGCTGGCGCCTCCAGTGATTAGTCTGTGTCTGTCTGCGTAGCCGGCTGCCGAGCGTGTCTTCAGCAGATGGCGCACCAGGGCAAGTCAACACTACGTGTCTTATTACAAGATTAAATATATTCCTGTTTACAATGATTAAAATCAAGCAGAACTACGAAGACGTCAACATCTATGTGTGTATAAGTGACTTAGCAAAGTAACAAGTTGAATTAATATTTGTATTTAGTTAGGGAGCAAGTATATGCCATAAAGTGCTTAAAAATTAAATGTTTATTACATTCTAGGGGAATATAAAATACGGGTTATGGAATATTGTGAACAGTATAATCTGGCATCTTTTCTTTTATTTTTTTATTCTGAGACTGGTCAATAACCCTAACCTGCGAAACTAGCCCTGAGCATCTCGTATTCATTGGCTGCTTGCAGCTGACGAGTCCTGCCTCCCACGTGACCCTGGATAAATGCCCTCCCGCCCGCATCTTTGGCAACAGACAATCAGAAATACATCCTGGGGATGCCGCTTCGTCTTTTTTTTGTCGGCGATGAGGATGCTCTCCAAACTTTTGAGCGGCCGCTACAGACTCGCAGTTTATTCGTTTAGTTATATGTTTGCTTAAGTTTCATCGCGCTGTTATTACACCGTCAGCTTTGGCGATCGTAGAACATTATTTTGCTTGGCATACTCCACTAATACAATGACTGGAGTTTTTGATTGTTTAACTTCAGATATGCATTCCAGCCAGATTACCTCAAACAGTTACCACACCTTGCACAAATCGCAGGAATCTCCAACTCTACCGGTGTCGACTTCCACAGACAGCAACTATTACAACAACCAACAGACTGGACACTGCGCTGGATCGCCTTACGGGCAGCTTGGTCTTTATCAGTACCAACACACGAATGGTATAGGCAACGGTCAGTACAACTCCAAGTCCTACGACGTGGGCTTCAACACATCTTACAGCACATACGGCTCTTACGCTTCAAGCTCCTCGCCACCTCCTACGGATGCAGGTAACACTCCTTAAAGTAAACCCAACGTTAGATATTACTTTAAAACGGGGTGCAAATGGTTTGCGTAATGAAACGTTTTTTGTTTTTCTCTGTTCCCCATTAGAAAAAGAAGAAGGTGAGAGTGAAATCCGAATAGTCAATGGGAAGCCGAAGAAAGTCAGGAAACCTCGCACTATCTACTCCAGCTTTCAGCTGGCCGCGCTTCAGAGGCGCTTCCAAAAGACACAATACTTGGCTTTACCTGAGAGAGCCGAGCTTGCGGCGTCCCTGGGACTCACACAAACCCAGGTAAGAGAAAAGAATAACGCAAACACCTAAACTATTACACTTAGAAACAAGTTATTATTTCGGAAATGTTATGATCTTTAATTAGCGGCATGCGGAGGAGTAGGCCTCTACAACATCATATCACTTCTCTCAATTGTCACCACAAGTTCAACTTCGTTTTATCTTCTCGTCCCTTAGTTGACATACAACCACTTAACACCGATTTATAATTACGTTGTTTGCTTGTGTGTCTGTTTTGCCATTCCTGGCTCTAATCGCGTGTGCTTTTGATATTTCTCAGGTGAAAATCTGGTTTCAGAACCGCCGGTCGAAGTTTAAGAAGCTGTGGAAAAACGGAGAAATTCCCCCGGAGCAACATGTGGCTTCCAGCGAGTCTCCCCCCTGCAGCTCTCCGCCAGCTAGCATAGCCTGGGATTTTCCTCCAAATCAAAGAATGAACGGTGTAAACACGGGCTTGGTTCAAAGCAGTAGTCCTCCTAATTCGACTGCTCCTTCTTTCATGGCAAACTATTCCTGGTACAACTCCACGAACTCTGCAGCCCATATACCACCTAACCCGTTATTACAACACCATAACTCTGCTGTGAGTGCGGGGACTATATTTTAACACTGGGCTGAACGACTCGTGAAAAACGACAAAAAAAAAAAAAAAGATTTTTACTGACCGTCTGGGTCCTTTTTTATATGGACTTGAAATTTGTAAACTCGTACGTTCACGGCGGAGGCAAAAAACGCGCGAGTGTGACAGACTTGATGTCGGTGCCAGACTGTAAAATTTCGTCCTGCCCCGATTTTTAAGAATTAATGTTTGCGAAGTTATTTGTAAACGTCTAATGGACAATTATGCAACATTTAAATTATTGTTTTTTTGTATTTATTTATTGTGTTTGTTTTGGTTTTCGAAATATGAAAACAAGATATATATCCAGAACAGCGTGTTTTTACAATATATGCAAATCGTTAGTGGGGCGGTTCGGCGTAACATCTCAAGTAAATGTAAGCATTGCGGTAATAAACATGTAGCAGCCTTTAAACGGTAATGTTGGATTTTGAAAATGACCTCGAGTTTGTTAGCAAACATGTTTTGTATGTACCAAAAATTGTTTTTATTATATTATTTCCATATGAGGTTAAGTGGAGCATATCGGACTAGTTTGCATTAAACTTAAAGTCTTTGCTGTTATAAAATATATCTGTTTAATGTACACAATTTGTTTAACTTGCACCATGAAATTACCTAATGTGTTCTATAAAATATTATGCGTTTCCTAACTAATTTATTTTATTACAAAAAAATGTTATTTATAGCTGTAGTTAACAATTCGAGAATGATTTAATCAAAAACATTTTGTCAAGTCTAAGAAAGGCCTAACCTGGTTAAGAGTGTTGTTCTTTTACAAGCGTCGGTGATCGCTTCTGCCGATCGTAAATTTAAATCTATTCATGTCCATTTAGCCGAATTAACGCAGCATATTCAACTTTACTTTAACCTACTGTTATTCTGTACATTTACACGCCTTGTCAATTTTATGCGGCTGCAGTAATATCACTCGCCTTCATAAACGCACCATGAACTGAATGCTAACTTCAACGTCGAGCTGAATTTCTTCTTACATGAATTTTTTGTTTGGGACTGGCAATATTGAAAAGCTTTTTAAAATGTACAAACATATAACCAGAATTAGTAGGACGGAGGATACGATGTTTGCGTATTAGTTCCGTAAAAGTATTCTCGAACAAACGTGTATAACAACCACCGAATTTTATATTTCAATATTAATGTACTAATAAGAGAATTGATTTGTTTTTCTGCTAGGTTTTTTCGGTGCATATACTGCAATGGCACGTCGATTTCCTTGGGTAGGGTCCGGAGAATGCGATGCAGACAGGATGATTAACAGACAGGACGTTGAGCCCGAGGCGCAGTGTAAGAAAGAGTGGTTGAAGGCACGCAACGCGCCTTGGCATGTGAGCGGCGGGATGAGGGCGTTTTGCTGAGCGCTGCCCCTCAGACTCTCTGGAGTCACAACGCCTCTCCCCGACTTTTTATTAACTCAGCTCCGCCAAGGAAAAAAAAAACGTAATCTTAAAAAACGCCCCAAGCAAACCAACATGGAAACATTTCTCCTACATTGGCGTTGCTTCGGTCAGCAGAGGGCTTTTGCATGGGTGTACGCAGAAGCAGATGCCTCGGCTGATAGAAGTTTGCTCCACATCTGCTCGGTGAAAATGGCAGAGGAAGAGTCGAAGAACTTAGTATTTACGCGTCGCATTTAAGCATTTCACGAGCTTACTTTCAGATTTAGCGATTTAATAAATCGCAGTTCACAAAAGTGTAGGAATTCTAAAATTACATGGACTTTAGCAAAGCAGCATATTGATTTAAAATGGGGATTTGTACTAATTACAAACCTATTTGTATGATCCAAGTGTCCACTGTATCTACTGAAATTTGATTACGGTTGTATGTTTTATAATAAATAATTGAAAACCATTCATGACGCACAATAGGCCTACATGAATTGTAACTTTATATTAGTAGTAGGCCTATTTATTATATAATAATAGTATAGGCCTACATTTTATGCATAACGTAATTGTAGGATGTACTACGTGCACACTTTATTTTGAAATATTTACTTTGAAGCGACAGTGTTTTCCGTGTGTATTTATATATTGTACATAGTATTTCCAGTAAGTCTAAGGTTGTTTTATTTACTCACAATGTATTGCGTGATATAATATAGCCGTAAATAAAGGGATCGTTTTAATAGAAATGAAATACTTTGCCAAAGAAAGCAGCATTGCAATCTGTTGTTACATGTATATCCTTTAGGTAGCCGTGTTATCTGTGCCCGCTATGTGTTGTGTTCCCTTGAGACGCTCTAAAATGCAATTGGGCAGATAATCAAGAAAATCGCTTCAATATTAAGGGCATGTACGTGGAATTTCTTTAGCATGCAGTATTTGGGATATTCTCTGATAAGGTATATAGGCTAGAGTATTTTAAATATTAGCGAAGGATAAATACGCATGTTTTGCGTAAGATAGTTGTAGTCGCACGTTTAACGGAACGCGTTTAGCCTTGACAGTTACTGCGGATACGTCTGAGTGAAATAAGAAACTTGATAGCTGAATAATAATCTAAGTTAAAGGCCAATTTAAATGTCATGTGTCTACGTCTGCTCTTTCTTCTTTGCAACACGTCAGTATTTCAGCTAACGGCATCCTTAAGTATCATTCTGTCAGCCAGAATACAAGCATTGCCCCCTTCCACTTCACGTTGATCATGGTAGAAAAACTGTTCGTATCCAAAAGTCACCGGTAATATGTATGGTGTATTAATACGCAAAACATGCATTATGTGCAGCATGTGAAACAACCTTCTTCATTTAATTAATACTGGTTAAACCGCTACATGTTACCCCAGAACAGATCTGCGGTGATGTGGCTTTACACTTCCGGAATCCTGCAGACAACTTGAAAAATGCCATACCCCTTTGCCTAATTCGTACTCTGATCTGTAATTTCATCCACATTTGCTCTAGTTTGAGCATTCTGGCTTTCCGATCTGAAAGCCTGCAATTACTATATAATTCTTCGCAATTTTAGATGTCCTAATATGGACTGTAATTTTTGCGCAAGACAATTTCCAGCTATTTCAAGCATCAACATTGTCAAAGTTGTATGTACATAATAAATGGGAATATCAATGCATAGTTTTTAGCATAACATCTTGACTCCTCGATAATTATATCCGTTTCGAGCCTACGCAGAATTAGTCTGAATTGCATGGTAACTGCTGCTTTAAATTTTTTAAAAATTACTCATAATTTTCCCAAAGATTACCAAGATCTCGAGTGCACAGTGTCATCAACGTAATGAAGAGTAAACATTTATGCTAATAATCTGCAATTTTTTCCATCAGCTATAAAGAGAGGAAATATATCTGAAATGTTCAGTCATACTGAACAGTGCTGTTCTAACACATAGCACAGCATGGATAACAGTTTGTGGGAATCCGGCGCTCTACCAGATAACATGATTCGGATACCACTTTCCTTACACTTTTCCTTATACGTCGCATCACTGTTACCAGAATAGGGAAGAGACTTCGCGGTTGACTGTAATTGAGATTAAGGTAAGGACGGAGCTTCATTAATTTATTAACGAAGACAGATGATTTTATTCACAATTGTTAAAGATTCTATTGGTGTGACAAGACGAACAAGGACTGTGCCGAGTTGATTTAAACTGACTGCACCTCCGTTTAAATAATACTATGGTAATAATATCATAAAAATAAAGTACTGAGAATATAAATAACAGCTTTTGTTATATTATTTCACGATGCTGATTATGCTAAAGGGATGTCGATCATTATCATGTGTATGGAAAATACTAGACCATTATGGATGCCGTATTATGTATAATAATGTAATATCGTTATTTCTTATTTTTACTAAAATGTAAAAAATTTGAATTATTCCACGTTGACACGGACACTGCAAGAAATAAATACTGGTATGAAATGAAGACGCAGAACAGGTGCAAATATATTTTTTTTTATCTCGGAAACAGCAAAAACTATACTTCCTGCACAAACGTCAACTTTTAACATTTAAGAAAGTATTCAGAGCGAGACAGTATTGCTCGTGTTTTAGTACAAAATAATATTCACAGTTAGCTTTGTCTGTGAATAAAATACTGGCGGCTATATGAGAAATAATAATGTTGAGCAATTATCTGGTAGGTAAGTAATGATATTCCCTAATTTATTTTTAAATACACATAAAGGTTTTTTGTGGAATGGAAATGGAATTAAGGGATTAGAAAATAAGGCCTCTCTTGTTCCATAATTTTACCGAGCTGCCTTCATTACTTTAACATTGTGCTTTTGCTAATTTCGAACCCTCTTCCTATTGACAATACCACAGCATACACCTGCAAGCAATTTGCCGGGCTTAAATATAAGAGAACGGGGAAGAGACGGCAGATCACCTATTTCACTTTTTTCAGTGTACAGCAAATTTGTCTTTCAGTGCGCCATCTCCTTTGTTAATGCAAAAAGATTCCCTGTGAGGAGAAAATGCTCATAATTACCCTAGAGAAGGGCAACTGCATTAGAATAAATAAACCCGAAATTACTGTAATTATGTTGCGTTTGATGGGCTCGGCTTGTAATCAAGAGGAGAATACAGTGAAATAACGCTGACCCTCTCGGCTGTGCAGCTGCACGCGCACTTTGGAGTCTTTCAGAGAGACGGGGAGTGACGAAAGGATGTCATTTTTTTCTCCATTAAGAGCCGCATGTCACCCTATTTAAGATACAGCGAAATCAGATTTTTATTTACATGTAAGTCCTAAATTTAGGCCCATTTTAAAGTACTAATGAGTTCCCCCTTATGAGATTTCTTACGTTTGGGGAGTTATCACCAGGCATGGAACTCACAGCTCATATCTTTGGTTAAATAATAAACTGATTAAATATCAAAATGACTGATTAACCCCCTCATTTCAATCTAAACAATATATTGCTGGCCAAAAGCTGCCGTTTTTATCATGGAAGTTAAATCTTTTAAAACACACATTAATTACTAACGAAAAGCAATTGAATTATGTTCATTGTTAACATAAACAACTATTTTTTTGAGTCGATAAGACAAGTTAAACGTGACAAAATAACGGATGGTACATTGACTACTACTAACCGAATCACAAACCAGTATTGTTGGCAAAGTATGTTGTGTTTTACCATCAATACGAAAATTCGAGTTGCTTAGGAATCGGAGAACAATTGATATAAACAGCAGAGCACGTCCATTATTACTATTACAACCACAAACCACCAGTAGACATAATCTGCCGACTATTTTATCCAATGCTATAGGAAAGATTTTACCCAGTGAGGCCTGTAGAAATGGACGAAATTTCCCTTTAATTAAAAATAATGGTCTATGCCAGAATGTTATGATATATTGCAGAACATCGTGCAAGTGTTAACGGAAGACAAAAAAGCAACAATAACGAACAAGAAAGTAATTTATTCAAAGCCTTCCTTTGGAGGTACGAATTGGAGAAACCATATGAATAGATTTAAGGGAGGATGTGAAATCTGAGGGTAATTTGTGGCCTTGAGTGAAGCTTGGTGATTGCTATCGGTTTTCCACAGAACATGCCGCAGTCATTCCTACTCTGACTATGTCAGTTAAATGAAAATTCTCGCAGGCCACACAGAATGCATGCCAAAATTTGTTAATGGCGGACTATTACTTGAATTACGACTTTCAGTCACGTGCTAAAAATTGTCACTCTTTTATTGTTATTAATTATTATTATTGTTGTTGTTGTTGTGGTGGTGGTTGTCAAATGAACATATAACTGGGTAATAATCTTTTGTTTAACCAAGTTAACTAAGACCTCCAGGGACCAGTATTTCAATAGTCAGTCTTTACGCGCGAATTCAGCGACAAATTGCCTTTAAGATGCATGCCCTGCAGACAATCAATGCTACAGCTTTTATTGACACGTGTTATTATGTTTCGCTCTTAAGTTCATTGAACTCGCTCCACGTCGTCAGTCGCGTCCAGAGCACACAGAACCCTACCGATACGTTAAAATTCAGGCGCCGGTATGTACGTGTCATCGTTTCAGGTGGCGCGCATTCATTCTAAGTTCCCGCGGTCCTGGTCCTTCAGGTTTCTGTAAAAGCGCAGTTAAACCATCAACCCAAAACAAGAGCCCCTTTGAACCTCTCAGTTTTACTGATCTACATTTTAACCACCATCACCCCCCCCCCAACCAACACTCCTTTCCTTGACGAAATGCAGCCTTTTCTCGCAGCACCTGCCTCTCTTCCAATTATCCCTAAACGCACACAAGTGCTCTCTCTGCCATTCAGAGATGAAAATGGGATTTGTTAGAACTAAAAAAGGAGAAAAGAGAGCTTATAGGGACTAAATTAAAATGAAAAGAAACAAGAACTGCGATTGCTGTAGAAATGACAAAGTTAGGGGCAAAGTAGGCGCGTGGGGGGGACATGCAAGATAAAGATCAGATTGTGACACGACTATATAGTAAGTAAACCTATGAATTTTAAATGTACCTGTGAATAAGCAGGACATTTATTTGAAGATTTGAAAATATAAAGGGTTTTTCTAAAATTTTTTATAGAGATGTCCGATCGTTTCTATTTATTAAACATTCCATTGGGCTTTTTATATCGCATAACTTCCTTGGCATTTCTGCAAAAGCACTCTCAGCTTCTAAGTTACTAGTGCACGCCCTATATTGTACTTGTACAGTCATAATTTTATTGTTTTGAAATTTTACACACTATATACAAAGAATTTCGTAATACAAAACAATAAATTAACGTGATCAATATAAAACTAAACTTTGCCATATAGAACGCTAAACACTGTTAAGTGAACACATTCATATTAAAAGGTAAAATCCTATTTCACAATGCATTGAGTATACACAGCCACAAACATACAAAAGCTGAATACGCCTTGTATTTATGCTTATGTATATATACACCAGTCAGCTCAATGCACGCTCCCTTTCCGCTGACACAAATAGTAACAGTACTAATGTTTCCAAAACGTTCCTTAAATCTAGAAAACTTTTCAACAAGATTAGAAAATGTTTCAATATTTAAAGTATCGGGGCTTGTCCGCTGTAACAACTTTTAATATTTTTATGAGTTGATGCAGAATGAATATTATGTAGATTATTTTCTGTTATTTACTCTTTGTTTATACTTTAAAACATATTCACGTTTTAAAAATAAATAATTTAAACATACAGATTTTGGACATCAAATTTAAATAACTTAAATTAAATAAACACACGCAAACAAATACATTATGCAACCAATATTCAGAGACACACATCGCGTGTGTTTGTCTGTTTGACTTTCCACAGCAGGCCATTATATGCTTGCTGCGTTTTGACCTTGACAATTGCACAGAAAAAGAATTTATCCTTTTTAAGTACTTTCTAAAACATCACGTGTCAAACAGACTAAATCGAGTATCAAAGATGTTGGCTCTTGTGTGAAGCCATGTTGCTGTTTATCTGTCTTAAATAAGGTGTCGATCTGATTTTTCTGAGTTAGGTTACTATATAGAAATTCGTTCTCTTTGATTTCGTTACAGTTTTAAACGACTACACTTGTTAAAAGGTCGCGGAAACTAGGAAACAGCAGCTTTTAGAAACGTTTATTTCACTATCGTGTCCTTCTGCTTCTGTTCTGGGTTCAAATATGACATTCTTCTTGCCGTGCTGCGCAGATGGAGCCTGTTTAGTTTCCGTTACCAGGCTGTACTCGGAGGAGTCTGACGGTCAGTTGGGAGCTTTGGGAACCTCCTCTGATGACATCTACGACTGGTCGCAACAGGCCAGGACGCAGGGCCGCGATGGGAAGCTGGTCCTCGATACCCTGATTTGGGCAATCCACGGCAGTGAAGTGGGCGGGGCGGGTTAAGAGTTTTGCCTTCACATGAGTTGTGGCTGCTGCATAGCTTCCTGGTGTGCGGTGGGGTACCATGAGGTGTAACTAGGAATATAGGCGCCTGGGGTGCCAGTCGACGTCTTTACGGTAGCCGTATTGTTCCAAACCGGCGCAACGGAGGGAGAGCCAGCGGAAAGTCCGCGACCATTGGCCAGTGCGCTCGTGTCAATCGTGCCCCCTCCTTGCTTCATCAGTTTCTTGAACTTTGACCGTTTGTTCTGAAACCAGATCTTTACCTATAAAGATATTACCCAGTGAGTCAAAAAATGTGGATAAAAACATGCCAGGCCAACTATGTGCCAGTTTGGAAAATAAACATGCATTTTAAGGATCTAAATAAATATCTCAAACATTTAAAAATGCTATAAAATAGTTTACCGTAACTAAACATAGCCTAACCACAATGCGCCACATAAAGCTATTGTTAAGTAAAATGTCTTACATTTTATGTAATAAAAGTGACCTTTGTCAGGCCGACATATATCATACGTCAGGTTTAAATGGCTCCGAAAGAAACTTGCCTGTGTCTGTGTGAGTCCAAGCGAAGCTGCGAGTTCAGCTCTCTCTGGCAATGCGAGGTATTGTGTTTGCTGAAAGCGTCTGTTCAAAGCCTGCAGCTGCAAACTGGAGTATATCGTCCTGGGTTTTCGAATCTTTTTGCCTTTGCCGTTGAACCGTACCTCTCCACCTTCCACGACAGTGTTTTTTTCAGTATCTGTCGCTGGGCGTGAAAAGAGCGGTAGAATTCATGAGACATCTCCACAGATTCTATTGGCAAGCAGCGAATATGAGACCGCAAGTTCTACAAGCTGTAGTTTAGGTATAATTGCCCTTAATTGCATGCATTGTTTATAACATTACGCAATAAATAATTACAGAGATGCTACCAATAATTATCATCTGGGCCGATTCTCCAATCCAGCGCTTGTTGGACGCGCTGGACAAGACACGTCGCACAATTATAGCGCCGTGGATTTAAGGAATTCAGGCATATTAAAAAAATCTTACCTGTGTCATCTAGCCGTGTCTGCGACAGTGTCGGGTTGCTTTGGTAAGACTGTACTGTACTTAAATATGGACTTGAAGAATGGCTACCGACTGAACTGACGTAAGGGTAACCCAGAGACCGAGGGAAGGATGAAGCGGCGCCGTAGGAACTATCCTGTTGAGAATGACCAGAAGAATGCAAACAGTGCATAGAGTAATGTCCATGAGACATCGACGACGGCGACATTTGTTGACTTGGTGGCCCGAATTCCATAAAAACGGTCTTTCCTGAGACAGGGCTATTAAGACTTTCTGGCATTGTAGTCATTGTCATCTCTTCTGGTTGATCTCTTCTCCTCCTTTTTGTTTTCTTCTATGATCTCAGTGAAGGATGGATCCCAATTTAAGCCGACCTGTTTTTTTCACTCTCCATTCATAAGAAAATGTAGTTTGTCTCTGTGAAAAGTCCACGCATGATGCTGTGGATCCACACAAACTCGTCTCAAAGGTTTGAATCGAGTAATCATGAATATTCATCAAGGATGGCTGCTGATTGGTCCACTCCTTCCAGGAGTGGCTCGGATTGGCTACTCCGGGGTTGAGTCCAGAGGACCTGGGAAACTCAAGAAAAACAGCAAAGCTGAGAACCAATACAGAGATTTCAGAAGTCGGCAGAGAAACAGAGTGAAGATATAGTATGGGAGGGGGGGAGGGGGCACAGAGAGAATAAGTGTTATTTGAAATCACTTTTAAAATGGTCTTGTGTGAAGACAATATATTTTTGACATTTAAGTTATATACTTCAATTACAGGATTTTTTTTTCGGTGGCTGCCAGCCAGCGGTTCTGCTCGTAATCACACTGTCTACTCCTGTGAACAGTTCCGTTCATTATATATTGCAGTTTTAATGGAAAGATATTTTGTCATTTAAATAAACCTAAATATTCCAGTTAATAGCTACACCAAATGGCCTTATTAAAAAGCTCTATATCATTTCTTTTTTGCATAAATTGCTTACTTTTTTCGAAGTCATTAAGACATTATGATGATTTCAAATTATAATTATTAATAATCTTTCAATAACACTGCAAGCATTAATGACATGATCAGTCATTCAGTGAATTTAATTTTTTGGGAAAAAAAACAAAATTGACACCAGATTTTCACGAATTACTTTAAATTATATAGCACAAACGTAGGAAAGTAATTCAGTTTCAGGAAATTTAAAATAAATGAATTAATGTAAAATTAATTAAATACAATATGTAATGTATTGATAATAATACGAGTAATGAGAAAATTATTATCCTTAAACATACAGCCAGTGTGGGATTTGAACGATAATAAAAACAACAAATCAAGGTAATAAAGATTTTAATGAAAATGTCGACAAATTTCTAATTGTTAACCGTGGCTTGGTTTGGGAGAGTTCTCACGTGCAGATGTAGGCTATTACTTACCGATTCATTTGATTAAATTCTAGTCTCAAGTGCCCCGATCCAGCTGAAGGCAGCGCCATTAGCATAACACTGATGTTTAATTTTCATACGCATAATTAGCCATATATTTAACACTTCCAGCAGCTTGCTGTCCTCATTCACCTTTAAGTAGCAGAGAGGTCCGGGTTTGAATTGCTGGGTTTTGGCAGAATTGAATGTGTGCGGGACAGTTTGTACTGTCAGAAAACAGTTCAATATCACACGTCAACAGCGCAGAGGAAAGTGACGGCAAGGGATATGCGATATTTCTTAAAGTTGGGCACAGATTAAAATTCAAAACAAATCATAAATCCACCAGAAACCCCACACTGCCATGCTTTGCAGATGGTGTTAACTGCAAGGAATAAACAACGGACTTCCCCAAGAGCGCTCTACAAATCACAATTAAGGAAAAGGGAATTCTGTCTTCTCTATTTATGCAATATGAATATTGAAATGAAATACTCGCAGAATATTCGTAAGCAGTCACCCTTCCGAACCCACAAGGTTCAAAGGTCCTCTCCGTAAAAGTACGGAATCTGTAATGTTTAAATCATCCCTACCCATTAGTTCATAGTCTAAATATAACACAAATTCACATCACAATTAATAACACAATTAATTGTAATATTATACCTGATTTCATAGCATTCGCATGTTATTATGCATATGTATTTACATAACCAATATCACACGAAAAAACTAAAGAATTCAACAACAGACAGACCCGGAGTGTTTGGCGTAAAGCTGCTGAATAATATTGCGTAAGATTTTAAAAAGCTGTCAGATTACGCATAAACCTACGTCTGAAATTCAGATTTAAAAAGTCGAATCGGATTCACATTTTCAAGATCAATTGAAAAGTACTATCTGGTTATTAATTGAAAGATATTATTCCATTTTGCGCATCTGTATCACAATTTTAATAAGTTAATAGGGAATCCTCTTTAATTTACTTTCATTATTATTTCTGAAAACATCACTTATGGAAGCTCCCACGGACCGATAGGATAGACATGGTGTATCTAGATGCATTTTCCTTTCAATAATTTTAAAAAGCATTCGTTCGGATGCCTATTGTGATTATTCAATACAACTAAACAACACGATGAATTATATTCACTTGCCAATAATAAGGCAGAAGTAGGAAAGGCTGACAGTCCATTAAATTTTGACCAGATACAGTACACATACAGTACACATAAATCATGCAGTAAACCCTGCACCATAAATAACATCGCCTCACAGTAATTTGCACTACAGACGTCTCGTTACCACAGCAGTTGGTAAAATCCTCGTTGGTAATAGCATTATACCACGGTAATGTCATGATGCCAGCAGACACAGAAATAATGTTATACTAATTGACCTTAATCCCATTTTCTCAATAAAATTGTAAATGCATTTTCCATCAAAAACGTTAACTTCATTTTATGACATTTTAAAATAGTTTATGCGGTTTGATGGAAAATTGAATTCATGCGAATTTATTGACTCCTCGATCGATATTTAAGAATGTTATACTATATGTTTTTGTTTTTAATGCGATTTCTCGAAAATTTAAAAACGCTGTTATGATACCCTTAATTAACAGTGAACGGCGTTTGACAACATGACTTACAGTATTATGAAATATTTTTAAACTATCACGCTCTTCAAAATTGCTTTTAAAATTCAGTATAATGACCAGCCTGACAATAAACATATGACAAAATACTGGATAAGACACGTAAAAATTACATGACGAAAAAAATGAGACAATCGAATACAAGACCATACCATTCCTGTTTATTGTCCTTTTGTGATGGCGATGCCGCACGCGTCCAGTGATTCATTTTACTTCCCCGAATCTGTTTCTTACTTTGCAGTGGCGGCAAAACACACAGAGGCACTCGTCTCTTCGACTGGCTGCTCAAACTCTCCACATGAATCACAAATTAAAGGCAGTTAAATTCCGTCACAGTGATTATCAACCTAATTACATAATTGAACTCAAAGACGCAGAACAAGCAACTTTTCGATGTGTTTATAGAACCCACAGAAAAGGACGACGTTTAATGCCTATTCTGAAATGTACGTGTGACAACAGATTTCAGCATTTGCACGGTTCAATAGAAATACTATCCACAATAAGAAAACGTTACTCTTCACCAACCCCTTTAAACTGACCAATTTCGAGCAATTTAAATCACAAATCATCTTTGAATAAAGGGTGCTTGTTTAAGCGATCCCTTGTCAACTGCAAAAATAATAATAGTAATAAGCGCAATAATTATCATCCTGAGGTTCGATGAAACTTTTATCACGGGCCCGCAGTGGAAGCGTCATGGTAATAGAGTACCATTATTTACAACCTGATTACCGTAACTACAAACTGGGATTCACAGATGGGCGCGCAATTACCAGGTTACTATAGCTTCCTCTGGGGTTTACAGGCTGACATGTCATATTTCCCCTGTTGTCACTGGGCAAACGGTTTTAACGTTTAAGAACATAAATAAACATGTGCTATCAATTCCGAGACCAGTTTGGAAACATGCGGCAGAAATTAAAATGAAACCATTTCGGAAAATTCACTGTGATTTAGATGTAAACCAAAGAATGCATGATGTCCGCTCCCGTGAGTGAATACATAGACCGTCGACGACCTTTTAAAATAGTTAATCTTTCCCATTAACATGTAATGAAAGCGATTGATTTTTTTTTGTTATTCTTCTATGCTGCCAAAAGTTATTTATGATTATTTCTGCTTGACGGCTGATCCCTTGTTTCATATTATTAAGAATATGATGACGACAGAGACGGCGTTGAAACAAAAATAAAATCACGACAATTAGCCAGTGGGCTGTTTGGAGAGGAGAAAAGAGGCAAGAGGTGTGATGCGCGACTGCTATCCTGAGGTCCCATCTAAGCAAATCGGACGGGGCTTCGACATGATGGATAGTGAATGTGTTTGATAACCAATATAGACCATATAGGACCATGCGCCTATATATACATATACACAAACGCAATCACACATATTACTGTATGTGTATTTATGTATATTCATACAAACATTTATATATGTGTGCTTGCATAATTGGGACTCTCCAAGGCTGCATTTTGCTTCTGCACGCCTGCTTATTATCTGGCCTGAAACTAATCAAAATTTCGTAAATTTCAATGTGAACGGAGTCCCTGCAGCTAGCGCTCAGTGCTATGGCACTCTGCTCCACCCTGGCCCAGGTGACTCGCCCTGATTAAACTCCGTCTATAAAAGTCGCCTAGAAAATAACATTTTAACGACTCATGAGTCTAAATATAAGAAAACTTGCTAGAAGTAAGTTTACTTAAAACCTATTATTTAAAGTTTTTTGATCAGCTAAAATACCAAAACATCCTCATGGGAAAACTGTAGCCCAAACAGGTACACATACAAGTCATATGACACAAATTAGCCTGATGTTACTGAGATGTAGCCATGCTAATTCAGCAGTGAAGCCCCCCCATCCTGGTGCCCCTGTCACACAGACGAAGAGCAGGACCCCAGCAGAGCTCGCTACCTGCACCTGGTTGACTCCCATAGAGTCCAACTTTCAACGGGACCTAAAAACCAAAATATGGCTCAGGGTGGGCGGG
>JAODKF010000040.1:10544878-10562513 GCA_026779585.1 Mormyrus proboscirostris
AGCTTATTGATGCAGTCCTCTGAGGCGTGTGGAATTCCCCCTGCTGAAAGGACCCCAGTTTTCCATATGTACCCCCCCCCCCACCCACTGCTGAACCACTGAGGATGGCTTCTCAGGGAGACGGTTTGTCTCACGCAGGTCGGATGGTTCTCTCTAATCAGGAGCCCTGCGGGCTGATTTATTTAATCACAGTGGGGTAGCAGCCAGAGTGGCCAATACCAACTCGCAGCTAGGGGTGCACCTAGTGAGCGCCGCCCCCCACATAACACAGCCACCTCTCCCCCGCGGCCCACGGCGCAATGATACGCTCCACCTTGGTGTCAGCAAGAGAAATCGGGCTAAGGTTGTCCTATAAGATCTTCAGTTACACTGGGCACCATTAAAACAACATGGCTGCCAGATTTTCAGAATTTTAATGCAGGAAGGCATACATTCATGATTCGTGCACTCACAAAGGCTGAAGGTCACGTAAGTACATGTCACACATAATGAAAACATTTTACACGCAAACTGCCGTCCTGTAAAAATAATTGTTTTGTGCTTGTTTATTTGAAATCCATTAAACTGCAATATCAGTAGCTGATTAAAACAAGTAGCACGTGGTTTTAACAAACATTCTCAGATATGCACTCGTACGTCATAAACACATTCTTTTATTTAACACATTCTTTAACATTAACTTTTATTAATAATGTAAGCTTACGCCTTCGCCGTGAAAGACCTTAATTTAGACAGTCAAAGGAAATGTGTCACGTTGCAAACGACGCTTAACATTAGTCGCGACGGTGAAAACACGGCTCTAGTTCATTTGCTTTGTCGCCAGCACATGTTTCCCTGTCCCAGGAACAGGGGAGGAGATGCTAAGTCAGCAAGAACTAGACACGAACTCAACTCTTCCTACAGGCCTGTGCTGCTCTTGGGTGGATCATCTGCGCAAAAGCAAATGAACATCAAAACACTGTATTTTTATTAGACTATACAATTTATAACAAGTCATGAATGTAGGCGTAGAGTTATCAGGACTTACATGCATTTTATGTGGGTGCTATTTATTTTCAGTCTATCTTTGTGGGACATTCATAACGTTTTCTCCATATTAGCCACACAGCTCAGGACTGTGTTTTTTCCTCCATGTTTTCAGACAGTAAGCAAAGTCTCAGAAGGGATTCGATAGGTACAGGATCCTTCCCGCGTCAGTCTGTGGCACAGAGATGATGTCACACAGTCAGCGAGACATCCGCAGGAGATACATCACTGTATCGGAGGTCTGCACGAGAGCCGTCTGTATCGGAGGTCTGCGCGAGAGCCGCAGGCCAATCTCTAAACACCACTAGCAGAATCTGATAATCAGCCAAGTCCACATACAGGTGGTCTCTGTCCACATACAGGTGGTCTCTGTCCACATACAGGTGGTCTCTACACGTAAACTGCTGTCCGTATTGAAAAGCTCAGATGTTCGGTGAATTCACAGATAATGCATGTTAACATTTTCTGCCAGTTAAATGCAGGATTAGAAAGAGTAACCACAATAATGGCTACAACAGCAATAATATATTTATTTCTCCTCTATATTAAGTTTACACGATTCACACAAAGCTGGAAAAATCAATTCAAACGTGTCTCAAAGCCGATGCTGCTGCAGGCTTACAGACGCCTCACTGACATTTTGGAAGATTGTAAATGAAGGAGACACGCTGTGATCGATGCAGAACAGTCACACCTGGAACCGCAGAAAAGGCTGTTATCCCGCTGCAGTTTGAGATGGAAATTAACGTCAATTAAGTGGAAAAAACCGTACGAGGCAAATGTGCCCTGTGACCATGGGAAACAAAGTTTAATTTATTTCAAATTTAGTTCAAATTTATTTCTTTTTCTCTGGGAAAATTTCCACCTCTTACTTCTGTACCAAGTTCGACATGGTTCTTCCTTGGTCCATTGTTGTGCTTGGAGGAGAATGGGAGATGTATTGATGGCTTCTGGATCTGAGAAGGACAGCTGTCTAATCAGTCATGCGTCTCCGCCTTTCAAGGGACCATAACGTCCAAAACAAGAGTGAGAATAAATACATTAAACACGGAAAATACTGTCATGGCAAATGTTTTCCTTTACATAATCTGTAATTCACAAATTTTCTTCGGCAATTGCTTATTTTCATTTAAATTCAAAATCCATAAATATTGCTAGATGTTTAGCTTCAAATAGTGCAGCTTATATTTTATTTTCTGTATTGCAAATGACATATATTCAAACAGTTGCTATAATAATGATTTCAAAGCAGAATACTCAAGCCATGTGAAACAGAAGCATAGAGTCTGCATGCAGTAGCTTCTATACGTTTTCTTTTTTCCTGAGAGTTTCTCGCAATGCAGCAGATTCACATTTCTATGTCGAACAGGGGTATAGCTGAATTCTTCAGCCGAGGTCTTTGGAAAATCAGTAAAAAGTAATTGGGCCCAGACTTGGTGGGCAAATCGCACCTGCACAATGAAAGGTGCTTCAGCTGGACCGGTTACTGACCTCCTGCCATCTGGAGGTACCGTGTGACCTTTCTGGGGTGGCCTACGACTGGACGCCTGTCTTGACTCAAACATGAGATTTCCCACAATTCCTTGACAGATCCAATGAACTGCTCTTAAGACAAACTAATTACACATGGAGCAGAGAAGCTTGATTGGTTGGATTTTGGCTCCAGGCAATCGCCACAGTGCCTCGTATGAATGAGCTGAAGCGTTCCCTCCCTGGCAGCTCACTGCCAGAACATTTTACTGGAAAACCAGCAAGGGCAGAAAACGCGCAAAGGATGCCAAGAAAAACGTGATGTTCGGCCAGGTGAGCAGTGAAAAGGCCTGCATTTGCTGATATGGCAGAAATACACCAGGCTCCTGCAAGATCATCTTAGCATGGGCCGGGTTAAGCACACAAAATCCAAGCAGTGGTTGAACTGACCCACCATGTTTTACAATATATTACATGACACAAGTAGGGGTCTGGACGGCTCACGATCCTTCTGGAAAATGATCAGTTGTCCGACGGTTTAGGGGTCACTCTTAGGGCGCCGCACTAAATAAACATTGGCAAACGCCTCAACTGCACATAAAGAGGCTGACTGCAACACAGCATCTCCACAGTAGAGGTACAGATATTACATCTGCAAACTCCGTAAGAACTTAATACAAAACAATGACTCCAATTAAAGAACGGTTTAAACGGAATTCAAAAAAAGAAAAGAAAAAGAAAAACGTTTAACATATTTGCAAATTGCACGAATCTAAAAAGCTGGTTTGAATAACGTGAATAAACGTCCTGGAGAGTTGGGGAAACCCAGGCACAATGTAATAAAAACGAATGAAGTGCCCCGTTGTTTGCGCAGCCCCCTTTAAAACAATGGCAGCGAACGACCCTCTGTAAATTAATTCCGTGATAAATGGGAAACATGCAAATTTCCCAATTAAGCACTTTGCAGGACGGATGGAGGCCAGCTCTCCACTGAGCTGTCTCGCTGCCTTCAGACCGTCCCCCTCCTTTTTTTTTTACTTTTTTTGTTAAGAGTTAAGTCACCAACAAAGACAGGAAAGAGGTCAGCACTCAGCCAACACCTGAATGCGCTCCCCGTTTTGTGTTCCCCTTGATCCTGTGCTCTGCGCCTATCATTAGTCTTAATGATGGAAAATTGTCATGTTGATACAAGTCTCTCTCTCTCTCCCCTCACTCTCTCTCTCCCTTTTTTGTATAAGTAGTAGGTGGAAGCTCCATTTATTTCAAAGTTCTTTGTGACTAAAAGCTGCAGCGGACAGTGCATTTGTGCCGGGGAGGAGAAAAAGCCTGGATGCTCTTTCCATAGTTGGGATAATTATTCCCACTGTGACCTTAATGATCCGCGCTGTTCCCGCTGCATCTCATCCGCGCGCTGGGCCCTCACCGGAGCCCCGTGGCAGGGAATATGAAAAACCCCTATAATGAAACCATTTTTTTCCTGATGGAAAAAGGCTACTGGAGCTGCACTTGCAACAAAGACGGCTCAATTATATGAGTAATTGTGATAATTTTCCTCCCATTCATGGGTCTTTCTGAAAGGAAAAAAAACAGAGACCCAAAAAAGGAAATTATTCGAACAATACGCAGTGAAAAACAGTACAGGAAAAAAGGTGAGATTTAAAAACAGTGCAGGGCTATGAATAAATATGTCAAAACGGGAAAATGTACACAGATCTTTTTCATGCACCCTTGCACGCGCACATATACAGACACGCCAAAACACAGACATGTAGAAGAGACATCCCAAAATACGCACACAAGCTGTACGCTAAACAGACATTCATTTGACCTGCCCCCCCCCCCCAAAAAAAAAAAAACACACACACCCACAAAACATAGACGCACACCCAAACAAATACACAACATGTAAACACACACGCACTCACTCACAAATATGTGATCAGAGGACAACTGAAGTATTGGAGCCCAGGCCTGGAGCTGAGTGGAAATTAAACCCCCTTTTCTGCTTCCTATTGACAAATTCATCTCCAGAAACTGTGTCCTAGTTGTTAGCGATCATCTGTTGTTCCATGACAGGAAAAGGATAATTACCTCTCAGAGAGAATCGGAAGGGCTGACATGCCCTTCAGACTTATCCATGAAAGCAGGGGCTGGATGGAACACTTGAGGAAGGATTTAAAGCGTTTCACTTCGCTCACGCCGCACTTTGGGCACCGCAACATGCCAGCGGGCTGCGGCACCTCGCGACCCCGGTGCGGAGAGCGATCAGAGCACCGGGCCGCCTACAAAACCAGCGTCGCACTTTCTGTTTCATTATGCCGCTGGAGAGAGATGCGCCTTGGCGCTCTTTGGGTTTCCCAGTAGGTGTCGGATTCAGACGTTTCCTCCCCGCAGAAAAAGAATGAATTTTTCGCTTTGCGAGGAGCAACGAGCCTCTAATTTCAGTCTCGGAGGGGAAAAATCAATATGCTGCAGTAATTGCACACTACCTCTTAGCCTATGAACAAAAAGGTATATTATCATTCTGCATGTGTTCACGTTTTAGGCATTTTTTTCATTTTAAATTATACCGCTATACTGGGTTTTAGTTTATTGCAAAGTAAAAATTGATACGCACATCTCCTAGATACGTTGTATGAAAGAAAAATCTTTTTCTTTTTTTCTTTAAACAAGAACCACTTACGTGATGCTTAAATTTAACCTCGCAACAAGCGCACTGTCAAGACAAGGAGGATGTTATGCTGTGAGCCTGTAAGATAAGTCCCTTCGTTGTGTGTGTCCAGTGCTTTGCTCTCATGGCACCACTGAGCCCGATCCGATCCCCGGGTCGGCGCCGTCAGAGGCTGATTAGCGTCTCGTTTAACATTTGTACCAGCGTCCTTTTGGAAAAGGCCGGTGCAGGTTCTACATCCCACCCCCACAGAGCGCCAATTCAGCCTGACAAATCTTAACCATTGCCACATGTGCGGCTGCTGACCCCTCGGGGGGGCTGCAATCTCAAATACGTCCCCCCCCCTTCCCTGGAAAGGCGAGCAGTATTACAACCCAGTGACCCCAGTCTGCACATCCAGCAGCAATGGTGGGTCCCTGTCGCTGACTGTCATCAGCTTAATTCCAAACCTCCAATAATGCCTGTCGCTTTGCACAGCGTGTATGTGTGTGTGTGTGTGTGTGTGGCCCTGAAGAGCTGTCAGACACCTAGGTAATATGGAACGCTGGTTCTGACACAGGGAGGCGGTTGAGTGGGTTCTGCACTCTTCGCGGGCCTGAGGACTGACCCGGCATATTCTTCTCTTCTGGATGCCCTTGGTAAAAGCCAGACAGACATCTGACTGTCGTCTATTCGCAGGACATGGTATCTTCTCATTATCCGTCTGCAAAAAAGACACAATCAAACAAAGTCGTCTGCCAGCCCAGTATATAAACAAACAGGCAACTAAGGGGTCCTCTGGTCAGACTGGACCCTGTTCGAAGAAGGTGGTTGAAATGCCAGTGAATTTTAAATAAACAGGTTGTTTTTACCGCTATAACTAAAAAAAAAAAAAAAAAAAAAAAAAACACCATTCAACATGCTCTGATGCAGGTTTCGTTTTCTAAATCAAGTGAGCTTGTATTGTGTGGCATCACTGAAACTCACATCTAGGAACAACTCTGTTACACCTGAATGATCATTACGACATTATTCATTGAGGAGCTCATAATTCTGCTGGAATTTGCTCATACAAAGAGTCAGTCTCTCAAAGCAATCTGCCTGCCTTCAACATCGCAGGGCGACAAAGGGGACCCTGCAGAACCGCCAGCGGGCCACGCATTGACAGTGTCCATGACAACCGTCGCGGATGCCAGTAGCGGGGGGCCAAGGCAACTCATTTTCATTCACAAGAGCCCCGCGGGAGAGTCGCGTGGGGGGGGAGGGGGGGCGACATGGTGCACGACACAGAGTGGTGTCCCCTGGGGCTGCGGCCTCATGCGGCACGGGTCCCGTCTCGCTGCAGGGCAGGCGCGGGCGGATCAAAGACACGGGACGCCCCCCCCATCTGAATCAAACGGAGAAGCAGGACCACAGCTGATGCAACATGCTGGACAGTACAGGGTGGGGTGGGGGGGGGCATGGGCTTGTAGGAACAATGTCAGAATTTTAAAATGTTTGAAAGGTTTCAATTATTATAATATCTGATTATCTGGTTTATGCAGTCCATCGAGTCATATAACAAAATCGTACTTTGAAAAATTTACATAATTACAGATTTATTGTGATGGTGTTACTTAATAAATAATTAACCTTTTATTTTCTATTCTTAAATAAACAATATAAAATCTGCCTGAACTTAAATGACACAGTAAGACATGGAAGGACCAAGAGTTATTTTTGGATATGCACCTACTTTTTGGCATTTATATAAATATCAATTTTGATATAATGAAACACTTAAAAACACTTTAAAAGTTGTTGGAAAAGGAAAAAGGAACTTGGGTTTTTAATATAATCCTCATATGTCAATTTGTGAAGTTCCACAATGGAAAAACAAGATTGATTCTACAGCATGATGACCTTCCCCGGGGAAAAGGTCTCTGCCAAACTGACCCTGACTGATCAGGAAGTCTGAAGAGAGCAGGAACGCCCGGCAGAGCTGCTGGTCCGGAGCTGCTGGCCCTGAGCTGCTGGCCCGGAGCTGCTGGTCCGAGCTGCTGGTCCGGAGCTGCTGGCCCTGAGTTGCTGGTCCGGAGCTGCTGGTCCAGCTCTATCACACTCTTCAGCGCACAGCTGCAGATCGCAGCAGAATCACGCCTCTGACTTTCGGCCAGCTTAGATCTGGAGCAATTTCACCGATTTAGGAAATTATGTTTTTCTATTTTTACGGTGCAGTTTTACAGGGAAGCAGATTGGATTTTGTGTTTATCCGCATTTTGCATGTGATTACAGATGTTTTATTTAAGGGTGTGATGTGAAGACAGCCCCCCCTTCATTTTCCATCTGCAATACGGAACATTTAAAGAAAAATGGAAATGTTGCTTTTTTCCTGCCAGTATCCTCTTTATTGACTTTTTACAAAGGAAATTTAAAATATTTTTTGATTGAAAATGTGAATCTGGAAGTGATGGTTGTGGAGTTGTTACATAGGGGGAGGTTACATGAAATGAGTTTGAATTCCATTTTTTGGGGAGAATCCTCAAATCCTCTCCTTTAGGTCAGAATACTGACCTCCAAGAATCCTCTGTAGACTAGATGCCATTCTGCTGGTGAGCAAAATGGGAATTTAAACCTT
Organism: Mormyrus proboscirostris; assembly: GCA_026779585.1. Lineage (NCBI taxonomy): Eukaryota > Metazoa > Chordata > Actinopteri > Osteoglossiformes > Mormyridae > Mormyrus > Mormyrus proboscirostris. The sequence continues at coordinate 10,552,642 of JAODKF010000040.1, forward strand.
TATAAAATACATTAGACAAAATATGAGAAGTTTTCTGGGATGCCTGTCCGCATCTCTGCCTGAATGACCCCGCTTGTCCAATATTTTTAGCAAGAATTGCAAAGCATTCCTGGTTCCCAGTTCTGGACGGGATTTATCCATTTCCAAGGCAAGAATGTTAAAGGGACTCATGGAATAGGCACACTGGTGTTTCTCCACCAGGTATGAGTACGGTCTTCCTGTCAGAACCAGATCCATGACACAAAGACACGATAGCCATTACACAGGAGGACTGTTCAATCCCATCATGCATTTCACACAGGGCCATTGAAGAAGCCGTAATTGCTTAATGTGCCCCACCTGTCACTCACAGAGTATCGGAAAAGAGAGTCCAGCTACATGAAAGTCCACGGGCCAACGCTTCTGCAGCTCGTTATTAGAGACCACTCCATTTGTTCTTTTGGGGCCCCCCAGAAAAGGCGTTAAGGCGACCGTAACGCGCCTGGCAGACAGCCCGGCCGGCCCATATTTTACCAAATGGGGGAGTTTCTGTGTGGGGAAAGCGTTGCTGTCTCAATAGAGTGACACAGAGAGGCCGGGGCTGTCGATGAGCCCCCTAATGACAGTGCAAGATAATGACACAGCCCCGCTGGAAAGCAGGAAGGGGAAGATCAATCCAGAGCGAGAGAGGGATGGAGGGGAAATGCAGGCCCCCCCCACACCCCCCGCACCTCTCTACGGCCCCCTTTCTCTCCAATCTCCTGCAGCTGCCCTTCACGTGGTCAGAAGGCCTCCTTGCGTTAAGCCCTCAGCAGATCGATGGCTATTACAGCCTCTCCGCTGGCTGACATTTCGGGGCTGCATTGATCTCAGAACCCAAGGTTCCGGCCCCCAATTCCTGCCTGAGCTGCGGTGGGGGGAGGGGGCAGAGTGGGAATGGGGGGGGGGGGGTGTTAACCATCGAGGGCGTAGCTCTCCAGCTGCACATCACCACATGAGTAAACAACACGCCCACCAGTGTTTTAAATCTACTGTTTACCTGGAAATGCAAACATGTACAAAGACTGTATCCTACATACATAAACATACACGTATCAGTGGAGGAGTGTGTGCGCATGTTCCCGAAGGAACGGCACGGGCAAATCTGTACCGATACCATCTTCGCCTGGAAGCGGCCGACTGGGAGGCGTACGGTCGTTCGAGATGAAACTCTACAGCACCGACGGGAAGAAAAACTGAAAAAACATCAAGGCTGGGAGTTTCTGAGAAATGCCGCTTTAGGTAAACATTCAGAGAGGCAGCAAATGATGCAGAATTAGTGGCAATTTAACCTAATTTCTCCTCAACTGTCCGTTGAGACGCAGTGTTTTATCTAAGGATCACTCCGTATGCTGGAGAATAAGGCAGCAGGCAGTGCAGAAATGCTATGGTGTTTCTGCAGCTTCAGCCATCCCTGAATATCGGGTAAATGGGGAGCGCGCACTTAAACATGCAGCAGAATTAAAAACTAACTGCTCTGCTAGTTTGTACCTTATTTATTTGGACTGGCTTTGCATGATTTCAGAGAAGAACAACAAAAACAAGGATATTTATTTCATTTTCTGAATTCACTGTATAGTTGTGTAATCATTATGGTTTGTATGATTAAAGAACAGAAACTTAACAGAAATAAAGCAGAATTATAGTAAATAAGTATGTGCATGTAATGAGTCACACGGGGGCAAGGTAACCCCCCCAAGGTGCTTGGAAGGGTAACGTTTGCTATTGGTTTACTTTTGTGATTTCTCGCTTGACAAACAGCACCGTCTTAGTCTTAGGCAGCCAGAGAAAATGATGCTTAAATGATCTTCATGTTGGTGTAAAACTATGATGTTTTGTCTGTCCAGGAGTGTCAACTTAGCCTTTTCAAATCCTCTGCTAAAGTCACCCCTGGATTTGCAGAAACCGCCCAATACACCCATGTATTTGTTGACTACCCCACCTTGTATGGCTAATCAATAGGTCAGTGAGTCATTTAACTAATCAAATTAGTTAATTCGTTAAGTGAGCTGGTGGTGACATTGAATAAATACTGCTGAAGTGCCCCTGAGAGTGTTCATCTAGCTATCAGTCCAACTAGATATCAGTAACGGTTTGGAGAACAGAAGAAAATCTTGTTAGTTCATTGTGCTACTGTTAATTTGCATGCATTCTAATGTTCATTTTTGTGTTTTTTCTCTGAGCAAATATACATCTACCTTGTTTGTATGTTGCTTTGGAATAAAATAAAGTTCATCGTAAAAAAGTTTTGCTCATAAGATTTTCTTCATGCAGATCGTTTGCGTGTCTATTAGGATTTACAGCTTTACGCTCCAGTGAAATTCTATTTTATTAATTCCGGCACAGACTTACATGCAAAGCATCCCTCTAATTACTCCCTGTGCCCGTCGAGTGAATCAGGACGACACAAAGCCCCACGTGTTCTCCGGACTTATCCTCAGATCACTTTATATTAAACGGAGTGGGATCTTCTCATAACTGCTGCTGTTCCGCTCTGAAGGCCCGAAATGGTGGGATTCCCAGCTGGGAGCACGCTACTGGGCTGTGCAGAGGGTGAATAACTATCAGGGATCATGTGACGCACCTGGGGGTGGGGGTCCACCTTGCAGAAGAGAGGCCAAGGCAGTCACACCTGACGTGCCGTGATGGATGACGAAGTTTGTTCCCCCGTCCAGGCTGAGCGGGGTGTCTAAGGAGCTGCTGGACGGGTGACACTCCATCAGCATTGGCTAATCTGAGACCCAGCAGCGATGAGAAGTGTGACCGATGTATGCTAACAAGGGAATAGAGAGGAGGGTTTACTTATTTAAGATTTTTCAATACTCAGTATTACTAAACAATACAGATGTGCAGATCTGCAGATTTGCATTATATTTACTTAAACCCTCCACATAAATCCAGTCAGTCAGCCAGGTCTCACATCATAACTGTTTACCTCGAGAACAGCATCGCCCCAAATCTGTAGGCAAGAGGGATACAATATTTACATTTATGAGCGTAAAAAGTCAGCCTGACACAAACACACACCGACATGCAAACAGCCACATAATCGAGCATCATAAACATAGATAAATACGTGCATGCAAACATACGGCTCACCACGCCTCCTAAACCAAAGCACAGTAAACATGCACACAGTAAGCAGCCTGCTAACACTTTTCATGCAGGCACACAGAAGCACACAGACACACAAACATATGGCAGTGACTCCACAGACATACACGTTTGTATTCATGTCTTTGTCGGGACACTCTGTTCACTTCTATGGGAAAAACACACAACACATGTGCGCACAGACAGACACACATAGATACACACAGGCGGATAAACAGACAGGCACACACACACACACACACACACACGCAGATCAGCGGTGAGCCAGAGAAAGCATACCGCCGTATATCTCCCGCCATCCTGTGCCCAGCGCCACCACAGGACGTTGTTCGCCCTCCGCCAGGCCTGCAGGGCGAGCCCTAAATCTGATCTCCATCTCTCAGCGTAGCCCATCCCCTGTCAGGCCACAATGCCTGTCGTCACACAGTCTGGCCTCATTAAGGGCCCAGCCGAGGGCAGAGAGGAAAACGAGATTGCAGATGAAGATGAGAATGACTCCGGCGCGACAATGGGCTTATTTAGCAACGTGGGCAGTGCTATTCCAGGCCAACGTGGAGTCTCCAAGGGGAGACCATGCCCCCCACCTCCTCACCATCCCCCCCTCAGCCCTCCAGACTCAGAACCGCATGTCATCAATCTAGCCTACAGTGACCATGAAGAGCTCGCTTTTATCATCAGGCCTGGCCACAGTTCACTTCCTGGGGTACTCAGGTCCTGAGTATTTATGTATACATAAAGAGTATAGTAGTATAGTTGCAGTATACTATTATGATAATGCATGACCAAAAACTGGAAAACATAATGCAATATATAATAATAATTCCTTTTATCTGAAGACTCTAAATAGTTTTAATAGCAATGTTAACATAAAATATTTATTTAACAATGCCTTGTGCTCATTCTGGAGTGCATGTTATGTATATGGCAAATAGCTGACTCATTTATTACTTGTGATTTACACACACAGGCCGGCAGTTCATATTCGAATACCTCACACTGTCTCGCAGCAAACCCTCCATCTGGATATATGATTAAAATTCGAAACAAGTATAAGTTGTTGGGTTTCTTGCAAATAGCTCTGCCAGAAATGGGGACAAGGAGGAACTTGTTTCATGTCAAATGAAATTAAAATTATTTGTAAAAATGATTATGGTGGCTGACCACAACGGGATTTGATGATGCGCCGTTTACGTTCCTGCACGTCTGCGTGGTCAAATACAATTATGGGTTAAAGAAGAAACTCGCAAATCAAGCCATCTTTCCCGTCGTTATTTACTGAACTAGACCACAAGCCTTTCCGGATGGATTAAGGCACTAGATACTGCTGAGGTGAGCGGAACATTCTCAAGGACTAAAACTCATCCATGAGGGGTAATGCCGGAAGCACTGTCACCCCCCCAGAGGGAAGGGTGTTGCCCCGACATGACGATTGGGGTATATGCTGACTGACACTCTCCCCCTGGGAGGTCCCACAAGGTGCCACTTGTATGTCATATCAACCACAGGGGGGCGCCATAGGCGACTGAACACCTTGGCTGGGACTGTCACATGATTGGAGATAAAATGGATGGGGAACCAGGAAAATACCCCAGGAAATGACAACAGAGTTAAACACATTGTTATTGATCTACCTTCTAACTGATTACCCTGGTCTGCATCCTAGAAGTGGGGGCTGGGTTACACCCTGGAAGGGATTCCAGTCCATCACTGGACACATACACACACATACAATCATATTCTATAGGCAGTTTAGAGACATCAATTAGCCTAACTGCATGTATTTGGCCTGCAGGAGGAAGCCAGCACCGTTGCTGTTATTATTATTGTCACGATGATTATTATTATCGCCATTATAAAGGCTGCACAGCGGCTCAGTGGGTCGCATTCCTATCACACATCTCCAGGCTCGCAGATCAAAACCCTACCCTGGTCCCGGCATGTGGATTTAACATATTCCACCTGTCGTGTGGATTTCAGTCAAAAACCCGCAGCCAGGGGAATGAAGTCTCTGAACCGCCCATAGTGTAATTATCAGTATGAAGCCCGTGATGGATGGCTGTCCTGTTCAGGGTTTCCAAAGCCTACTGCCCTATACCAGGGCCATTCAACTCAGTTCCAAATCCAGGCCTTGTTTTCAGTTCCCCCAGATAGTTAGTTTAATAATTACTGATTCTGATTGGTCACAGGCTTTACACCTGGCTCACAGGTGAAGGAAGGCTGGAAAATCAGCAGGACTCGGCCCTTGAGGACCGTGAGTTGAACAGCACGGCCCTACACCGTCTGGGACAGGATGTAGCCGCTCTCACCCCGTCCTGGATAAGCAGCTCATACCACAAATTTATCAAAATAAACTTTTAAATCCATTTCTCTTTAGCCGCCTGTCCTAAAGTGGCCGTTTCGATGGCCCATGGCCAAAGCAGCAAGAACTCAAGAACCTGATTGTGCGTCAGATTCCCACGTTGCACGGGGAACACTTGCGCTGTCAGCGTTTGACTCATTTATCAGCAACACATTCAGATTTCATAACCAATAAACAAATATGGCTCTGAAGGATGCTTATTACATTTTTAACAAATTAGTCGCTAAAAAGGCTTAATATAAGAAGACAATTTAATACCAATAAAGTGCTCTAGCTCTAACACAGCATGGAAAATGCGGGCAAGTGACAAAGGAACAACAGCCCTTCACGGTAATTATTCGTGATGAATTAAAATGTTCTTATGGGGAAATTGTTTTAGATGAAGCCACGTTTCACGCCTGTGAGTTCACCTTTAATTTGAAAGGCTAGGCAGCAGCGTGCTCATCTGAGGCCTGGAGCCGCAGCCTGACACCCACCCGGTGCCCCCCCCACTCTGCCGGGGTCGGGGTCACCCCAGAGGCCCGGGTGCTGGAGCCTAGCCGTTTTTGGATGTTTGCTACGAATTGGGAAATGCAGTGCGGGCTCACCTGTGGGTCACAGAAATTCGGTTGCGGGTGTTTGGCATGTGTGTGCCGCCCGCGGGGGGGGCGTTGTTTGAATGCCCACCCCCACCTCGCAACCCGCCTGGATCACAGCCAGTTGGGGAAGTTAGAGCAGCTGGAGAGCAGGCGGGGCTCAGCGAGGGTGGGGGCAATCAGCGGGGGGAGAACAGCCCCCGGGGGCAGTAGAGGGGTCTGGGACCTTAGTGGGGCAATCAGACCCTGAGTGGAGCCCCGGCAGGGCATGTCAGCGCGCCCGTCAACATCCTGGACAGAGCGCAGGTCTCCCCCGACGACGGCTTTGCTTTGCCCCCGCCTCCCAGTGCTCTCTCCCCGCCCACTCTTTTCATCGGCTCATCACCGCCCAATCAGAGCCTTGGGGGGGCATAGCAGCGGGATGCCGCACTCCAGAGGCGAGCCAGAGGAGGAGGGTGAGTTGCATTGTGGGCGATGCTGGTACGACGCTAAGCACTTTCAGTGCAGAGAGCAGCGGGGGATGGGATGGTGTACCAATATCCCTAGACAGATCCCACACACGGCAGGCCTCACACATGGCAGGCCTCATAAACGGCAGGTCTCACACACAAGAGGCCTCATACACAGCAGGCCCCACACACAGGAAACCCCACACACGGCAGGCCAGGCACACGGCAGGCCCCACACATGGCAGGCTAGGCACACGGCAGGCCCCACATACAGCAGTCCCCGCACACAGCAGGTCTCACATGCAGCAGGCCTTGCACATGGCAGGTCCCACACAAAGCAGGCTCGGCCCACAGTTCCAAGCAGTTCCTGTCTCCCAAACTCCGCTGATGATAAATTACTCCTGTCGTGATCTATTACTGTTTGTAGATCCAAGCACTTTGCCATCTGACCAGCTGGGTGATATCATATAAATAATTGTGAAATACCAAAGTAAAAACAGCACTGAATGTTTTCTTTTGCCGCTGGACAGCCCCATTACCCTTTAGCATTTGGCTAAAGCGACAGGTCAACACTCTCAAACATTTCTTGACTGCTAAACATGCCCGGTCACACAGTCCAGACTCCATGTTTGCCTGGAGGACAGGGTGGGGGGTCTTTGTATGCGAAGCAGCCCCCCCCCGTCCTTATCCTTCATTTATTCACTGCCGCGAAGTCTCTGAGCGATTATGGGATCCTCTGAGGAATGATTAACCACCGCAAGGCTGATGATGTGGAGCCACCTGTACTGCTGAAGGGAGGCCAGGCCAGGCAAACGGGGAGGGGGGGGGCTCCAAGCCGGCCAATCTCAGGCCTCAGGGTGGGGTCTCTCAGGTCCCGTGGCTGTATGGGGAATGCCTAACCAACAAACCACACGGCGGGTGGAAATTCACAGGGTCAGAAGTAAACCTTGGCTTTGACGATCAGCCTTTGTATTATTTACATTATATGTTATATATAAACAAAAACAAAATACACAATCACAGACTCTGGGGGCTGCCAGGGTAGAGTGACATCATTATTGGATGAATGTAGACTGTAGGGTATTTCTGACTTACAGCCAGCCTTTAGTTTATGGGCCTCGAGGTGACATCACCATATCAGTGACGGCAGATCCATGACGGGGATTTGCAGATTCACATGTGCGCTGGGCCTGTTTTTCATAGCTATTCTACATGCGTACTTTGCTGGTTTCCTCACAGTAATTGTAACTTCAGGGAGAGCGGCAGGTAAATGAGGTTAGATGAGCAGGAACTCAATCCATATGCAAGGGTGTAGGTTTGGGTTCAACATTGGTAGGGGCCAAATCATACCCAAACCCCCCACCCCTGCAAACACACACAGACCTCCCACAATATTGTAAGGGACACCTTTGCTTCCATGGAGATAAAGAGTGGGGATTCACAAAGACCATCTGTTACAAGTCTCTATGAAGACCTAAGACAAGGCAAGAAGCTCACTATTACTCTTTATAAATAATACCTGCTAGGAACTCACACACAAGTAAATCACCCCTTCCTGTCCCGATACAGACCTCAGGTAGGGCTAGGACCTCACACACAAGTAAATCACCCCTTCCTGTCTCGATACAGACCTCAGGCAGGGCTAGGACCTCACACACAAGTAAATCACCCCTTCCTGTCCCGATACAGACCTCAGGCAGGGCTAGGACCTCACACACAAGTAAATCACTCCTTCCTGTCCCGATACAGACCTCATGCAGGGCTAGGACCTCACACACAAGTAAATCACCCCTTCCCTTCCCTGTACAGATCTCAGTCAGTGGTAATTCCTCCCACCCATCTCTGTGACAGGGGCATCAGTAGGGTGTATTAGGGGGGCTTTAACCCATGTCCACCCCCCCCCCCCCAAATAAATGTACACTAATTAGTTTAAATAATGTGTTCTCATTCATTTTCATTAAAACCAGACCACCTTCCCCCAGTAAAAGCTCAGCCCCCCTTCTCATAAATCTCTAGATGCTCCTGCTCTGTGCAGACCTCTGACAGCAGTAACTCCCCTGTCCCATGTCTGTGCAGATCACCGACCAACACCCCCCCCACCATGTGCTACTGTGACGTGCCTTAAAACAGTGGGGGCCAGACAGGTGGGAGAACAAGCTGTGCTCTTCGGGGTCCTCGGCCGGAAGCCCCCCACCACTGGAATTCCCACCCCCCCCAGGGGGTTAAAGACTCCACCCATCAAGCCGACCGCTGCCAGAGCCACACAATTATGGAGACAGTCAAAGGGCACACGCCACTTTTAGCTATAACTGCATAGCTGAAAATGGCCTGACCTGCTACCCATGATCCCCCACAGGCAGAGAGTACCCGGGGGGGTGTGTGGAAGCTGGGAGACGAGGGGTTAAATGTCATTTTTTTTCTTAGAACAGCGAGTTTCAAGACTCATGGTTTTACAAGATCAAATAGAGCAAGCATTGGCGGCCAGGCCATGGGTTTTACTTAATGAGCAACATTTAGTTTACTGTTAAATTAGAAAGATGTTTCGAAATATGTAACTGTGACTTACGCCGTGGATAAAAGCTAACATGACTTTCGGGGGAAATGCTGTTTCTTGCACAGACGGTCTCCACCTCCCTCCCTGTTTCACGGGCGGTCTCCACCTCCCTCCTTGTTTCACAGACGGTCTCCACCTCCCTCCCTGTTTCACGGGCGGTCTCCACCTCCCTCCTTGTTTCACGCCCGACAGGGATCTTTAAGGCAGAAGTTACCAGAACCAGAAAGATCAGAGGCATTCATTGGGCAGCTCCCACCACACGACCAGATGGGCGAGGGGGTGTCCATCAAACCGTGAGCACGCTGCTCTGCAGGCTGGGGGGGGGGGGTTTGCTGAGAAGCCAGCCCCCAGGGGCCGAGCGCCGGGAAGACATAAACATCGCACAGCACACGGATTTCTGCGTGGATTCCCGGGGGGGTGTGGGGGGGGGGCAGGGGGCCCTGCTGACTTCTCCCCAGCTTCTGAGCTTCTCCAGAAGCCTCCAGTTTCTTTCACACCAGGAGTAAAGGCCTTGCAGGGGTGGGGGCAGGTGGGGGGGACTGGCACACTAATAATTACTGCAGTGAAGACTGGTGGGACCTCCCCAGACATGCGAACAGCACTGCAGGCCGCAGGACCAACTGGAGATTGACCTTCATGAAAAGCAAACCAGCAGATTTTCGTCTGTAGCCCACCTAGAAAAACCCATCTTTGTATGTTCTTATGTTGCTCTTCTGGCCATTGAATGGTCTTATTAGGTTCCTGCTTTGTCAGAAGCCGTGTAGCTCCTGCTCCCATACTGCTCACACTCATACCTGGACATT
>JAODKF010000040.1:10564158-10578138 GCA_026779585.1 Mormyrus proboscirostris
GTGACCCCCCCCAACCACACCCCCCCCCCCGCTCCACTTCAAATAAACCAGAAATGGTGTCGGATTCACTGCTTATGGTGCTGCAGGGATTTATGCTGATGCATAACAGGAATAAATTGGCCGCAATTCCACTGTTAGCACACTGGCAGAAAACACGCTTCCAGAAAGTACTTCTGCACACGACCGGATATCTGAGGATCTACAGCCTATGAAACGGTTGCTTCCTCCAAAGTCTAGGCAACCTCCCAGCCGACATGTAGGTGACGAGGGGGCCGTGGAGGTCACCTGCCGCAGCCCTCTTGAGATGGTCCGCTTGAATCCTGGCCCCGCTCGCTCACTCCATTTTTCCCGGCCTGTGTATCGACCTCAATGTCGGTTTCTGCGCGTCTGGGACGAGAATCCCGTCGACGTTTATTTACCTAAGTTGACTCATAAACTGCACGATGGCCAGTCAACAATGAGGGGTAAATGAAGACAAAACAAGCAGCCCACAGAAGCAGATTTGAAACCTGACGAAATTACTACCGCTTCCTGCCTCCCATCACAGATATCATCTCCACCTGACCCCTGCACCCCTCCCCCATGGGCCTCCGCAGGACAAACCTGCAATTTACTGCCTAATCTTACTGCTTTAATGAGAAAACAACATTTTGAGAGTATTTGCCCCTCTACCTCGACGACATGGCTCATTTGGGAGATTCATGTCGCAGCCGTGGTCTACAGTAAGCGCTGATGAATCGTCTCCAGTGCAGGAAGTTCTGTTCTTTGGCTCCGGGGACCATTTCCGATTCCCTGCCCCCGTTCATCATGTCACGTAACACGAGGAACATCTATGCTGCCACATGTCACACACATGTTCACTTTAATAAAGTATGTCAATTAATACTGGTTGAAAATAATTAGCAACCCCTGATGTTAAAAAAAATATAATTATAATGAACGACCACCAGAGAGGGGAAAGACAAAAGCCTGATATATTTTACCTTCCCGTCTTGTCAAACCAAGACAAGGAAGTCCTATGACCGTAAAGCCAGTGGTTCATCGAGTTGTGATACAGGAAGGACTTGTTTACGTTTCCAGTACTACCAACATACATCACAGGGGACACCGAATAACAAGCAGCGTGCAGAAAGTCTTCAGTCACTGCCAATCATCACCCTTCAGCACACAAGCGTACAGGGAAAATCCATCACAATCTGGCAAAGTAAGCTTCAGAGTCTCTGTTTAATATATCAAATTATTCATTCAATGCAATTGCTCACATGTAAGATTTTCATTTTCCAAACATTATGTAATTAAAGTAACCCTGTGGGGCACACAATTATGCAGGCTACTTATACAAAACACCTGTGAATTTCAACATGCGAGCAACTTAATATGTTTAAAGAGAATAAAACCTGAAGTTTGCTCGATAATTGCCCTGCCAAAGGAAATGAATTATATAATTATTTTATATAAATCCCAGAATTTAATTCAAAGCTGAAGGAAAAAAAAATTAAAATTAGGGTCTCAGTCATTTCAATTCAAGTTAATTTTGTATCAGTTTGACAACTGAGTTTTGGTTCACGCATATCAAAGGCTTCTCCTTACCAACTGATCAGAGTCTGCTGTTGTCTTTCCTTTAATTAATGAAAGTCTTTTGAAAAACAGGAGAAGAAAGATTTGATTTATAAAGGTGGAAAAATTAGTCTGATATTGGTATGATATAGACAGACAGGCAGACAGACAGTTTACAGTGGCACAATAAACACATAGCAAGCAAAACGATATTTAGACATTTATAGACAGTAACAACATGTAATAGATAATAAACAGCAACAGTGCAAAGAATGTCGGGGAAAGTATTGCACAGAATTTCAGAGTAATGGCTCAGTAATAAATAGTATTGCAGAGTGGGTTTTATAGTGATCAAATGAATGTTTTGTGAAGCAGTTCTGGTCCATTCAGACAGCTGCCCCCCCCACCATGTCATGACATGATTGACACTGCAAGGACAGAAAACATCATTTTTCAAACACGACAACAGCATGTAACAAAGCGGTGGGGCGCCGGGGGCCAGGTGCCATGGGAACCCTGCGGCTCGCCGGGCCGCGGCTGAGACGCCGCCAGCGTGGGGCACGAGTGCAGCGGGTTCCAGCCGGGCCTTTATTGGGCTCATTAGCATATCAGCTGTAAGATCTCAGCCAGTGAAAAGGGGGCAGTCAGCCTTTTATTGGCACGTGCAATTAAAAGATGTCAAACCAAGTCTCTCTTACAATGTTTAGTCTTGCCTGTCAGTGCGTCAAACATTATCTAAAAGGGCCTCAATTACAAGAGGAACCAAATAGAGGGCCGAGTTTGGCAGCGCTTCCGAGGCCCCGGGGTCTTACGGCGCGCGGAGACGGCCGCGGCCAATACAATGGGCCCAGAAACACGATAAGGGGGAAACCGGAGAGGCGGGGAGTGACACGGCCGCCTTTCACTGTCCTGGGAATCAAGAGAGTGCGACTCTGGGATTCCTCTGCGGCGGTATCATGTTAACGAGATCCTCCAGCGCCGGGGCGCCGGTCCAGGCTGCCGGCAAGTCTGAGCCGGAGGCTTCCAAGGCGCCATCAGGTAACAGGAGTGCAGGATGGTGCTGCCAGCAGGTGTAATCAGAGCCAGAGGTCCTGACAAAAATGGCAGCCCCCTCGCAATGGCAAGGTGTGGCAGCAGTGAGGGAAACTGCGGTATATCGGCCACCTCTTCCAGCTGATCACCAATCCTGGGCTTACATTTATTCTGTGACCAAACAGAGCAACAAGTTATAACACATCATATATATAACTCATTAAAACATCTGGGGGAGGCATTGACCAAATGGACACTCGGGAAGTCTCACAGAGATGGGGGGGGGACACTCTGACCACCAGGATGAAGCATGGAATCTCTGTAATTGTGAGCCCCAGCTCTGATGGTCCTCAAAGCCGGGGAAATGTTTGTTTCTGTGAGGGGAGTGCAAACATGCCGATCGTTTCTCGGGATGTCAGTGCGCTGGTCTGAGAGAAAAATGCATCAAAAAAGGAAACAAAGTGATTGAATATAACTAGTTATTTTCTATAGCTTTATTTTCAGAGGTCCTCTGACCAACCCCTGAACAACACAACTGACAGCAGAGGGGGGAAGTTCAGGTCCAGAGGGTACAAATCCAGACCAAGATTTTGTTTCAACCAACCAGTTGAGCATAAAGAGTCACATTCACAGAGTATTGTGGTTGGTTGGTTGGTTGGTTGGTTGGTTGAAACAAAATCTTGTTCTGGATTTGTTCTTTCTGAGCCAGAACTTTCCACCTGTGGTTGACAGGCCCAACTACAGTTAAGGTCAGAATTATTAGCCCTGAAATCACACAAAACCCTTAATATTTCCATGGAAATGACCCTAACAGAAACTGTTAATATACACAAAGTTTGGTTAAGATATTTTACTGTCCTGAATGTTAACAAGAAAACGGAAAAATGACATGGCCAAAATTATTAGCCCCCCTGACATTTAATGGTCAATAGTGTGGCCTCTCTGTCTTACCACTGACAGCAACCTCTCCCTGTAGTTCTTAACTAGGTTGGCACATGTCTCTTGAGGTAAACAAGCCCACTCCTCCATGGCAAATCATTCCACCTCATCCAGATCATGTGGTTTTCCAGCATGAACTTTGACCTTTCCTTTAGCACCCGCCACAGATTCTCAATTGGAGTGAGATCTGAGCTCTGTGAGGGTTATTCCAGGATCCTGATTTTATGTCCTTTAAAAAGTTTGTGACCAACTTGGAGGTATGCTTCGGATCATTATCTTGCTGAAAGACCCAGCGGCGACCTAAAGCAAGACTTGCAGCAGATTTCTTTAAATTATTCTTCAGAATGTCAACATACTGCTCTTTTTTCATGACCCCATGAACATGAACTAGGCTCCCAGTATCTGAGGCAGTATAACAGCCCACAACATGATGCTCCCACTACCATATTTAACAGTGGGAACTGTGTTTTTAGGGTTGAAGGCTTCTCCCTTCCTTCTTCAAAAAGCAACATCCCTGTGCCCAGATTGCTCCAGTTTAGTCTCATCAGACCAAAGAACAGACCTCCAAAACTCATTACTATATTTCAAATGTTTATGGGCAAACTTCAGTTGGGATGTGCTGTTGTTTCAGCAATTGAGATTTTCATGGATGATGTCCTTGAAGCCCTCCATGATGAAGAGCTCTCACAACTGTCTTCCTTGGCACATCAACTCCAGAAGAGGCCAGCTCAGCAACAATCACCTGTCACCTGTCAACAATAAAAGACCCGGGGATCCTTGTTGACATCTCTGATTATTTTTCTCTTTTTGAACTCTTGCACTTTTGACCAAGCCCAGGTTTGTTTGCAACAGATTTTGTCTCCTGGTGCTTTGCAATGATGCATCGTACAGCTGTTCTAGACACTGTGAAAGGTTTGGAAACGGCAGTGTAGCCTTCACCCTCACGATGGGCATCCACTATCCTCTTGCTGAGGTCCAGGCTAATCTCTTTTTTGTTTTGGGCATGATGAAATTGCTTCTTACCAAAAGTGAACGTTTATCCAGCAGAGACGCGTCACGCCATATCATGACATCAGACGGCATCATGACATGCTCAGCATCCGGCCCTTTCTCTGAGCGTCGATAACCTCACGCGGCGCTTAGCAAATCCACGGTAATGAGTATCATCTGATTTATCAATTTACGGCCGAGCCGCTGGGTTTCATTTTAATGTTGGGGAGAAGAGGAAATATGAAAATTAACCTCAATACCCTGATCCACCCCCCCACCCTTGGAAATGTGCAATGGCTTTCACAGATGGCCATTAAAATAAGTCCTCAGAGTAGAGGCTATGCCATCACAGAGAGGTTTTAAATTGAAAGCCATAGCACTGCTCATTAGCTTAACACTCAACATCCGCAATCAGGCAGGAGAAGTCACGTCAGCCACAAGGGGGAGCCCAAAATGAGCCACGGCTGCCAAACCGATTTGATTCAACACCACATATCAAAGGGAATTAACAGCTATATCCCCAACAGTGTCTTCTGAGACACTTGTGTTGCGTTTCCAGTTCAGAGGAAATCCGAGCGAGGTTCCCAGCACTGGACGTGCCAGCTGCCACACTGGTGGCTTCACATGAAGCTTTGGTTCCTACACATTCTCACAGCAAATGTGCCTTTTGGCAACCATCCACCCCAGTAAACACTCCAATATATAGTTAATGTCATAACATTAAAAATCCAGCTAGAGCATTGGGCTGTGCAGCTGAAGTCATTTGACGACGCCCAGAAAAAGCCTACAGACCTTGGGGTTGTACATTATGGGCTTATGCAGTCATGTTTCCTCATTAAAGCCTGCAGAGAACCGCTGCACGAGTTTGGATCTGGTCATGCTAAGGCACTGATTTCTCCCAGCCTAAGAGGATCCAGGACGCTAACAAGATAGATAGCTGCTAGATAAACAGCTTGTCTGGGTCAAATGGATAGCAAAGACGAAAATAAACATCGACGAGGTAAATGATCATTCTGTATGTACACACTGCTAAATGTGCCGTTCGTGTTGGTGATCAGATCCCCAAAGGAGCAAATTCATTAAATCTATTCAAACATGGGGGAAAAAACAGAGAGAGAAAGAGAGAAAATGAAGGATATAGAGCTTGACCATCTGCAAACATAAAAAGTCAGAAGGTGCCACATCAGTCAGTCTTGGAAAGAAAGTGCAGCTCATTTGCTTCGATGGCTATTATAAAACAACCTAAATCTGACATGCAAATGTAAAATATTTACCCTAACAACTCTGCAGTGATACAGAATATATTTGGATTAATCTTGGATTCTGATCATACTAGTCTCAAAAAGGCAATTAAGAGAGGCAGGACAGCAGCCACCAGTTGCAGGCAGATCTGAGAGGTCCTGCTCACCCCCAGCTGCCACTTGACAGTGTGTCACGGGTCTGGAAGCTCACGACCTCCTTTGAAAGGATGAGAGCGTCATTGTGGACGCTCGCTGTTTTCAGTGCAATTTGGCAGCTGCCTGTTCTGGCGAATTTCAAATGTTCCTTGGTGACCAGAGGCCAGCCCTACCGCTCACTCGGTCCGAAAATATCAAATTTTACCACCCGAGCCAAGCCTCTGACATTTTGTTTGAAAATCTAGAAAATTTTTTTGTATCGCTAATTATTTTTTCCTCACTCATTACAGCCATGGAATGAAACCACTCCTCCTGGTCCTGATTATCTGATTGTTCAAAGCTAAGATTGCTGCGGGACCAACGCCTCCGAAGGCTGGGAAGGCCGTGGGTGATTCTCCACAGCAGCTCCCTGACGTGGGCTCCTTCGAAGTCGTGATTAATTTCGATTCAGCATCCCCTCCCAAGTCAAAAAAAAACCAGGGCACAATTTTCGGTAATTGGCACACAGATCAGGAACCGCACCTCTAAGGATCCGGGAGACGCAAACAGGGCTGATAACTGGTGGAGGAGCGATGCACAGACCGCAAACAAGCCCCGATCAATACATCCTTAATTAGCGTCAGGCTGATTACTTTCTGCATGGAAATTACAGCAGAAATCCAACCTTCGCCAAGCAAAACATGGCTGAAGAGGGAGCCTCATGGACTTGGTGTTGACAGCAGAACAAAAACCACAAGACTTCAAGAAGAAATACAAGGGTCTTTTTTTAATCACTTTCAGAGTCAGTCACAGTCATGACAAGTCCTAATGGCACAAGATGACTAAGGGATATCCCATAATGCAATGTACAAAGTGTTGGTTTTCTGCAAGTGCTTCAAAACCAAAAGACTTTCCAGGTAGCGCCTGAGAACACAAATCTCTGCGAGGAAGAACCTGCTGGCCCGTGTTAGACTGGGCTGACCGTCCCTCAAACGACACGAGCGATCTCACCCCTTCCAGGTGACTCCCAGACTGATTCCCAAAACAGTTAGTGACCGCTAGGACCTACATCAGCTGCAGCACTGGGAACGCGTACGCAAACAACCACGGAAAGGGCTCTATAAGGGGATTAGGGTGGAATATGGGTGGCGGGTCTCGCATGGTAGATCAGATTCGAGCCAGGCGCTCGATGACCCGTCTGTAGTCTGATAGCAGCTCCTGGTAGCTCTTCTCCAGCTCCTGGTGCTGCAGTTCTGTGTCCATCTGGCTGATGTGAGAAGCCAGCTCCTCTGGCCTCAGACACTTCTTCATCTTCACCATTTCTCTCTGGTTTTTCTGTACACACACAAAGCGACATGCTGGTAAGAGGCCTCGGAGGCAGACAGGGAGCATCACTGAGATTAATGATGTAATGAGTAATGCGACGAGGCTATCGCCTAGAGCCCCAGCATGTGCCATTGACCCCCCCCGCCGACCCTGCCCCGCCCACGGAAAAAGGGAAGGGTACTTGGTTAGTTAAATTGGAAACACCTGACCGTCCACGCTGATGTCAACCGAGGGCCCCCAGATAAGTTAATATGTTCCCTGGATGACAGGGAGTCTCATTGGACGCTCAGGGGTGTTTATTTGTATGCAGCCTCACACAAGGAGCAAACTCGTCTGAGTTGCTATGAGAAAGGAGGTCAGTGTATGATTTAGTTTAAGTCTTATGAATGCATGTACAAGTGCATGAGTCTGACAGGCACAGGAGCTAGAAAAGAGGAACCATAATGGATATGGTGCTGTTATTGCACAGGACCAGGAGTCCCCGTGCACAGCAGAGACCCTCGTTGCATGCACACACTTACACATGCATGCACACACGCACGCATGCATGCACACACACACATGCACACACGCACGCATGCATGCATGCACACACGCACGCATGCATGCACACACGCACGCATGCATGCATGCACACACGCACGCATGCATGCATGCACACACGCACGCATGCATGCACACCCTAAGGACCAGGCAACATGCAGCTCCAGGAACCTGCCTCTAATAATGCACACATGGCCCAGGCAAGCGAAGCTCTGCAATCTAACCGCCGCCTCCGTTCCCAGGCCGAGAGTCGCCCCATCTGGTCTCCAGATCTCCTGCCTGTGCTCCTCCCTGTTTCTCGTTCCCGCTTCCATAAACGTGTCCGCGCCGCCGTCGGCGTTTACACCGGCTGAGATGCCGCGGCTCTCTCCCGGCCTCATTTACAATCTCAGTCCCATATCCAGACTTCATTACATACCATGAACGCAAACGACAGTGCGCACATTCAGATCGTAAGTATATGCAAAAATCAGACACACGACATATTCAAGAACGGCCCCAAAACGGGACTCGAAGAGTCGCGAGTCCTAAAAGGACTCCTGCGTGTTACGAGGCGGCCCTGGGCATCTTCCCCCTCCCACCCATCTCGGCTGCCACAAAATGGGATTCCTTTCAAAAGCATTGTACAGTAATTTTATAGCATAATGGAAAAAGGCCACAGGTAAATACAAGTTGGGGTAGGGGGCCGCAAATGGATGGCGGGCGGGCGTTTCGAGGAAGCAAGCGGGCAGCCTAATGAAACTTCAAAAGCCCAGTAATGATGCTGGAACTAAAGCTTCCCGCGGCTGTTAAGTCCCACCCCACGTTTAGGTTCCTTAAAGCGGCTGCGCGTGTTCCCCAAGAGCGACCCCGCTAAACGACATGCAAACTCGCTGGACACTTCTTCGTAGCCATGGGGATCCGGAGATGGGTCCCACATGAAATCTGTGGAGATCCCAGTTAGCACTGAGAGCCGGTTTGCTTCTCCGTGTCCGCAGGGCCTATGTGGACAGGCAGAACGTCGGCCCAATTTCAGGGCAATTTAAATTCCAACTCCAGCTCCATTTCCTGGTTTGGATTGGAATTGACGAACACATTACAGAATGGTCCCAACCCTGATGTGTACAGTCGACGTCACGCTCACCATCCTGCCCTCTTGAACGCGACTAGTGGCATTTCAAAATCCAGGACTGTCCAATCATTCAGCGTTTGTGTTCTGTAACCTTGTGTGGGAGCCCATTTCTCAATTTAGGGGAGTAATAGATTTTTAAAACCCTTTTCGTACTAATAATGTTGACTAAGAATGTAGGACAGAAAGATTATTAAACTGTTCAACTTCAACACACACAGGTGAGCTGCTTGAACTCTCCCACCCCCCCAGCTTAAGTCAGCAAACATACCTTGTAAGGCCCAAACAATCTCCGTTTGACCTCCAGCCGGTACGACCTCGCCTTCTCTTCGTCGCTCATGTCCGTCACTCGCAGGCGCAGGATCTCATACACGCGCCTGGCGTGTTTCTGAGGTCGACAGGGGATGAACGCATCAGAACCTGTGATGTGCATCTGATCTTTTTTTAATGGTGTGGAAAGAAACTTAAATCCAAAAATACGAATGAAACACAATTTCCAAGTTTTACTTTAGAGTTTCGTCCACCAAACGCTGCAGCAATCCCACGAGTGATCAGCACTGTTATCCACAGGCAGTAAAGAGAATTAACTTAATTAGGCTTAATGAACAAGTCAAAATAGAGGCGCTCAGTCAGGAAAGGGGCCTCTCCTCTAGGCGAGACTCAGGTGCCGCGGGTACAACTGATCAGTGACTCCAAACGGCCGACTGTAAGAGTGCCGCGCGGTTTGGTGCACGCGCACGTGCGTGCTCACCTTGTTTATCTTCAGCTTCTCGCGGGCCTCCGTTGCCATGGCATCACTGAAACCCTGGCTCAACTGCTCTGGGGCAAAGGATGGCAGCGACTGGCAGAGCTTGACCAACACAAAGTCTCTCAGCTTCACGTAGCTCTCAGAGGGATCTTCCGCTAAAAGCAGAAGCACCGGCGTCATTTTTATTACACGCCGTAAAGACACTCCAACCCCCCAATATTATATTAAACAAAGCCTCAGAATTGCGCCTTAAAGTTGGCTGTTGTGAGAATTACACTCCTAAAGCAGCAGTGCAGGAATACGACTGGAAAAAACAGGTGGAAGGCTTGCGGCTGCCCAGAATACGAGTGATTCCCACGCTTGGGAGACCGGAGCGATGTGGCTGGATGGCCGGGAATGGCAGGCAGTGGGGTGGGGGTTTAATTCCACATCAGACGGCCTTCGGGGCAGTAATTCTGCCCCCTCCCCATGACCCCTTTCACCCTAAAAGTACTCGCCTGCTCTCCTTCCTCACCCGGGAAAGATGGCAAACGTGGAAACGCGCCAGCCGCGTTTTTAAAAGCAGCAGATTCCACTGCTAAAGGGACGTATGATCTACACAGATGGTCCCTAATAGTGCATCAGCAAGTGTAACTAGTTTCTAGAGGGAGGGGTATGGTTTTAGGGATGGAAAACTATCCATTGCCCATTTCTGTGTTATGCATTGGATCTTCTAGGCTTTGGTCTTTGCTGGGAAGCAGTAGGGGGGTGGGGAGGAATGTGCCCCACCTGTGATGTCCTGCACCAGCGGAGACGTGCAGTAGAAGCGGTGCACCGCCTCTAGCAGCTGGGCCCCGTGACCTTCTCCCTGGAATGGGGGCAGCACCAGCATCTGGCTGCGTGGCAGAGCAGTGGGGGTGTGGGGGGAGTGTGTGAGAATGAAAAAGCAGGGGTTAGCAGACTTTTGAACGGCCATCAGCACTATATACCATCAGCGGTGGTTTTATAGCTGCTAGAGAAACACAGCAATCGCAAAACAGCCCAGAACCCTGATTGCCAAAAACAAGTACCGGCCCTTTAAATCCCAATAACCCACTGGCAATGCTCATCTAAACATTAAATAAACAACAAACCCAGGTTCCCGCTGCTCTACACTCATAATGAATAATGATCAATTAATAAGATCACTCTCCTCATAATGATAGTTTTATTCGATTATGCCCATCAATGCTTTTTTTATCACAATTTCCCAAACTACTTTGACTTTGTGCAATGTCAGTGAGAACCGGGTTTACAGGACACACAAGCCGGTGATTTGGAACAGCGGAGAAGGGAATGGAGATGCATAATCCCCCCCCCCAACTCTGCAAAGAAAAGGAGGGCTTATTCAAGCCCGGCAATTACCTCACGCGGGGCCGGGTTTTGTCTGGGTACACGTAGTAATTATACACCGTCATGTAGGCAGCGGTGGCGTACAGAGTCTCTCCGTCCTTATTGTACTTCTCGAATCTGTGGACGGAACGTACAGGCGAGCAGGTCAATCGCGGCCTCGTCTCCGACGCCGGCGCATGGCAGAGGGCCGCCCTGTAGGTACACCTGCCGCAAGCTGAATGTATAATGTGCTTAATTGGAGCCCAGCAACTTAGGCTGGGGGGGGGATGGGGGTCTGACCTCTTTACATCACTTCAGTCCATTTGCCCATTGTGGGCCTGAATAGAGACCAGGGCAAAGAAAACAGCGGCAGAAGCACTTTTTACTGTTTAAGCTCCATTCACCCTTTCAAAAGACAACAGCATTCAATTCAACTCCTGGCCTGGAAAAATAAGGGGGTAGAAGAGGCAGCTCTCTCTCGGCAGATCAACAATGCCCCCGCCGTCGAGGGGGGACATGTAATTAACCGGGCCTACTAATTGGTGGCAGGGTGAACAAAAGGGGGCGCCGGTGCGAGAAGGGTGGGGGGTGATCGGGGGGACTCACACGAGGAAGTAGGTCCAGCGCTCGTCGTCCACGTCGATGAAGCTGGCTGTCTCGATGAACCACATGAGGAAGGTCTGCAGCCGTGCGTGGAATTCCCGGAAGCCAGGGCACGCCATGTCGGCCTGGGAGGGGGGGAGGGGGGGGGGGTGTTATCGTCGCCGGATCGGCAGCTGACTGTGCATGGAGAAGCATCCAAGGGCGGCCCACCTTGTAGATCTGGTAGGTGATATCCTCTCCGTCTTCCCCACCGTGCACCATGTATGTGTGTAGCAGACTCCCAAACGGCCGGAAGTTGGCCTCCTTCTCCAATAGCGCCACAAAGTCGTCCGTGTTGCTGGTGAAGCCCGGGGGAATGATCTCACGGATCTTGCCTTCCACGTTATCGGGCTGGGGGATGCGTGTGACAGCCGCGTTAGCAGAGAGCTGGGGTGACTACGTAGCTACACCACGGTGAATCTACCGGGCAACGTCTCTAGCCGTTTTCAGCGTACTGCGAAGGTGCAGGGCAAACAGGAGACGCTGTTTAAACCTCCCTAGAGTTTTGGACCCTCAGGAAAAAAAATAAATAAAACCTACAGAAAAAGAAGACGGCTGTAATCCCATAACCGCTGACGGACAAATGGGTTCAAACACTCCTTTACTGACAGGTATATCTCTGCCATTGTAACATTCCCTGCAATGAGAACGCAGTGAAGAAGCTGCTGTTGTTCGCCCATTAGGGTACACTCCAGGCGTGACTGACAGGCGGCACGTGGAATTAGGACAGGAGAATCCATTCCCCATGCCTCAAAAAGACAGGCCATTAGGCTATTAGGACTGTCGGCTGAGCAGAGCCGACTCGCCCCCCCCCAATACTGAAGGCCACTTAATTGAATACATTTACTACTTATCTTAAACCATGAATATGTGATGAAGCCCCCACGTATTTATGCTTCTCGCCAGGCAATAAAATTTAATGAATTAATCTAGATTTAACAAAACAGCCCCCCAAGAATGAATACAAGCCCATCGTCTCTAATCCTCGCCCGCAGATTCAATCGAGTGACTTGGGGGGCGGGGGGGGGGGCGGCGGGAGCTCGGCCGGGTTGTTTGCATTGTATCCATTTCCACGAGGGCCTACATGAGGACACTCAGCATTTAGGCGCTAAGCTGCCCTTTCATGCCGTCCCGCGCCTCGCGATGGTCTCCGGGGTCCACGCAGCCCCACATTCAACACAGGGAAATTAAGACGAGCCCCAGACAAAATACACCACAAAAAGGCAATGAGCCGCACTGCTAATCCCCCCCACCCCCCGCCTTCTCAGGCATCACCTAAATGTCCGGCTGGCAGAAATGCACCTGCGGTAGAATGGCCCGTCGCATTTTTTTTCTTCTTGGGGGGAGTCTGTAGGCTGGGGACAGGCAAGCAGCATCGTCTGTGGGTTATTGGGACTTCAAAAGGAGGCTTCTGTGTCTTTAGGTGTGGATCTAAATTGCATTTCGGGGGCTTCTTGTGTTTGAGTAGCACCGCCAGGATGCATTCTGGGGGGGGGACCGTGTTTGTTAGTGAAAATGATCTTAACGGGAGCAGAAAGTCAGCCTGGGAGAATTAGTGTGGCTTGATCGCGCTCTGCAGGCACGCTAAGGCGATTTATTATGGGAAATGCGGCACTAATAAAAAGGGATGTATCTGCCCCCCATCTATGATGGCGGTGTATCCCTATGGGCGACCTACATGACACCATTAACAAACTAAAAGCAAAAAACATACGAATCTACGATTTGCATTCATCACAGCGACAGAGCACTCAAAACCCCAAAGCGCATGCCCGCATTTAACTGGAATGACCATAGAAATAAAATTAAATAGCCGATGGCTTTGACATCCAAAGGGGCTCTTCAACATTTTATTGAATTACTTTTAATATTTTTTTTGCTCCAGAAACAACCCAAGCATCCAAACCTAGATGTTCGCAGGCTAAAGGGAAATTAGCACTTTTTGTAAGCGATTCGGCTACCTACTGCAGGAAAACCCCCTAAAGACGCTAAAAAAGACCTTCAAAGGTCTCACAAAAATAAAATAATAATTAAATCCGACAAGTTACTCCGATAAGCCAGTAACCCCACTTCGTAGTACATGCCCCAGGTGACTTCCGAGCAAGATTAACAATAACCCAGACTGTAGGGGGCGCTACTGCGCTCATAGAAAATAAAAGTGAGGCAACTGTGCCGGGAGGCGGGCCTGCAAATGAGATACACTGGTGCCCCCCCCCGCTGACCGTGCTGCACAGGCACTCAGCCGGGTGACTAATCTCCCTGCGCTCATGGGGAGCCTGAAAAGCTTACTCCTTCTGAGCTGGGACAAAGGAGGGGGGGGGGGGGAGTTGTGCCTCCCCTGCCCCGGGGGCACGTCGGCCTGTTTGACC
>JAODKF010000040.1:10601718-10622288 GCA_026779585.1 Mormyrus proboscirostris
GGGGGGTGCTGCCATACTTTAGGATACTGGTGTATAAAAAAAAAAAAAATTTATATATATAAATTGCTCACACCAGTATTGTGAATAATAATACATGTGTGTGGTCAAATGAACACGGCAGACCCTCCTCAAGCCCCCGGGATCTTGTTTGAAGTTGGTGGGGGGCACCGGACCAGTGTCTGGGGAACCCTGGTGCATCATTAAACGTGCTGTGAACACTCACAAAAAAATTGACCTGCAAGTGAATTAATGCAAACCGGTTAAAACGATACTAATAAAAGCTTGAATTGTATCTATGTTCTTAAAACAAAAGGTTATATCTGCACTGCCCTCGTTCTGCCGTTCATCCATGAAATAACTTTGCAAAAGGAGTAACCATTTCCCTTTGCTTTATTTAACGGATGCTTTGGCAACTTACAAAAATACAGCTTTCAAGAAGTCAACTGGGCCTAAGTGCAGTTAGGCTGAACTTCCATTGAACGCGCAGCTACAAGTGTAAGCTGCAGGCGAGCAGCTGCATCTCCGCCTGCTAAGGAACCTCCGTTCTCTTTGAGTGGTTGGTGGTGGTTGTCTGTTGGCCCGTCCGGCAAACGGGGAATTCTGGGCCGTGACCTCTGTGCCGTTCGTCCGTGTCCCCAGGGCGCCAAGGCCTGCTTCCTGCGAGACATCCCCTTCTCGGCCATCTACTTCCCCGTCTACGCCCACACCAAGGCAGAGCTGGCGGACGAGCAGGGCAGGATAGGGCCGCTGCAGCTGCTGACCGCCGGCGCCATCGCAGGTGACTCATTAGGGGATGATTAGCCGGCACAGACGATTACGCCTCTACGCCGTTTCCTGCCTCCCTCCTCCCCGCGTCCGCATCAGGGAGCTTGTCATATAATGGAGGAATAGACCTGGAACGCTAGCCTCGCCACGGACGGCAGGGACCCTGGCTATGGAGACCTGCCCTGCTAGCATTTAATACCGGACAGATTGTCTGCATTTGTTATTCATGACTTGGGTGTTTGAGGTATTTTTGGTAACTAATAGTATGGAGAAAACTTGGGGGGCGAGATTGCTTGCTTCTAGTATTAAAAAGCAGAACTGCGAGGCATTAGAGTGAAATGGCGTCCTCGGGGCTCGGGGCTAATCATGCAATGCCGCATTGTTGAGGTGGGGCGTCACACAGGGGTCAGGCCCCAGGAAAGGGCTTCATTATGCGGTGGGATAAATCTCCCTTCAGGCGTCCCTGCCGCCTCCCTGGTGACCCCCGCTGATGTCATCAAGACGAGACTGCAGGTGGCGGCCCGCGCGGGACAGACGACCTACAGCGGCGTCATCGACTGCTTCAGGAAGATTCTGCGTGAGGAGGGCTTCCGTGCGCTCTGGAAGGGAGCGGGAGGTAGGCGAGCCCCCCCCCAAATGAGTGGTGTCATGCCCAGGAAACGAGGCCCGCCATGGTTCCTGTAATTGGCGGAACCACTGGCCGGGATGTGAATTCTGGAATTCCGGCTTGGTAACTCCGCCCCTCTCCCCCCAGCCCGTGTCTTTAGGTCCTCACCTCAATTCGGCGTCACGCTGGTGACCTATGAACTCTTGCAGAGATGGTTCTACGTCGATTTTGGCGGACAGTAAGTGGCCGCATAAACACTTGCGCTATCACAGCATCTACCGAGGCGGATGTGTGTCTTTAACCTCACCCTGTCCCCCCCCCTCCCCCACACAGCCGTCCTGCAGGAGCGGAGCCCACCCCCCAGTCGCGAATCTCCGATCTCCCACCTGCTAACCCAGACCACCTGGGGGGGTACAGCCTGGCGGCCGCCACCTTCGCGGGTGTGGAGAACAAATTTGGCTTGCACCTGCCCAAGTTCAAGTCGTCCGGCGTGCTGACGATTCAGCCTCCGCCCCCCAGGGAGGCTCATGGCTCTTAATGGCGCCATCCAGTTAGTCGAATTCTCCCTCGGTCCGTAATTTTTTTTTTTTTTTTATTTCTTCTCCCCTCTGTCTGTACATTTTAAATGAATTGCCTCAATTTCAATATGTGTGATCAGTGCTGTTTATAACCTGCTTTGTGTGGATGCCACACTTTACTGTACATATTGTACATCTCTGTACAGACACTGACACCAAAACAGACCCGAATCACTCCAGCTTCACTCCAGCCGTCACGCGGCGCCCTCTGCAGTCACACACTAGCGGCTTTTATGGTGTACAGAGGTTTTATTAAGAAATTCTAACCAAGAGTGAATATTAGTAATTTAATGCAATTCATTATATTTTGTTGAAATAAATCGTTAACATGGTTCAACTCGTGTGTCCGTGTGGAGACAAATTTTTGGACACGGAAGGGGGGGGGGACATTAAAGGCAAAGAAATCGACACATGACAGAACAAAAGGAAACGCTTAACTTAACACGGTTAGTGCATTTTCAGTGAGCGTGTCGTACAAATCTTGTCTTCATTTTAATACGGCAGCAGAATGGTCCAGCTACTAGCATCTCTATGGTGCTGACAGATATACAGAATAAGGTATCACTTTGATTGTTTAAAAGAGAGTATATACATGCAGATGATGGGGCACAGAAAAGTTCCCCCGTGATGTAAGCTTGAGAGAATAGGTGCTTTGAATTTCCAGAGTATATGGCTAGTAGTAGGAGGTATTTTTCAGAAGAATTAAAAAGTTTTACGGAAAAAGACTAATCTAAGAGACTGCATGTTTTCCACATGCTTGTTGCCAAGTAGGTAGTGAAATGCCAAATGTGACATTCAGATTGCGCGTTCAGAATGGTGCGCGTTCAGGTTAAGGCTCTGGATTCCTGCCAGCGTAGAAACAGAGCATGCAAGTGCTGTTTGAGTAGTAGTGTTAAAAAAAATAATTAAAAAGCTGTGAAGATCACAGCCCAGGAAGAAGCACCGAGGAGGACGGACCGCAAACGGTCTGGTTAGATAAATTAACTGTCTGCTTATTAAAAGAAAAGTTTGTTGCTGATTTAAAAAAAAAAAAAGACTACAGAGACCCCTGAGTACAGATGACACCCTGCTTGTCTTCCTGCATCAGAAGGTCAGGTAAGGTCTGACGTGCGCGTACCGGCGCCTCGCCGATCATGCGGGCAGACGCTGGGCAGCCAGCTCCTCAGCCTCGTCGCGGTTGTCGTGGATCTCCGCCAGCGTGCGTGCAAAGCGCGTCCACTCGTCGCTGCGGGGCACTGCGATTTGCTGCAAAAAACAAAGTCATGAAACACGTGCACTGTCCTGCTCCGTACAGCTCTGCTAATAAGCTACCATACCCTGTCAGCCTCGGGGTGGGGGGGCATGAGAACACAGGCGATTTTTCTTTGTCATGCTGGAAACCCGAGGCCATGCCCACAAGGGTTGGGGGGCTGCAGTAGGGCTCAGCTGCTGGTGCCCCATCCACTGGGTCCGTGTTTGACAAAGGGCTGATTGTGCACCACACACCAGCCGGATGAGAGGGGGGGGGGGGGGGGGGGTCGGTGCTAAGTGTTAGAACCTAAAACAGAGGCACTGGCCCTGGCACCGAAATCTATAGCGGATAGCAAAGCAACAGGCCGTGTTCCATTATGCCGTAGGTACATTACTTTGTTATCCTGAGATCCTACAGAAATGTGCAATAAGATGGACTGGGGGACGCATCTTTGCTCGTTAAGTCTTACGAAAGCACCTCAGCAGTGACCGGCTTTTTGAAGTCAAAGCCGCTCTGCTTTTTCTGGCATAGCTGCAATGCACAGCATGTGGCAGGTCGAAGGGCCTACCTCCCCGACGTCGTAGATGAGGATCTGGCCGTCAGAGTCGCCCACAGCCACTTCTCTCCCTGACTGGGCCCATCGGACTCGATTCAGGGCCGGATTGCCCTCAACCGTGATGCTGGCCGTGGGGACCTGGTTATAGGGTCGGCAAGCTTCAATCAGAGGTCGCGCATCTTACGCCCGTGTCAATAGCGACTCTTACGCAATAAAACAACTTCAAGAAACCACTTTAATAAACTACCATGTTCAATTAACGGCACAGAAAGTAGCACAGGGACAAAAGGCACCTGAATGCCTCAATATAAATAACAAACCTAATCAGCAACAGCAAAAATACAGATAATTTTAACAAAAATAAAAAAATAATTGGAATTTAACGGTGACATACAGCATTGTCTTACAAATGCAGTAATAACAGTCATCTTTCTCTCATCTCACGATGCTGTTTTATACAGTCAACCCGAGACAACTTGATGAATCATCTTCAGTCCAGCTTTGTGACGTTCCCTCAGTCTAAGCATACGCATTTAATGGTCAGAACAACTGTGGATGCTAGGGGCCTTGAATGTTCTGTGAAGTTTACCTCTGTGTCATTGTTGAGGTTCCAGAGGTCGAGATGACCAACTCCATCCACACAGGCAAACAGGGCGGGGTGGTTGGGCGACCACATGACGTCATAGACGTAGTCGGAGTTGTCTTCGAAGGAGTACAAGGGCTTGTTATTCTGCAAGGAACAGAGGAGACAAGGGGATGTAATTGAGCAGAACGTGGTCATGGCATCATAGCTTGGCACCAGGGACACTGGTAGGTTTATATGAAAACAGATGCCTGGTTGAACGCTGGAGTACAGAAAAAAAAAACCACGATCAAAACCAGCCTTATAAACTGTCAAAGCTAATTCTGAAACATCTTTGACAGAACAGATTTTTGTTCTGTAATCATGTACTCAGTAGTCAATGTCACAGTTTGGGACTGGGACTTTCTGGAAAAACCCGATATCTGCCACGCCAGTGGCAGTGAAGTCTCCTCTCTTACCTTGGTGCTCCACAACTTGACGGTCCAGTCGAAGGAGGATGTGACGAAGAGGTGGGAGAAGTCGATGGGGCCGGCGGCCGTGTGGCTATGGATCCCCGTGATGGGCCCGTGGTGGCCCTCGAACATCTCACTGATGCCCGCTTTGCTGGAACACACAACGTGAGACATGCCTTCAACACGTATGATGGGATACGAGGGGCTGCGCTCCTCTCAGCGCCCAGGGATGAGTCTGCGATTGGCACACCTTCCATGGCGACAGGCAGTGTAGACTGAGCCATCCTCGCTCCCCACCACGAAGTTGTTGACATCACCGAGGGGGAAGGACATGGAGGTGACGGCAACGGCTTTGGACTGCTTAAACACCAGCTCGAGGCTGTCCTGGGGGGGGGGGATCATATTCAAGTTAATCTCTGGCAGGACCAAGACACACAGGCTCACTGTAACACAAGGTGCTGCAGAGTGAGTTTAAAATCCCCCATGCTTGCAAATGTCCACTTTCCTGTCACCCTGCACATCTGGGTACATATTGCCAATTTCTCACCATGTCTTCCCACTTCTTAAACTGCACAAACATATACATGTGTAAACGTGCAAATGTGTGTGCGCGCACTCAGACACACACACTGCTCATCACAGTGATTCTCTTCGCACATTATTTCCGCCTCAGCTAACAAGTCTAACATGACGCTCACATTAACTCAGTACAACTTCTGGAATGAAGTTGAGTTTAAGCGAAAAAAAAAAAAAAGACAGAAAAAAAGGTTTTATTTGGAAATTCCCTCCAGTATGATCTAAACTTTCTTAAACCTGAGAGACTGATGCAATTGCAACATTAAAAACAAAGAGCCTCGTGAAAAAGACTTAATGACTGTATGCGTGTCTGGGTCATGCTAAGTGGCACTTAAGACAGCGACACATGTGGTTTTTTTAATAGAAACTCCAGCTACTTTTGTATAAATCAGAGAAGCGGCCGGCACACGCAGGTATTCCACACGGTGAGGGGGGGGCTTAGCCTCGTACCTGCGGCTGAGACAGCATGTCCAGGCTCCAGGAGCACATCTTGCCGTCCGTGGAGATACTGATGAGGTTGTGGGCATTCTGAGTGCCCACCACATTTACACAGTACACCGGGTGCTGCGGAGATACACACACAGGGCTTTTACTTGTAAACCAGCACTGGCCTCAGTGAACCAGAACCAGAGGCTCTAAAATGCAGAAGTCAGCATGGCATAAAAGTGCAGCATGAGGCAACATCGCGGCTAGCTGACCCGGCTCGTCACACGACCGTACCGTGTGCGCTGCGGCGGACAGAGGGGTCCTCTGCATGGGCGTCCGTTTGTTGCTGCGGTTGTCCCACAGCACGATCTGGCCCGAGTAGGTGCCCCCTACCACCAGGTTGGGGTGAAACTTGGCGAAGGCGGCGGACATGACGGCAGACTGTTTCGGGGGGACAGGGAGAGTGTCACCAGCAGGGCCCGGCGGGTGGCCCAGACCCGAAAACGGCCGCCCGCGCCAGGCCATGCTGAAAACCACAACCGCACATATAACCAGCAAAACAAGGTCCCCTTCAAGGTATGCTGTCTGGAGTACGGAGTCACGCCTGAACCTACCACCATTAGCAACTGCTGAGCGATCATCCGAAAACGACACAGTGAATGAAACGAGCCTCAGTCGCAGTAAACGTGCTGCCCTCTATACTCACTTGATTTTTCTAAAATTTTAGGGAGATGGGGAAGTTTTCTCCTGGTACAGTTTAAGGCATGAAGGAAAGATGAGTTCACGCTCGTTTTCTGTTGTACTTTTTGTAAGAAATACGCCTCCAACAACATCCGTTTTACTTCAGCTGCACATGTGTTTTTACTCAGTCTGGCCTGCTCTGGTAAACTCTGGGTGAGCGGTTTTTAACCGTGCTGCCTGCTTCTCTATTCAGTAAAATTTATTTCCGCTGACTATTTTACAGCCTTTTGAGTCAAGTACTTTACAATGACTTAAATCAGAACATCCTGTAATGACAATTATTCTAGATCTACTTTACCTGAGCACCGTAGAATGGAAATGTTTTAGAATTTACAGGTTTGAAGTGACCAGACATTCTATCTTTTCTACAGATGTTATAATGAATTATTTTACTGCAAAAAATGCTCAGTGTTGAAAGTTAAGAATTTTACTGTGACTTAAAATCAGAGCATTCTACAATATTCTATTCAATTAATTTACCTGAGCATTCTAGAACTGAAACACTTCAGAATTTCTGGCTTTTAAGTCATTTGATGTTCTGTTTCTTCTACCATAGTTTTAATTGTTATTTCCTAACAGCATACGGCTGTTACTGCTCTACTGCTGCTTTTGTTTACAGCTTGGGGGCAGTAGGAGTGCCTGATGTCGCTGCCCACAAGGCTTCTGCGGTGACAGCACATGCCATGTGAAATCAGATTGGAGGGACGTGGGTGGGGGGAATGGGAGGAAGCGGGTGGTGGGGGGGCGGGATTCCTGCGGGGGCTCTTGTAGCCAGAGGGGCTTCTGGCTCCTACCTGGCAGTGGAAGACGTACTCCGGCGTGGTCTTCTTGTACTTCATGTTCCACACCAGGGCCACGCCGTCAGGCTCGTGAGGGGCGTCTTCATTGTTGTTGTAGGAGGCGACCAGCAGCTCGGGATACTGGCAACAGGCGAAACCAGAAAAAAGACATGACAGGAGTCACCGCACACCACCATCCACCGCGGCTGGCTGCGGCCCGACAGGGTGCATCAGTGCCACAATCCCCCCCCNNNGCAAAAATCCCCCCCCCCCCCCCCGGGCTTTACTGCAGGCCTGCGGACTCATAAGTATAATGGATATAAAGAGTCACCCGGTTTATGATCATACTGTGGGAAAGCACAGGCATTAGGACCCTGAAGACGCACACACACACACGCACTGAGGTTCTTTAACTGCACACTGGAGCTTGGGTGCAGGAAAGGGGATGCAGGCTTCGGAAGCGAACACTCCAGTTGTTACCTGGGGAGACCAGTCCAGGCAGGTGACCACGCGGTGCTTAGACCAGTGCTCGTCCACAAACTGCCTGTTCAGGCTCAGTTTGGCCCCGGCCTGGATCTCCCTACAACACAAGACACACACAGTCCTTCAGTCCATCAGGGGACACAGCATGACCGGGCTGTGGGCCGGAAGGCCGACGGTGACGGGGAAATGGGCGGGGCTGTCCCCATACCCCTCCTTCTCCTCCAGGTCCCGCCCGCTGTAGTCGAAGAAGACGTCCACGTGTTCAGAGAGCGCACGCTCCACGATGCGGGTGCTGTGGTCGAAGAAGGTCATGAACTCCTCCGTGTGCAGAATCTGCAGCTTCTCCTCCTCCGTCAGCTCGTGTGGAGCCGCTAGGGGATGCGTGCACACACGCAGACGCACGCAGACACACGCACACACACGCAGACACACGCAGAAAAACGCAGACACACGCACGCAGACACGCAGACACACGCAGACACACGCAGAAAAACGCAGACACACGCACGCAGACACACGCAGACACGCAGACACACGCAGAGACACGCAGAGACACGCAGTTAGGTATTCTGCTTGTCCTATTCAGGATATGCAGTCTAATACTATACCATGGATAGGTAGCCAACCCTTCACAGGGCAAATTCACACACACATGACACACATGCACACCACGGCAAGTTGGTAACTCCAATCAGCCTCAGCATGTCTTTGGACTGTGGGGGAAACTGGAGAGTCTGGAGGTACGAGGACACAGGGAGAACATGCAAGCTCCACAGGCATGGAGCGGAGATATTAACCCAGGACCCAGAGGTGTGAGGCACTGCACCACTGCACCACTGCACCACCCCAGCCCTAATCCCAACGACAACCTCAGCCCCCACCCAGCCCTAACCTTAACCACAAATAACCAAACAAAATAACAGGCTTTTGACATTTTTAATTTTTATATTCTGAGTTTCTTATTATGGATCGAAAAAAATGTCCCCACAAGGTAAAAATTAAGTTTTTTATCAGATTGTGGGGGCATCTAGTCAGCCGTATCTCCTGTAACACTGCTGCTGGTCTCTAGTCTACACAACCTTAAGGAGGTGTCGTGATACTCCTACCTTCCAGCTCCTCCTTCTGGACCGGCTTCTCCTCCTGGAGCTCCTGCACCGGCTGGAGAGGGGCGACCTCCTCATCCTCATCTTCCTCTGTGGAAGGTAAGATGTACGACAGCATAACTATCACCCACTGCAGTCTGCTGCTGTAAGACGTGGGAGTTTTCTAAGAGAGTCTTATAGCGCTGTATACTAGGGAGGTAGTTTGTCTCAGTTGGTCAGAAAAGCCGTAAGGTTGCTGGTTTGAATCCCAGGCTCAGCAGAGTAGCCCCCATCTCCACTGGGTCCTTAACCCCCCAGAAAATGCTCTTGGGGAGCTGGAGGGATGGCAGACCCTGCGCACAGACCACAAGTTTTGCCTCTATGTGTGTATATCTTAAAAAAAAAGAAACAGAGCAAGATATACTATATAAAACACACACTGCGATACACCTAATCTGCAAATGAGAAGTAAAACTTTTTAATTCTTTGAATCTAGTCTCTTCTGGGATTATATATCTATTATAAGCGCTAAATATAATAATGTAACTTGGCAAAGACCGCAAGCCCAAGAAAATACTGTATCATAGAGCCAAAACCATATGCATAGTATTCAGAAATTATACTCAACACAATGTAAATCTAATGAAGAATCACAGACAGCTAGAGCGGAGCACTTTGCCACGACATGACATTCCAACTGCAATTTGAAATGTAATTACAATGGAATTACAGTGCAGCCTTTATGGGAAGCGCAGACCGTCAGCGTGTGCTAATCCCATGGAAATGAGCGGCGGTGCCCCCGCTGGGACAGACGGCTCTGGGTCAAACGCGGGGGGACGCTCCTTTGTGCGCCACAAAGCGGCAGCTAATAAGTCACCTTCGGAGGCGCGGGCGGCCCGATCGCGCTCGGCCCGGCGTGGACACGGAAACGGGATCATTTCACGTCCCCGCCTGGCATTGTTGGGTCTGTCCCTACACAATGTCCCCTGGCTGAAAAGGTCCCCAGTTGCCCGCAGGATGAAGTGTGTCATCTGAGCACGAGGAAAGACACGGCAGGGGGTCCCCAGCAATACTGCCCACCCCCCCCCCACCAGGTGCTTAATGAGACTGCAGCCATTCAACAGGCAACGCACTTGTTAGTGCAGACACGGGTTCCTGGACAGCGTTGACAAGACTCCGCCTTCCGGGTCAGGGGCCGCCTGGGCAGGGGGCATGGAGCAGCTGGTCCAGGAGCCGCTCTCATGGGCCCGGCCAGCTGACGGGGCAGAGTCAGGCAGGTGGCTCCGCCCGGCGGTGGTGTCAGGGTGGCATCAAACCCCCCCCCCCCTTTTCTCAGCCGCACAGCAAAGCCCCTGCAATTACCCACCCCTCCTTCCAACCACGTGACAGCTATTCAACTCCCGGGCTCAGACATCTGCAGAGCCGCATGCAGCCAGCCCTCTCCAGAGCTCCCATTCGGGGGTGCCACTGGTCCCCTGCCCTCCGCAACCCGCATTCACAGATGCGCATTTCCGCATGTGACGCACAATTATATAATCAAAATGATAATGTCATCTGACAATTCCTTACTAAATACAAATTGAATTTTTTTTTTTTTGTATTTCTTCTTTTTTTAGACGGCTGGGGGTGGCGATGGTGGGGGGGGGATGTTCTGAAGAGTTTATAGAACTGGGCTGATGGCGAAAACCATTTCAACATATGCCCGTATTCCAGCACCCAAATGGGGAAGGGTAAAATCTCTCCTTTCAAGGGTCTCAATCAGGCTTAAAGGAAAACAGTAATCACTGTCTCTCAGCGAGGCCCAGCCGCGTCGCCGGCCCTTTCCCTGTCAATGCAGCCAGAGCAATCAACCTGCCAGGCATTAGCAGCGGAAAGACAATCTGAAAATGAAGGGTATAATGCACCTGCCAGCCAAAATGGCCATTTAGGGAAAAGCATGTGATCCTAGTGACCCGGCTGGGGGTGGAGGGGGGGTGCTGACGGGTGGAAAGGAACGTTTAAGGGAACCGGTGGAGATGGCAGGCCCCCTGTGTGCGGACGCCCCCCCACAAAGCCTGCCCAATTATGTCTT
Organism: Mormyrus proboscirostris; assembly: GCA_026779585.1. Lineage (NCBI taxonomy): Eukaryota > Metazoa > Chordata > Actinopteri > Osteoglossiformes > Mormyridae > Mormyrus > Mormyrus proboscirostris. The sequence continues at coordinate 10,612,649 of JAODKF010000040.1, forward strand.
TTCTACCGCTTAGAAAATGAAAGCTGGGGGGGTGGGGGGTCAGAGTCAGACTCTGGGGCCGGATAATGACTGGGAGCAACATAAAGGCCTGGGCTTTTTGTCGCGGGATAATATATATTAATGCAGACGCGGGGCGGACTTGGCGGGGGACCCGTCGTTGTTCGAGCACAAAGCGGGAGCCAGTCAGCAGCGGCCGCAGGTGCGTACCTCCGGGAAGGAGCCCGCTGGCCCAAGGCGTGCGGCCCACTGACGAAATCTGACTTCGGCTCATCCGTTTATTGAGCGACCAAAACAAATGGCGGTTCCCGGAGGTCGCCTCCACGTGGGCGGCCGGCCGGCCCACAAAGAGCGCCGGCAAAGTCGCTTTATCTCCACTAAATGCCTCTATTGAGCTGCAGAGACATCCTGGACTTTCCTGGTCCTGACGACGGGCCCAAAGAGACACCTGCCTGTCATTATGGTGGAAAGTGCAGCGGCCGCATCCTCCAGACGGCTTTATTGTCGCAGTGTATTTCCTCAGCGCCTGCATCAGTGTCGACCCATAAACAAAAACCTTACTTTTCAAAACCTTTTTTTGATATTAAATTCCATCACGATGCTTAAAAAACACATGCAAGGCCTTTGTATTCAGACAATACAAGAAACATGGCGGGGACTGGCGCAAAATAATTCAATTGCAAGTTATTAAGTTAACAAAGGACAAAATTAAACCCATTCGTTTGTAAGGCAACGGTCGGCTGTTTTGGACGGACAGGTGATGCCTGGGTTGGAGACCTGACCTGCGGCAAGGTGCACAGGCCCCCCACCCCACAGAAGAAACGCAGACAGGTGCTTATTTCACCCCCAGATCACAAAGGCGAGACGTTTAGAGCCGACAGAGATGGCCAGCACTTCGGCAGCAAGCCCGTCATCGCGGACGCCCGTCGGATGACGAAATCGGCCTGCAAGGTGAACTCCTCCCCCCTCCCCCCCCGTACCCCTGCCACACCGCACCGCCCTCAGACATCCCGAACGGCTTCTTAAGCTCGGCGTGGGCACTGACTTGGAACACGCATCCTGCATTAACGCTCCGCGCTCGCCGCTTTCTGCGAGGCGCCGCTCAATCCCGGTGAAATCGTCCGTGAAGCGGGGGGCATTTGTTAAGTGAGTTTCCCCTCATCCGGCTCCAGTTACTCTTCAGGAAGCTGTCAGGGAAGCAGTGCGTACAGAGCGGCCTCTGCCAGCCCGCCAGGGGAAACAGACACCCAGCAGTAACCTTGGGGCTCCATACAGGCGGCGAGTGTCCTGAGAACTCGGGCCCTTTGGCTAAACATGGCGGCATAATACGTAACTTGTAACTTTTTTTTTTTTTTTTAAATTCTCCCAGTCACCCTCACCCATGACGCTAAAGCGACATGAGCAAACCGTGAGTCAGTCCTGTTTCAGAGGCACTCGCTTTGAATGGCCAGACGGGGGAGCGGCTGACGTGTCCCACCTGCGTCTAGACGTGGATTTAACGCGGAGCCGTAAACAGTGAGGGGCGGGACGCTCGTGTGGCCCTCGTCTGGCCCTCGTGTGGCCCTCGCGGGGCCCCCTCGTGGGGCCGCCTCCCGCTTCCCGTCCCGAGATACCACATTCCCATTCTTCTCCACTCAATGTCTTTCAAACATACCCGTTCGGCCTTCCGTCTTGTACATTGGTAGGTCGCAGCGTCAAATCCCAGGGCAGGCAAACTGATGCCACCGTTGGGCCCCTGAGCAAGGCCCTTTACCCACAAATGCTCCAGGTGTGCTGGACCCTGGCCCATCACGCATCGTGTCCCCCCTGTCAGCAGGATGGGGTAGGTGAAAAGGGAATTTCCCCATGGGGATTAAAAAAGTGCCACTATTCGATTGTACTCCAGACCACGGCTGTTACCCTGCTACACTTAAATACGCCATTACAACCGGAAATGATACAGGTGCTTGGGGAACCTGCAATCTCATCACCGGGTGGAAAGGTGATTACATTTAAAGCACAGCACTCTTCATGAGGGTCCTTACGCCCTTTCATTTATAAAATGTTTTAACCTCCCTCTGAATTTTAAGTGATTAATACAATCAGTTTTAATTACACCTGAAATTTCATATTTCCTGAGATGCCACGTTACCGCGAAGGCCCGAGCCTGTACTGCGGGCCTCCATTTCCGCCAGGAATCTCTGGGCATAATTACACCCGCTCGGCCAAGCGGCGGTAATGAATCTGTCAAATCAGCCGGAATCCTCGGGGCGTCGCGCCGATTCCCAGCGGTACCCGGCGCACTGAGAGAGACCCGCCGGCCACCTTCCTGCGGGAAGACCAGCGCGGCTTTTTGTCTCGTAAACCTCCTAAAAGAGAGAGATCAGCTTGGATGGATCAGAAAAAGCAGCGTTTCGCAAACACATAAAAAGTAGAATTTTTCTGAGCTACCAAGGATCGTCAATTACAGTTAACCCGGGGTGGGGGGGGTGTCTATCGGGGGCCCGACGGCAAGGCCTGTTAGCGGCAGCCTGGGGAGGCTCACGTTAATGGACTGAATGGGCAAGCGGGGGCAATTATGCTCTGTAATCATCTGCGAGAGCCCGGGGTGGGGGGGGCACACAACAAGGGATAAGGCTTTTTAACCTTGATAGCGTGGCACCTTCGCCCGGCTGCGTCGGGACCAAAAGGCTGATGCCTGTGGTAGGCCGTGCGGGGGCGGGGGGGCTGATGAAGTGATTACAAGCTGGCAGAATGGGGGGCTGCCAGGAATCGTCCTTGGTTAACACGCAGTTACTTCCTTCCTACCGTATACACTTTGGCCCTGGCAGATTCCAGAAGGTTCCTACGTGCCGGCTGACAGCACGCTGCTGATTACACCTGAGAGAGGTATAGTGGTGTACGCAGAAAGGACACCTCTCCCTCAGAAACGCTGCTCACGCCGGGCCAAATGTCAGCGGGATATTACAAAACACCTCATCTTCCCAATTAACACCGTGCTGATAATGTGTCCGGTACCCAAGTCAGTGTCATGATCCTGGACTCGCCCCCTTAAGGCGGCAGCGATGAGCACATGAAAGGCGGCATGTGGTATGACACACATCTCTACACTCCAGGTACATTAGAATCCTGCTTCTCCATCTCCGCTCGGGGGCGGGGGGGGCGTCTAGCGTGCCGTGCCCCCATGATCCCCCCCTAAAAAAGCCGTCCCGCTCCCACTGCCCTGATCATGTGACCTGGCTGGCCACGTTTAACCCGGAGGAGAAAGCTGTCTCCCATTACCAGGGGGCCATGGGGGGGGGGGGGGGGGGGCGCCGTACGGGATGCGCAGCGGAGCCGGCGAGGTCAGGGGGCGAGGTGCGGGGTGGGGGCTTACCCTCCTTTTGCTGCGTCACCACCGGGGTCTGCGTCTCCTTGGTGTAGGACACGATCTCCCGCGGAGGGAAATCCACGTGGGTGACCTTGGCCATGCCCAGCTTCAGGGGCCCCCGCCTGCAGGGACAGTACAGCATCAGATACGTGGGCAGGGGGGGCAGCCTGCGTTCAAGCTGGTTCGGCCTCGGGAGCCGCTGCGACATGGACGGGCTGGCGTCATCTTCCACTTTGAGATGACAATGATGGAGACGTCGGGACTCGGGACAGGAAGGGGGGAGCAGAGTTGACGGATGACAAGGAGGAGGAGAAGCCATAAGAGATTGGGCCATATACAGGGGCGGGGCCACAGGGATACTGGTCCCAGATGAAAACTGATTGGTCTTCTGAGTCTCCTTCACTTGTCACTCACCGATTCAAAACATATCATTGGCTAAAAATAAGGCCGGCCCCTCCGTATGTATGAATCATGGCCCCTCTTATGCACCCCACCTTAAAAATCCCTAGGATCACCCCAGTGATAGATGGATGGAATGAACGGGGAGAGGAAGAGTATTGAAGAGGCCAGTACCCCAGGTCAGAGTGAAGCTGAAGAGTAGACGGGTCAGAGTCCCAGTGCAGAGTCCTGGTTAGTGTCACAGCAATAAGGCAGCATTAGCGAGAAAGAGAGGGGGGGAGAGAGACAGGTGAGCGCTTTACATGCGCAACATACAGCCGCACTCCGGCATGCCGGCCTGGGACACACACACACGCACACACGCACACGCAAGTACGCATGCACACACACACTCTGTCTGGGCTGTGAATCACCCACGACCGGCCTTGCAAGCCACCGCTGCAGAAAAACATAACTCCCATGTGTGCCGGAAGCAGCCCGCCCCGCTGGGGGGAAATGAGTCATCGTATGGGGCCTCCTGGGGGAAGGTGGGGCCTGGCCCTGAAGGGACATGGGTGGGGGATAGGGTTTCCAGAGGGGGTCGGCGAAATAATTTGGGGTTAAGCACGGCCCCGGGCGGCCTGGGACACGGACCTTTTGTCAGTCGTTTAGCACGCCGCTAATTAAACGTCACGCTGAGAAAAATAAACAGAACTTTTCTTTGACTGTCAGAAGTGATTCGTCGTATTCATAATAATGCACAAAATGACAGCAGTGACATCTCTGGGAGTTTACTGCGTAGCAAGATGCTGCAGGTGAAACATGTGTAAAGACATGGCGAGACGCTTCCGGCAGGCCTCCAGAAAGGGGGACTCGCCTGTCGGGGGTTTCTGGAAGCTGTGCTCAGCTGTCAGACAGACTATGAGCCCTTTCTGATACACCCCAGGACTGGACGTCTCACATACTCTGCTTTTAGAGTAAAGAATGCAACCACTGTCCAGCGATGACAGGATAAACCCCCTGCGAGGAAGCCGTCGGGCCGCGTCCACATCAGGCGCCCAGGCGACGTGCGGATCGAATCACGAGTGGCATTAGCTCCATTTTACCCCTCCTGCCAAACGGAGCGAGCCAATCGAGACTGGGCACAAGGAGGGCGGGGGCCAATGGGAAGGCGGAATCCGCGATCGTGGCCTGGGCTTGCGTTGCCGGCTCTGTTCCGACCTGCGCTGGCGGCGTATCAAACGCAGTCGGGAGATTTACTCTGGGGAGACAGTAAGCCACACCCACCACCCTCCGCCCACTGCATTCCTGCCGTCGCCGCGCTCACCCACCCCCAGGCCGTCTGTGGGGCTTGCCGGAAATGGAAAGCATGCTCGTACCTGGGTCCCACGCCGCCGTCTCCGGAGTCCTGGCTCCCCGCCTCACTCGGCGTGCCCACGGACTTGGAGGTGGGAGACGTAGGCGGCGGGACTAGATAGTGAAAGAGACAGGTATCTGCCGTTACTATCCGCAGGGGTTGGGACGTCTGGATGGAAGCTGGGGCGGGCATGGGAGTTGGGAGGGGGGCGGGACACAAGAAAAAGCAAAAGCACAAAAAAAAAACACAACAACATGGAAGGGGATGAACAGAAAGAGGGAGAGAGAGAGAGAGAGAGAGAGAGAGAGGGAGAGAGGAAATGTATGGTTAAACTCCATGCTTGGAAGTCATGCAGAAATGCAGTTAACACTCAGACAGGCAGGATGGCGTCCACAGGAACCAAACAGAGAGGTACAGACAGGACCACAGCAAGACAGACGTGACATCTGACGGCGGTGCGGCTGCATGGAGCCGCTACAGACACACATGCTAATGTTAGCATGGTATCAGCATGAAATCAGGACATTGTCGGCATGGTATTACTGAGATATTTCAACACTGCTCCATAAGCAGCAGAAAGGGCCAGAATAAAGGGCAGAGAAAACACAAGCATCTCACATTTCCCACTTTACTTTCAAATCCAAAACCACAAATGTGAAGATCTCTTTACGCACAATAATCTCTGTGTTATAATGATGTATCCAGGCATACAGAGCTCATAGAGATAAGAGAGTTATCATAAGGGAGCAGGATGTACCCATCTTTAACACAGGCCACCATAAACCAAAGATTAAATTACTGAAATGCTGTAACTGTCCTGTTCCCATTTTACAGCCCAAAAGACCAGTCAGTTCTGGTGGCACACGGTAAATATAGCTTATTCAGGCAAAGTAATGTTCTAATCTCAATAATAAGGGGCCACAATAGGACATCGGCATAAATACAAAAGACAGCCACACAGCAACAGCATGGGATTAATACTGGCTGAGAAAGTAAAAGAAGAAATATCACTAAATGGCCAATGTTAAATAATGTTAACGCTAAAAATATGAGCTTAAATAAATCATTAAGAAATGTTAGGAAGCATGACTAAAAAGATGAGGCTATTACTAATTGGGCAGTGACACTTTGGCATCTTTAAAATTAGCCATTCAGGTCCAACTCAGAAGATCTATTATGCGTAAACACAGTAGGAAGTACAAACAAAACATGCTAATTTTAATCATGAAACTTGAAAATGGGTAATAATGGGTCCCTTCGATTCACAACATAGGCAGATGCTTGACAGAGCACTCAGATCAGCCAAGATGATTACCGTGCAATAACGGGCTAAATCTGTCAGTAACATTTCTGAGAAGACCAGGCAAAAATGAAGGGCCATAAAATGGCCTGTTGGCTCTCTCAGAACTATTAACACCAGACTCCTCCTAACAATACTTCAGAGAACCATTACTTTAGCCACATAGCATTTATTACTTCCTGACAAAATGATGCTGTGGTTCTCGCCACACAGCTGAATCAGCTGTGGATGACTTCTGCCCCCTAGTGGAAATTAAGCAAGTGTCAAACAAACATCAAGGTTAATTGCTAAACTCTTATATAACTGGACTGCCTCAAGCTGGGAGATTGGCGAGTTCTCCTGCACCGGCGCTCACCAACAGGAGCTTCTGGGGTGATCCCCATGCTCTGCAGCAGAGCCTCAGCATCCCTCCTCTTTTTCTCCAGGTCAGAATCATCCTGGGGTGGCAGCGTCTCCTTCTTCTGGTCGGCCTGGAATGGGGGCAACACACAAGTACCTTTCAGAGTTTACCTAATGACCTAAAAGGCATGTCTGTGACCTTAGGGGGGTGGAGAAGTGTCCTCCTTTATTTAAAAATAAATAAATAAAATAAATAAATCAAAAGGTGGCAACCCAACTTGTGATTGGTAATTTGACTGACGGAGTCAGGCATCGCTAGTTGGTCAAGCAAAGACACTGTGAGGAACAATTATGAGATTCTGAAAAGGATGATTGATCCAATTTAGTTTTTGGGACAACAAAAGGAATTTAATTGTTCTTTTCCACCAAAGCAGCAGTGCCAGTGCCGAGCCAGTGACTTGGAAATGGTTCCACGCTTTTTTTCCCCCCACTGCAGATTACCTGATGCCAGCGCTGAGAAACTGCAATTTTGCGGTGCCATGTCTGAAACAGAGAACCCCAGCTGGCGGCGTGAGTTTGTCGGCTAAAATGCGCTCTACAGTTCAGCAGAGCCGCATTTGTTATTTTCAGCGTTTGATGTTGTTTTGTATGATTTGAGTGTTTGCTGAAAACATCCATAAATTAAAAGGAGAGCTGAAGAAAGGAGGCTACATTTGTGGAACAGAGTAAATCATTAACATAGAACACACTAACAAAACTGCAAAAGCAAAAAAAAAAAAAAACTCACAAAATGTCCCCGCATGGAAAAACTTTGTAAGTGCCCCACCTCACTGTTCTGTATGCATTGTTGGAATCCAGCCTGCAAAGACTCTGATGAAAGTGATGTTTTCAATGAACTGCATCCAACTGAATCTAAGCTTAAGTTATCATTACCCAAAACATTCTTCAGCAAAAAAAAAAAATTTAACTAAAAAATGTTCCATGCCCATTGTCGTGTGTGTACTCGACATCTGTAATACTTTCTTTTGAACTAGTGGAAATGTGGGCCGGTTCTCAGGTATGCCATCCGGGCACCACCTGAGAACGAGCTCTGTCAGCATTGGCACGGCATTAGTGGAAGAGACATATTAGTTCCCATGTACATACTTACATATCAGATACCGTTTTACGAATTTCCTTTTTATATTAAAATTACACAGCAGATTTTCTCCATATCACATGGCAACAAAATCCAAAATATTTTCATAGCGAGAAAAATGTATACTATCCTTTGTTGTCAAAGTTTTCACTCCTATTGTGTAGCTGCAGTTAGTGTGCATTGAAATACAAGATAATAAATTCGGAATGGGAGAGGTATTACACATTATGAATATGTGCATAAATGCTGCTTATTAACAAGCACAGTATTAAGATTTAGATTAACATAAAGGCATAATTAATTACTTCCTGACAAATTAATTGTCGGAATGTGCTATAAATGAATAAGTATACTTGCAGACCTACATATCACAACAAGGACTCACAGCAAATCAGGGAAAAACTCATTTATAATCTTTCACATCTGCAGGTCATCCATCCAGCACTACCAGAAACTCTACCGGTCGGTAACTGTGGGATGAGTCCGGATTAGATGGGCGGAGCAAGTGACGGGCTGGCTGAGGAATACAATGTTGTCATTTCCGACAGCACCAAATCTAGTTGTATAATTAATAGTGGAACTTCTATCTGTCATGTTGTAAAAATCTGAATGCCTTTTTAAGAGGAGCTGGCTCGTCTGCTGCGGGCCCCCTCCAAGCAGACCACTGGCTCGTCTGCTGCGGGCCCCCTCCCAGCAGACCACCGGCTCGTCTGCTGCGGGCCCCCTCCAAGCAGACCACCGGCTCGTCTGCTGCGGGCCCCCTCCAAGCAGACCACCGGCTCATCTGCTGCGGGCCCCCTCCCAGCAGACCACCGGCTCGTCTGCTGCGGGCCCCCTCCCAGCAGACCACCGGCTCGTCTGCTGCGGGCCCCCTCCAAGCAGACCACTGGCTCGTCTGCTGCGGGCCCCCTCCCAGCAGACCACTGGCTCATTTCTGCAGGATTTCCGGAGCCCCCTGCGAAGCACTGCCACACCTTGCCTTTTACTTAATTGCAGGCACAGGTGACAATTCAATATCCGCTCACCTCCTTCTTCTTTCGCTCCTCCTCTTTCCTCTTCTTTTCCTCCCTGATCTGAGCCAGGCGCTGCTTCTTACGCTCCAGCTCCGCCTTCAGCTCGCTCTTGTCCGACATGCTGACAAAGCTGGGAAGATCCACAAAGCGCAGGTTAAGGTTTCGTGAGCCTCTCCGGCCCATGTGCTGACTGATACAGCACTAACAGCAAGGGAGAACTAACCTTTGGGCCTGTGTGGTTTTAATGAACCAACACTGACTGCTCTATTTCTTTTTTGACAGATAGTGTTAACAAGCTATTATTTATTAAGTGAATGGTATCGGTATGGTTACATTTAGACTGGATCATGACTGCCCTCTGGTGTCTGATTTAAAAATTACACCAGCAGCATAACTCTGACCACCTGGCCCTGGAGAACTATTCCGCTACCCATAAGCCTCAGTTAAACCCCTTTTTTCTGACCCACTCAATCTCAAGCTGCACAATGTGCCCTCAAAGTGATTAGGTGCATAAGCTGAAGAGTCTCTTTGTCATTCCTCTTAACAGCCCTGCCTCCACTGGAGGACGGCCCCTGTGTGTTTCACTGGCCGACTGGAGAACTGTCTCAAGAGATTGCCATTAATTGCAAAACTTTGATTTAATTTACTAAGTGCCACTTATATTGCTTGTTTAAAATAAAAAATAACATAAAAAATAAATTCAAAAGCTTGATGAAACTTTTATTAAACATTACAACTGAACTGGCTTAGAATGGTATTTTCTGCATAT
>JAODKF010000040.1:10622388-10647842 GCA_026779585.1 Mormyrus proboscirostris
TCAACAATTAAAATAAAAACATGGAGGGGAGAGAGGGAAAGAGGGGAATATAGGTTAAACTCCATTGGTGGGCCTTCGTGCGGTAATGCAGAACTCATTAACATTCCATAATTAGACAATTAATAACGACACGCATGGCATTTTAATGCTGCTTCACATTAGCTACCTTCTGCGCCAGTAAAAAACACACGTAATTAGCATAATAAAAGTGTTAACAATTCTACCATTTTTTAATTCAAGAGAAAACGAAACGTACAGAGGTGAGTAATATTGCTCCAGAGATTCTATACTCATCCCTGTACACCAGCATTAGATGGGAGCTTAAAACAGAGGTGATTTATACAAGGCTGTGCAGCCCGGGACTGGGAGAAGTATTAAAAGAGCTACTGCAAAGTAGCAGGAGTTATTCACTGCTGGCTTCATTTTTAAAAGTACATAAATACCACACACAATGTAGTCCTGCCTAGGAATGTGTACCGTGGACCACTTGCGCCCCCTAGTGTTACATTTATGAAGCGGATCGGCCCCAGCATCAGTGTGGCAGCTGTCCGTCCACCAAGAGAACTTCAATAAGGACAAGTCACCGGTGCCCCGAGTGGTGACAGTGACTGCGGTGAGGCGACAGAATGATGGATCGCCCAAAGATGCGCAGGGCGCCCTTACCGACAGGAGCCTCGGGGGTGATCCCCATGCTCTGCAGCAAGGCCTCTGCCTCCCGCCTCTTCTTCTCCAGGTCCGAGTCGTCTGGAAGCGGCCCGGCATCTTTCCGCTGGTCCGCCTGTGGGAGACGCAGAGCACGGACACATTCCCACACATCCTCATTGGATCCTGCCTGACCTGCGCTCACAGGGCTCCCCCAGGCCGCCTACAAGCTGGTATCTCCTCACCATTAAAGGGCTGGTGTTGGCTTTCTGGTACCAAAAATCGTGGGGCCAAAGCTCATTTCAACCAAACCTAGATAGACGATGGATGTACTGAAACTCTTTAATGTTTTGAACATATGTTATTTGAGGACAGTCCAAACAGACTTATCTTCTGGGATCCTACAGACCTGTGAGGGTGTGGCATGAATCGACAGATGGCACTTTTTGGGTATTATCTCAAACACCCACCTGGTGCCCATTAGCTAATTATTCAAGTATGATTGTTTTGTCTCAATGAACAACCAATTGTACTTTTAAATTCACAATCGGCACCAAAACATTCAGATGTAGAACCTGTAGTGAGACTCTAATAAAATACAAACCATCACAGTTTGGACCTGGTCTCCATTATTTTAATTGGTTTACGGCCTTGTTTCCCAATCCGGTCCCCGGGGACCCACAGTAACTCCAGGTTTTTGCTCCCTCCAAGCTCCCTGCCATACAGTACACATTTTTGCTCGCCCTGGGAGCTGGGAGGGAGCAAAAACATGGACCGTCTGTAGGTCCCCGGGGACCAGATTGGGAAACACTGCTTTACGGTGTCTGTGAATCAACGGCATTTATCAGAGGGCTGGCAGAGGGTCTGATGTGGACCCCACACCATCCAGCCACCAGCAGGAGCTTCACCTCCTTCTTTTTCCGCTCCTCTTCTTTCCTCTTCTTCTCCTCCCTGATCTGGGCCAGGCGCTGCTTCTTCCTCTCCAGCTCTGCTTTCAGCTCACTCTTGTCCGACATGCTTGCTGTGGAAACTGCGAATGGAGACACAGAAACACCATGTTAACAGACTCTTTCCCCACACAGCAAAGACAGGAGCTTGGTCACACAGCTCAATATGAACAAGCTATTCCTAGATCAGGAACCAAAACACATGCACCCCCGCCGCCCACAAGCGCTCGCGGCGCTTACGCACACTTCGATCTCATTCGCTCGATTATTTTGCTCATCGGTCGGGGTCAGATGAAGGACTTGCGGGCACATGCTGCCATCTAGACTTTGCCAGGGGTCTTCCCATCAGCGCAGCCCCTGACCACCTGGTCTGTAAGCCTCTCTCTTACACCAAAGCCCCATTCAGGAGCCCTTTGTGTGTCCCGCTCTGTGCCGCGGCCCACAATGCACCCTTATGGAGATTATGGGCATAATCTGAAGAGTCTCTTTGTCTATTGGCTGGGAGCATTTAGCTCACAGCACCTGACCCTTTCAACTTCCTCTATACCAACCACTTCACTGCATTTTTCTTAACTGTGAAACTTGAAACTAATTAAATTAAAGTGCCACCTCTTCTGCATTAAACACGGGCATCAAGGATGTTTAAAAACCATATATTGCATTCAGAATTTTCCTTATGTCATTGAGCATTGATGAAAACGAACCATATTGCTTTTTCCGTAAGTGACAGCTGTGTGCGACTCAAAAATTAGGTAATACAAGCTGTATTCAGCACAATCTCATTCATCACTGTAGAGAGAACAGCATGCACTGACATTCCGCCAGTTTAAATCACAGGACAAACTGTTTTATGTTCGGTTTAACTGATACATACACCAGAACAAAAGCGCATAGTGTGGTCTCTTGGTAATCACATTTATTGAGACCCTGAGGGCCGTGTTAGACTCCTGCTTTCAAAAATGCAAGCGATTGGCTGAAAATGATAAAACCATCACCTCCATTGCAGGAAGATCATGTACAGCACAATGGGATGACAGTTCCTCATAATGCCTAACAAGATGAATTCAAGTCAAATTAGTAGGTTCTAAGTACCATCACAAGATTTCATATATAAATTTTTCTGCTTAATTTTCATATACGTAAAAATCTTGAAAGCAGTAACACTACAGACTATAAAGAGCAACAAACTGAAACCTGCTTAATGAACAAGCCTGAAAGATTCAAATTCCAGACAAAGGGAACCCCATTCTTTCCTTTGATACGCCAAAGTGGCTGTCTAAGTACTACTCTTACGGTCTTCGTTTCATCTTTCACTCTAGCTTAAAACTGCAGTGCCATCTTGTGTAAATAACTCTGGCAGTCTCCAGTCAAGCTAATGACACGTACGAGTGCTACCGTGTAAACAGCCTTTAAGGCGCAAAACAGACGGGCGTGCACCGGTGAGGCGCCGCCTAGCCGTGGTATAATAAATAAATAAATACCTATATACAAAAAGAGAGAAAGAAGAAAAACAATGACTTCATGAATGACGGGGCCCAGTCTGTAAAAAACAAACAAAAAAACTGTTTGCTCATCTCTGACAAAATAACGTAGTATAATGAAATTTGGGCTTTACTACAGAGTGCATTGAATGACATCACTGTCCCTGTTGCTGAATGACATCTGTCACTGCTGACAACGCTGAGTAAACAGACAGAGAGACAGACATCAGATAGATAGATAGATAGATAGATAGATAGATAGATAGATATTCTAGTACTGCATAAAACCTATCACCTATTCATTAAACAGCGCTATAATTACGGGAACCACCATCTCAGAAACGTAGTGGCTGTACAGCTTTAGCTTCCACTTAGCATTATGCTACCAAGACTAGGAATAGAAGATAAATTATAATTTATTTGCACTTCAGGGATTATCTTCTCTTCGGAGCTTCGAAGCAAATGATGGTCTGCAGCCCCACCCAAATCTCTGTGTACTGAAGGGAAATCAGTAGATACAGTGCGGAAAAACACAAGTTCGCCGCAAGACATGATGCAATTTGTGTTTGTCTTAAACATATTTTTGGAGATATACCCTTCCAACCACAGAATATGGAACTGTTAAGTTATTATAAACCAATTTCCCGACAATAAATAAAAGCTAACTACTTAGCAACGGCTAGTCCAGACTTAGTCAGCTTCCCGGCTATTCATTAACGAACTGCTATGTGGAAGCTGAACGGCTAAGATAAGAACAATTATTAATATCGCATCGGCAATTTATTTATCTTGAACTAACCTGAGGGAACTCCTGGAGTTTTTTTTCCACAGATGAATGTCCTTTGAATAAACTGTCTGGTACCTTTTTTCGGATTTGTTACAGTGGTGCAAAGATGGAGAGTTACGGATTCCGAAGAGGGACAAACTGCACCTTGTGGCATAACATGTGCGCGCCCTAGCGGTCCTCGGGCACTCCGCGGAAAACTTATCCTAACAAGAGCGCTAGAATATGGGCCTGGTGTACCAGTACGTCCCACCTCTGCTCTGTTTTTATGTTCTCCTTCGGTTTCCTCTCGCAGTCCTTAGACATGCACTAACGCAGATGCTACATTGCCTATAGTAGGCTATATGTGTGTGCCCCTCCGGTGAGCTAGTAACACATCCAGACTGCCCCGCGTGTTATGGGATTGACTCCAGGCCCCTTGTACTTCATTAGCAATTAAGGAGATGAATGAATAAATGAGCTGATGATTAAAGTTTGACGAAATTCTATAGAAATACCCGCGAGGGCAGGGATAGTTGCATAACATGGAAAAGAATTGGGGTCATTTATGGACTTTGGAACATTTTACACATAACAATTAAATCAAACTGTACAAATAAAACACACGCTATTGCAATATTCCGTTATTCCTTCTATATTTTATGTGAAACAAAAGGTGTTTAAAGTTCCGTAGTGATACACAGAGGAACCAGGAAAAAATAATTTTGTGATACATTTTATCTTCTGCTTTGAGCGCTTATACGCTCTTATACAGTCCACGTGCCGCAATCAGTGTAACGTAAAATATAAATAATGTGGTGAAACGACTTTCAATCTTTGCTGAATTATCAAGTGCAGAATCTTATCAGCTTTACAAGAGAACATTTCCTCTATTCGTCATGGATATTTTAACAGTGGTCAGAATCCATGTTAATGACAGGAGAAATAATCAAGACGTCTGAAACATTAGTTTTGATCAATTAAAATGGAAAAAATGTGCATTTGAATTTAATTACCCTGTCAACCGTTTTGACAAGAAATGGAAATGAAGGATTCCAGGCTGCGGATCATCAGGGACACAGTAAATGTTTCCCAGCATGACGTTCCGTAAGCTCCCGACATTGAGCACAATCCACTGTGAAGAGCCGTATCTCTCTTGTTAAATCAGCCGATCCTTTCCAGAAGAAAAACGCTGCCTGTGATGTTTTGAAACTTTTTTACAGCCCTGGAAATGAACACTAACCTGAATATGTTAAGAGAACCGTTTATAATGAAATTCTCTCTTTTCTTTAACTGTTATGCTCATCGCTTGCTTTCAGCGTAAATTTGCTATTTGATATGTAGAAACCTTTTCATTATTTGCATATGTAAATGCAGAGCTCTCTCTTTTTCATCGCCTATGAAAGTGTGTATTGGACTGGGGGGGGTATTCTATTTTCAATGCCATCAAAAAAAAGTAGTACGATCAAAGAATAAAGTGGCTATTATTTGAATATATAAGGAATATCCTATGGGACAAGATGATTATCGGGCTCTGCACCGTGAGAAGATGTGAAAGTGCTGTTGTGACGAAAGAATCGCGTGCCTGTCAATCGGAATGTCATTGAGGTAAGAGGGGCTCGTAATTACGTGTCAGACACGTTTTCCGAGGCAGGCGAATTTCAGCCCTGGGTACCTCGATCAATTAAAAAAGAAAAAAAAAGGATTTTCAACACTTCCTTCGTAAGTATTTGATTTGACCGGAAGATATCTACGATTGAATACATCAATCCATCCATACATTTTCTATACCCGCTTGTCCTGTGCAGGGTCGCGGGCACGGCTGAACACACTGTTACTGAGAGACAAGCGATTTTTGGTGATGGTACGGGCATCTTTGAATGATGGGGTTTTCACGACCGATATTCTCTTACACCTGCATCTTCACGGGCATCGGAATGACAGGAGAATTCAACACGGTCTTAATATGCAACACATTTTTTAACGGCCAAATATATCTTAATAAAATATAATCCTTCCCTTATTAAATCTTCTCATTTACCTCACTGAATTCACCTCTTGAGAACAATAAAGTTCAGGGTAAGTTCAAAGAGACGAGAAAATAAACATTTAATTCTTCAGACAATCTTACAGCTTTTCTTTGGACCCCACGAGTGTCTAGGTGAATTCCGGCCAGTGTAGATTCGCAGACGGGCAAAGGTTGTTTTTAACTACTCAAGGGCGACTGACAGCAGGTGAACATATAACCCAAAAACAAGCTGGAAAATGGCAGGTAATTCGTTTTTGCTGGTGTTAGCCACCTAGACCGAACTGTTCCTTCTACCAGCTGCATACCAAAGGCAGCGTCTCAAATGTCCAGCAGGGGGCGTTATGACAACACGTCTATTTGGATGTGCTGCGGCCCAAAGCACGTGCCCACCTCCTCCTGATCTCAATCGGTTACTGGAAAAGTAACCACACGGATCAAATTTGATTTGGTATTTGGTAAAATTACTGGTCATTGCTGGCCTAATACCCACTGGTATCCCATGTATTTCACACAGATGTGACTGAATAAAAGAGTGTTAGAACGAGCCTCATCACCACCCTGCGTCCACAGCAATTTGAATGCCAGTATGGCAGAAACAGGTTTATCGGGACGAACTTGACCTAGAGCATTTTAAAAGCACTTAACTTATAAATAAAGTATAGTTACGTGGTAGATGAATTGCATATTTATAGGGAGACATTTTGAATGAGTACGAATTACCCAATGGCGCATGTTCCTGTAGCTGGGAGTCATCTGATCCAAAGCCTCAACGCAGCAACTCTGCTGACTAAACACATTTACAAGGCAGATTCCAAAAGGTTACATTACCGTATTCACATTGGTTAACCTAGACAGTACTCCGGTTTTTATTATAAAGCACGCTCAACTGCCCAATGGACACAATGGAGGTATTTGCGTGGAATTCTACGAAAACACGTTGTGCTTGTGAACCATCTAATTTTAAGCATTAGATAGCCTATTCACATCCGATGAATAGGCTATATAATGCAAGGCTGAGTTACGTTAACTTTATAGGACGTAAACCAATTCTGGTATGATTGAATCGTTACTTTAAATATCAAAATATGAATTACAGTACTCAGATTTAGAAAGTGATTAGAAGCGATAGATAAATGCTTTGCACTATAGTGTCTGACATTTTGTGATTTTTGTTAAATATCCCTAAAAGTGCTCAAGTAGCAAAAGCCAGTTTTAAGCGTTCCATATGAACCTTTATATGAATCATAAAATTTGAGGAAATAATCAAACATGCCACCGATTCCTTGAATAAGACTGAATTCCGTTGCGATCAAAACGATACGAATCCGGCCAGACCGGCCAGAGTCCCACGCCATATACTGTTTTGAACTGAAAACCCGGGTCAGCACAAATGTGGCAGAGTCGAAATCTACTGCAAAAGCTGCCAGAAAGGAAAACTGAAATTGCTTGTAATGCTCCATTTCCGGCCATAAATGTAATGCGCGGCATTAAAAAGCAGACATATCTAAACATGTAAACAGAACCGGAGGAATTTCGAAGTTGTGAGTCTTCAATACACATACCATAGCTAACTCTAGGAATTTAAACCATTTTAACACCTATTTTTAAACAACAAGCATCAGCTTTATACGGCATAACAGCGGTTTTCAAAATCGTATTTTAAAGACATGAACATATGGTTACGCTGTTTGTGTTCGATTTTTTGGAACTCAGTCCATTCAATTAAACACTGCATGTGAAAAATATGTATAGTATTAGGTGTCCCATGTCATGCTTAACCTTCTCCTAGATATACTAATTATATTTTTATGGGATCACATGGGATTGTTACAACATATAAATAATACAATATGTTTTGCTGTATTATCTGCATTTACTTGGCTCATTTTAGATTTCGGCTGTGGTTTCAGGAGGTTATTAAACGGTTTCCTGCGTGTTTTTGTTCGTTTATTGCCACTCTCATGACAGAACTGGTCTGGATAAGAAAAGAAATTTGGACCCTTTGCAAAGGTTTAATATTTATTATATCACTATATGTCAATATAAATATTATAGGTTAATTTCAACCTTGTCTAAAACTCAGTGAAGATCAGTAACATGAGAAGCACAGCTAAAAATATATACATTTAGAAGGTAAGACATGCAGTAAGTCCTCCCCTCTGGAAGCACTTCAGGAAGAGGAAGAATGATTTATAACAGGACAGTACTGACTATACCACCGGGTTTGCCTGGGGAAATGCTTCATTAGCATTCACTCATGTTGCCATGGAGACCGGTGTCGGCCATCCTTTCGTCCTCTTTTAGAGTCACTGCCAAAACTGCAGAAAGATCAAGCCTGGTCTCATGATCCCCTCCCCCTTCCAATCGCGTCATTTTAATAACACGTTGTTATAAATTCTCTACAAAATGAAATGCTACACATTCTAACTGATAAAAACTGCAAAGATATCCTTTGCCCTAATCTTATATACTCATTAAAGAAATATATCTTTGTTCTTCTTGTATGTATTTTGCGCTGCGGTATATATATGATTTTTGTTTGCAATCCCTGTACTGAAAACAACTTAGGAAATTTCTTTGGAATTGTTCTGTTATGGGGCCTGAATTTGAAGTGGGATCTTATGTGTCTATTAAGGGGAAAGACATGAAAAAGTATCTAAAAACTCTGTGGCTTAAGGTTTTTTGGTGGATCAACTCGGCTCATATTTTAATTTCTTATTGATTCAAATATTTTTGTTGCGCATAAACTGTCTCTTTATACACCATCACCCTTTTGTTAAGTTTATCAAAATGCCCGTAACAGCAAATAGGAGCAGTTACTTTTTGTTTAGATGTGCTGGTGTTCCATCCAGGGTGTAATCCTGCTGATAAAGTTAGAAGAACGATGGATGGATAGATTTTGATGATGTCATCAGATGTTTGTTCATTTTTATGTTTCTCAAAATTGTCAAATTAATGAATCAAAATAGCCCAAGCCTGGGTTTAGTGCAGTGTAGTGCCTTACACCTCCAGTGTGGGGCGTCCTTGTTCATTGTACGTGGAGTTTGTATGTTTTCTTCTGGTGTCTAAAAACATGCGGTCAGGCAGCCTGACATCTTTAAATCGCCTGAACCCTGGGGGGGGGGGGGGGGGGGGGGNNNCGGAAAGAGCTGCCAGACACCCCCCCCTTTTGTGCCCCTGGTCCTGCTAGGAAAGACTCCAGGATCACTGCCACATTCCTGCCTGGATTGATACATAACCCCCTCACCTCTGAACTTTATAGGTTATATGTTTATAATTAAGGTAATGGATACCATCCCTACTTAGGGTACCTGCGTTAGAAGCTTAAATTATTTAAATCTTAAAGAGACTTTTGTTTCTGTAAACATAACACTACAAAATGGACAATCATAGCCAGAGAAAAGTGTCATATTCCATTTTCCAAAAGAAAAAAAAATAAAGAAAGAGTGTAGCCTTTATGACAATATGTTCACACTGCTTCATATTCATTTTCTTTAAGAGACAGAAAAAAAAAAAAACATCCATGGAACTGAGCTTAATGTTTACCAAGGCAGAATGTGTTTAGTGGATCCTGCCAAGTTTTGGGAAATGAAGGAGAACTGTGCGTTCTCGATACTGTGAAAACATTCTCATTTCATTTGGCCTTACGCTGCAAAAAAAAAAAAAAAAAAAGTCCCAGGAGGAATCTGTCAGCTCATGTATTGTGTTAAACTGAGTCTTGACAAGTTAAACAAAACACGTGACAGCTGCAAAAATGTGTTATTCATTTTATCTTCTGATTCTGGGAACTACTTCTGTGTAAATCGTTTTCGTTACATCAGCTGCTAACTATTTTTGCGCTTGTCCTCGTCGGCTCCCTGGCCTTCTAATGGATTATTTCTCATTTCACAGATATCCCTAAAAGGTCAAATGGCAAATATCCAAATTTGTATTGCCTGATTTCTATATATATGCCCGTGTCTATGTGTGTAAATAACAGTGCAATAAAAGGAAACTCAGATCTTACCTTGGAAATACAAGAACACATGACTCATATACTGCTCATTACAATAATATTTGTTCTGCACGTAACCTCTAATCTCTAATCTAAGTGGAATTGACCCATGCAGGTGGGATTTGGTGTAATGCAAAGGGATAAACTCATTTTGCTAAATCAGGACCTAAGAAAAAGCCAAAATAGGCAAAATTCTTGTCAGAGGTGTAATATTTTTGTGGCTTTATTGTCATCTGTGTGATTTTGTCAATTAAAATTGATACGATAATACAGGATTAATCTTAAAAAATTACTAATAAGAAATTGCAGCAACAGATATTTTTTTATTATTATTGGTACTGCAATGCAACACACTGGACAAGTGGACTGGTTACACCTATAGCACAGATTGAACATGTTCGCAATATGTACTCTATGCAAGAAGTGAAGTGCACATTCAATATACCTCACACATAGCATATCCCTTCAACACTGATAGAGTGATAAAAACAGAGAGCTATAATCAGGAGACTTTTTAAAAAATAAATATTTAGCAACACAATGGACTAAATAGAATGTTTAACTTCAGGTCACGGAATCCCAGCCCTGGTCCTTGTGATTACATGCTCAAACGACACCATGAGAAGTGATTTACGGCGCTAACAAAAAATCAATTAAGATCCAGTCCCACTACACGCTTGAGCAAAGTCCTTGTGAGGCAGAGTCTCACCAGATAGCATGTGTGCCCTGGTGCAGAGTTTGCTCTGTGTGGGTCTGCCGCCATTATTTATGCATCATTCAGCTTCCTGGAAGCTCCTGGTCTACCTCAACTGTTCTATCTTTCAATGAGTCAAATAATTTTCCAGGATTTGAACTTTCCAGTGTTCTCCATAGCAGATCCTTTTAATCACTATTTGACAAATATCAAATCTCCACCAAAACATACGTCACAAACTGCTAAATTAACATGGGATTTTATCGTGTAGGCGTCTGCGTGTGACGGCTACTGGCTGTTATATGAACGATATGATCAGCCAGGAAACGTGACTCATGCTATCAGAGATCAGGCCTAACATTGTGCCCTGAATCTCGACACACTAGTGCGTTTGGTGGCTTTCTGGCTGCTGTCGGCATGGCCTCTTATTAAAGACTGTGGTTACTGACTTACGGACAAACAGCTGCAGTCATTTACTGGCATGTGACTGTAGAGGACTAAAAGGAGTTTGCAGCATATGTTTACAACTATAGCACGTTAAGCGTCACAGTGGGGCGGCTCTGTGTGTAGCGGCTCTGTGTGTAGCGGCTCTGTGTGTAGCATTGCAGGTTTAAATCCCACCCGCTTTGTCTGTGTGATATATGTCTGCTGGCCGCAATAGCATGACTTTTGTCATGTATTCCAAAAACAGGCAGTTAGGCTGATTGCTGTCTCTAAATCGCCCCTACTCCAGCATTTAGTGTCCATCCATGCCTTGTCTTTTATGCCACTATGGGTTGGTTCCAGGTTGCGCAGTACTGAGTAAACTATTTAAGACAGGGCTCTTCACATCTGGCCCTCGATTTCAAATCCAGGCCTTGTTTTCAGTTCTCCCAGGTAATTAGTTTAATAATTACCGATTCTGATTGGCCAGAGGCTTCACACCTGGCTCACAGGTAAAGGAAGGCTGGAAGACCAGCAGTGCTTGGCCCTTAAGGACCGCGATTTGAACGGCGGGGTTGAATAACCCTGCCTCTCCCAACCCCGAATCGGGCAATTTAGTAGAGAAGATGAACGGATGACCATGATTTTCATTATTTTATCTTCCATTTTACTCTATTTTCTGTTGCATGAATCATATGAAACACGTGAAATCTTTAAGTCTTTTTTAATGTGCTACCCAATGTGAGAGCTGGCCTTAAATTATTTATCAGCCTCCATTATTTGAGACCAGAATGTGGCTCTGTGGTTTAGGCACCTGTGCCTTGACCAGAAAGTTCTTGGTTCCAAATCCATTCCCAGCAGAGTGATCTTACCACCGGGCTTCTTAGCAAGGCCTTCACACCCAAGAGCTTCAGATACTTGCAGACTTCCTCAGCTGTATGTGTTACAGATTTAACAAAATTACGAGTTTTATTGCTGTATTTTTGAATTATCAAGAGAAGGAAAAGCTTCAATGAAATAAACAAATACTGATTAAATGTGTCCAAGAAATATGAATTTATTTAAAACAACATTATAATTTGACCATTTAAAGGAAGAGGATCATTAATCTATGTCGAAAGGGCAACCAGTTCAGTATTTCTCGCTCTCTTGATACCAGAAGCCTGAATATAAACACAATCCACATGCTTGTTTATCGATTTATTTAATGATTCATATTCATATATTTATATATTTTTAGGTCATACACAACTTTTTTTTTTACAATGAGTTTTGTTTATTTGTTTATTGTTTTTAATCAATCCATGTTCATTTTTATATCAATACTTTTTTTGGCTATAATATATTTTTCCTCTTATAGACTAGAAAGAAAAATAAATCTAGCAGACTGTGGTTTTCGTTGTTGTTCTGGAGAAATTGTTTGCGTTTTGATTCTGCAGCAATGAGCTATCATAAGATCCCTAATTGAACGGGGTGATTCACATCTCCACACACTTGTGTGTCCAGCACTTGTCTGATTCACATCTCCACACACTCGTGTGTCCAGCACTTGTCTGATTCACATCTCCACACACTCGTGTGTCCAGCACTTGTCTGATTCACATCTCCACGCACTCGTGTGTCCAGAACTTGTCTGTCGTTACATAATGATTTGTAATGTGTGCAGACATCTTTTGCGGAACAGCCAGACTGGAAGCAGCTACCGGTTGCGAGGCTTCTAAACAAAGACATCAGTGTCAGAATGTCCTTTTGTGGAGAACTTTTTGTCCTGAGGTTTTAACAGAACCACAAGGGAACCATCTGTCATGTGGTCTCCGGTTTTCTTTGAGCCGTGGAAAGTTATTGACCGCCGATGCATCTTTGGATCAAACGTCAAGAAAATATCCCAATAGCTTGTGGTGGTTCACCAAATGGTCCGCCATCACTTGATGTTTAATATTCAGCATGTGCAGTGAAATAAAGCTTTACATTTTTGTAGCTACACACCAGCAGATACCTCTTCATTATCTTCCACTTTGCTTCCAAAGAGCATTCATGCTCCTTGCTTAAAATGATATTCATTTCTTTAACGCAAAAATGCTTATTAACCCCAAATGCACAACCACAGTTATTTGGAGCATGATTTAGCGAGACAAATATAAAACACCATAAATAATAAAATGCTGTATTCATGGTAATATTACAATTATCACTATGGCTACTATTTTAACAGCAGAAACAATAATAATGCTTAATAATGCTTAATAATGCGGTGCAGGTCTCCCCTGCAGTCCAAAGACAGGCGATAAGGCAAAATTACACACATTGTGTGTTAGTGAATGTGTATGTTATATATTTATATACACTGGCCTGCAGGCTGTGCTGATCCCTGTGCTGAACATGAGAAGCTCCACCTGAAACGAATAATAATCATCATCATCATCAAAAACTGATAAATTATACAGAAGTTGTTTTATATTTATATATTTTTCTGTATATTTTTTTAACTACTGTGGCTCGGCGCCCCACCCTGGGTTATTTTTGTACCCGTAGCTTCCGAGATGATCTGGAGGCTCCGAACCCCCCAACACTGTATAGGACAAGAGGGTGTAGAAAATGGATAGATAGATAGATAGATAGATAGATAGATAGATAGATCATTGCCCCCTTTTCGGTCCCCGTTCACAAAGTTTTTTTGAAGTCGTCAAGCTGACTTTGGAGTGTGATACCTCACTCTTAACCGAGGTGTCTTTTCTTTATCTGAAGGTTTTCTGGTAGCCATTGTCTCCATCCGCAGTCACCTTGACAGAATAAACGTCAGAATAAACGCTAACTTTCTCCTCGTCAGCTGCTCAGCCCCGCCAGACATTTGATGTTTCTGGAAGGCTCTGGCTTTTATCAAATGGCAGCAGCCAGTAAGTCGACTGACTTCATGATGCCAAAGATATTAAAAAGTCACAGTGAGTGCAGTGCAAGGGGTTAGTGTGACAGGACTTAACAGGATCTCACAGGACACGCCTGTGTATTCAACCAGCTACCTGGCACATTGCTTTTAACTAAAATATCTTTTTCATTCTTTGCCATAAGTAATTATTTTTTTTTCCTTGTGGAATATGGATATATAGACATAATACCTAAAATCTGACTGTGGTGACTATATTTCACATTAAAGGGAAATAAAAACATCAAGTGCAGCCACGTTCCTTAGGAATTTTGTAAACACCTCTCAAAACAATTTTACACAAATGTTGACAGGCTCTTGCTGTGCTCTCACTGCCAGTCGTATTCCTTCCCAGCAATCTACTTTTTCCCTACATGCCCAAAATGTTTTTTTGAGTAGTTCACTGTTTCTATAGAAACGCAGCTCAAGCCTAACAATAGGGTTATCAGGTGTGTAACTGGACTTCTGCCCTTTTCTTTAACCAGATAGAATTTGGAATAAAAACAGAATAGTGGTCAGAATACTGCACCATTAACCTAAACACATCATAAGCTGTGACTCCTATTCTCACCCTGCAGAGAAATGATCACACAACTGTACTTCTGCATATAAAGGTTTCCGACATTTTATCTTTTTAGAGAACATATTAAAAAAAAAAATTTGCATGCAAATATTTTGTCAAGAAGTAAGATTAATTTTGAGTGCATTTTTCACTTTGTCATAGAGGCTTCTGGTGTCAATTCCACAACAGGGCCAAGCTGATCTGCTGCATTGAGGGTGTATTTGACATTATGATTCGATGTGATGTTTTTCAGAAAAAGTGGAACAATCAGCAGATTTTGGCCACAGGTGAAACCTTTGCGTTTCCTGTGCAGCATCTTTTTTCATTTTTCATCACATACACACACACACGTCGGGTAAACAAATCCTTATGGGGACCGCTCATTCATTTCAATGGGAAAAATGCTAATGCTAATTATGGCAACCTTAACCCCCACCCAGCCCTAACCATAACCATAAGTAACCAAACAAAATACAAGAGTTTTTGCATTTTTAGTTTTTTCATTGCAGTCACCGATTTTTATAAAATAGAGTTTTCCCTTATAGGGACCAGGAAACCAGCCTCCATAAGGGAAAAAAAACTGATATTTATCACGTTATGGGAACATTGTGTCCCCATAAGGATAGGTAAACCCGCTCACACACACAGTCACACACACACAGACACACACACCTACACAGACATCTACCCAAGCAAAAACCATCGCTGGGTTCCACCTTAACTAACATTCTTTATCTTGCCATTTCGCCCAGTGTAATAGATGCCTCCTCCATCGCTTATCACCCTTTTCATTTCCACCCAATACACGCTCACACCCTGCACTCCTCTTTCCTCTGCCACTCGCCACTCAGAGCACATCGAACTGCATAACGAAGAGAATGGATTCAAGTGCAGAGCAAGGAGTCTGTAAATGATACAATTCAGGAAATGTCCGAGGCCAGGGGGCAGGCAGGGGGCAGGCAGGGGGGCACAAAACAGACAGGTGGGCAGAAATGGGTCCTGAACAAAACCCAAAATCAGGACTGATAAACAGAAACAGGCCGGCGATCAGAACAGGGAAGACACAGGAATGGCAACAAACACTCAGCACCAGCCAAAATTTCAAAGAGAGGAAGAGGGTGTATGTATGTGTTGACTAATTACGATGGGGTGATCTCAATATTCAGGTTACAGCATGGCTGAGCAGGGCACAGTGGAAGGGCCGGCCTGGCTGTAAAATCCGGATTCCAGTGACAGGACACGCTGCTTCACGTCCTCCATTTTACAGCCGGCCAGGCTGTAAAATCCGGATTCCAGTGACAGGACACGCTGCTTCACGTCCTCCATTTTACAGTCGGCCTGTTTGTAAGATCCGGATTCCAGTGACAGGACACACTGCTTCACGTCCTCCATTTTACAGCCGGCCTGGCTGTAAGATCCGGATTCCAGTGACAGGACACGCTGCTTCACGTCCTCCATTTTTCAGCCGGCCTGGCTGTAAGATCCGGATTCCAGTGACAGGACACGCTGCTTCGCGTCCTCCATTTTTCACCCAGATTAGTCACTGCCGCCATTTCCTCTCCAAGCACCCAGCAGGTGGATGAGTTTCATGCTGATTCATGGAAGAGGGTGTGGTCTGACCCTCCTCTTCAATTGGTACCTGACAGATCATCAATACTGCATCGCAGCGGGCGTCCTTCGTTAACTCCGCAAACAGAGAACAACCTCTGACTGTAGTGGAGCAGTGACTGGACACAGACCGATAAGTGGTTAGCCTACTGGTAAACTGGCGATGACTGAAGGGAAAATTATCCATCTGAGTGGTACTAAGCAGACAGCGCTACAGAAAAATAAATAGATTGGTAAATAAAGTTATGGTTCTTTGCTTGTGTGCCCTCTTAAACACTTTTGGTTATATCCAAGGTTACATTTGACTTTAAAATATGAACATTTAGGTCTGATTTTCTAATTTTATTTCAAAAACATGGTGATATTCTCAATTCATAGGAAAGCCTGTAGCATATATGAGGTAATTTGAATTCTGTTTACAGGCTGGCTGCCAGCCAGGACTCCCTGGAAGCCATAATAGATTTTCCTCTATCTCATAATATTTAGATTCACCCTCTTAACCTCTCTTTAAGATGTAGAAATGAATGGGAATGTGTCATTCAGCGCCATGCAAGTAGTATTTTAAAATATAATTTCCCACATTTGAATGCAATACTTTGCATACATTAAACACCCATGCATGTAGTATCTTGATCTATACTGTGCACTTTGAATACTTAGTTTGGCTGTTTATTGATGCGTGTTGGGATCTTTGCTTACATGGCTTGGCTTACTGGCAAGTTTGTAGACTGTTTATGAGATACTCAGTCAGCAAGAGTGAAGCGTCTCGACGAGTAAACACGGAGTACTTATCACAGAATAATGTCTAAGGCAGGTGGTGAATACTATGGCATGAATAGTGTGAGAACACATCTCACTTTGATTGGTGTAATGTTTTTTTTTTGTTATAATACAGAGACCCCATTTCAGTTTGTTCAGAGGCATCTTAATAATACAGTGAATTTATCATTACTATCCTCCAGTATTACAGAGTAAATGTATGACTTAAGCACATTCAGTTTATAAATATTTGTATAGACACACCTCAGTGCCTCAGTCCGATTCTGATGTAGCTTACGTGTGAACAATGTGGTTACATTTTTCCGATGTGTACTATTCTTCTGGCATAAACATCGCAACGGGTCGTTCCATGTTGAGAATACAAAAGCACAATATGATCATGATATGATAATATGAACTGGCCTGCCGCTGTCAGAATACAGAGACAGATTCAGCTGATGAATCCAGTTACTTCAATTTAAATGTCAGCCTTTTGTGTGGGATTTCGGTTTTTTTGGAGAACAACAAGAGGTTGCAAGGCAGAAATGAAGGCGCTCTCCTCCACCACGCACGCACATATCTTAATGTCTTATCTATATTCTTTCTCCTAGAGTCATAGCCTCTTATTGGCCTGAGAAATACCCCCTGCTCCTTCTCAAAAGCAGATAGATCTGCCATATAGCTGCTGCCACTGTTTCTGTTTATCATTTGTATGGAAAGCAGCCTCCAGCTGTGCAGGAAAATCCTTTCTTCGGCGTTTATTCCCTGGTCATTTTTTATTTCAGTGTATTCGACCTGTCATCATTACTCCAGATTTTTTGTGATTTTTTTATTATTATACCTTGTTAGTACTTATTTATTATATCTAGCTTATCCAGTTCAGGGTGTTTGGTGCAGCGGTGTTGTCATTTGAACGTGGGCGGGGCTAATAACTGCATTCCAGTGAACCTCCAGTTTTGGGATGAGCAAAGGCAAAATCAGACAGTGACACCTGAACGGGCTGCATTGGACCCTGCCAGCATGTGAGACCGATCTACTTAAATCTACAAAACAGCACTTTCTTGGCAGAAAGAGAACTTAGAAGATCAGAACTCATTAAGTAGTAAAATAGGTCATCTAACCATTTCCCATAACACAAAGTGTGGGTACTGTGAGTCAAGATGCTACACCAAGATGTGTGCGGCACAGGGTTAGGGTAGCTCCATCACAGGGTGCATTTAAAATACATTTGGAGAGTCCAGTTTGACTCAGTTGCATAGGTTTAGACAAGGGGTCTCCATCTCTGGTCCTGGAGAGCTATTATCCAGTAGGTTTTCTATTCTACTTGGCTTCTGATAAGCCACACCTGTTCTCAGGTGAACACCAGGAACAGGTGTGTTTCATCAGTAGCTCTCCAGGACCAGAGTTGGAGACCCCTGGTTTAGACTGATGGATGAAACACCATGATATTGAATACATGGTGAGAACATGGAAACATCACACAAAATAGACAGAAATCAAACTTTCAAGCTGAGTCTTTAGCCTTTGCATCGAAGAAACCCTACAAAAAACAGTATGGGACTTAAATTTGATGTACTGGTTATTCATTTACAGCCAACGAAAACAATATAGGCTT
This sequence comes from Mormyrus proboscirostris, assembly GCA_026779585.1. Classification (NCBI taxonomy): domain Eukaryota; kingdom Metazoa; phylum Chordata; class Actinopteri; order Osteoglossiformes; family Mormyridae; genus Mormyrus; species Mormyrus proboscirostris. Next base: position 10,640,826 of record JAODKF010000040.1, read on the forward strand.
ATTCTATTGAGTTTACAACTGAAGGGTTATGCTACGTGTCAAATGGCTAAGACAAACAAACATGATCCATGTTCCTTCTGGATGTTCTTGACAATGTATCAACTTATAAGGTTTGTCCAACTGTTCAGTTCAGTCATTCCAACTCACTGCCTGTCGTGAAGTTACTGGGTGCAACAGCTGAACCAGTGAGTACAGTGACTTGGGTAAATATGTATGTGAAAGACCTCATTTGACCCAGGTGTTATATGAGGAGTGCAATAAATAGGTGCTCTATTAACCAAACCTGGGAGGAGGAGCACAAAGGATCCTGGGAAATTCAAAGGCCCATTGCCCATCCAATAGTACACAACCTTTGTCTTCTATCATGTCGTAGTCAAGCATAACTAAAAAGTGACTACAACGGCAAGAATGCAAACATATTAGACAGAAGGCAATAGATACACGAAGCCCATAATTCCAAAGTAGGTAATGTATTTTTAAAAGATTTGGGCAGATATTTTTTTAAAGGGCTAAATGCCACAGAATGAAGCATTGGTCATCTTAGCACCTTGTGTTCATGGCTGTTGTTACAGGAGTAGGATGCTGCTTGTTGATTCATGAAGCTCATGTGAACAAACGCAGAGATGTTTGGGACCAGCTGTAAATGGAAATAGTCTCTGGGCACCACATGTTATTAGCAGGTCTGTGGCCCAGGAAGGTGAAAGGTTTCTAAAACCAATATCTGCTTTTACAATTTCCTCAAGATTTTCACTTATAGCTTGAAGTGACATAATAATCCCCAAAACGTCTTTTTAATTCCAGTGCGACATTTTATTGTGATTGTTGAACACTGTTGTAACCTTTCTGAAAGGGTAAATTCACATATTTTGGGGGCACTTTCACTTGTAATTGGATGCATGACACTTCAGCAAACCTCAGCTCTGAATTTATTGAATTATGAAATTCTGTGACATTCAACGAAATTCTGCTCATTTATGAAAAATGAAAGACTCAGTCATTTTTGCAAAATTGCCAGTGAGATTTTTAAAAAATATCTGCTACTAATTACTGCAAACAATGCTAATAAGATGCTAAATATTACCTTGGACGCCAAATGTGAAAATGTAATTTATTCATATTTAAAATGAAATATGTTTTTCACGTGTGCCTAAAATAATGAAGTAGAATGAAGTAGAATGACAAAAATACTCTAACACAAAGGTTTAATGTAATATAATTTTTCTTGATTCATCTCCTCAATTAATACAATTCTGTGTGATTTTCATAGTTCTTAAACGGTATTTAAATATCAACATGACCTTTTCGATGAACTGTTTCAATAAAGTAATTATAACAAAGTGACCTGTAATCACACACAAAATGAACGCATCAGTTTTAATGTAATTCAGTTTAACTACAATATCCGTAATGAATTTTAATTCATAATAAAATTCTGTATCGTGTAACCTATTTGAACTCAAATTCTCAATTCAATTCAGAACTGACACCCAACCCTTTTATAAGCAAGCACGACCTAACTTAACTGAAGTACAGTGTAAATCTTTAAGTAAATCTTTAAAGGCGGTATTAACAATCGTCCCAGAGCACTGTCAAGTATTTGAGCGAAGGACATAGGAACAGTAGTGAGGATGCATTGTTTTAAAGATTACTGCTCTTGTAAGTATACCAGCAATTGTCTTAAAGTAAATTTTAGAGCTACCAGAATAATTGATGCCCTGCACATTTTATAGTGATTTTTACAGCTTGTTTTAGTTGAATTTGTGCTAACAAATGTATACATAGTGGGCAGCTTCCAACAGTGTTCTATGCAGATAGATACAGTAGGACATTGAAATTATATAGCAATAATGTAAGGTATGCGAATATATGCCGACGACGATGGGATACACTAGTAGACTTATTATTCTAAAATATACATGCATGTTGTTCAATATATATTCACATTTAACTTCCACAAAGAAACTTTATATACGCACACATGGTTAACAGATGGGCATGTAGTTTTACAAGTTAGGCAATAGTTTTTATAGGGGAAAACTAAGACCTAACACAGCCCTTGGTTCTTTGAGATTCGAGTGCATTAACTTTTCCTATGATAAATAACAGAAACCTCGCTGGATTTTACCCTACAACCTACAGCGTATAAATCAAAGCATTTCAAAAGCTTTGATCCAAGCATTATGAAAATATGACAGTCGTGCTAAGTAACACAAGCTGATACGTCTGATAGATGTAATGTATACGTGTGTACTATTCATTTAGTAGGCTAATCTTTGTTGACGCTGGCAGGGGTTAAGGTTACGTCATATATAACGACCAAAATGAATTATGGGTAGAATAAAACGGAGTCAGTTCTTCCCCATGTGTATATTTTTGGAAATCGAGCTATATAGTTGAAAAAAATAAACGTATATATCAAAGCAATTGTGTACTGTGTATAGTAATTGAATACAATAACTATAATTAATTTTATCAATATAACTTTGGGGAAGTATCGGCCAAAGTTATTCTTTCTATCAATATTTATATTTTGTCTGTGAGATTTTTATGTAGGTTATTTTTAAACCTTATGTTGGAGAGTGTCCATCAGGTGTTTTTAACGACATTTCTTATCCTGTCTCTTCAGTCCCACTTCATAAGCTAGACGCGAATTTGGTGAGAATGAGTAATCTCAAAATCAGTTTTTCAATGCATTTCTGCCTGAAAAGGCACCGCAGGCGAGCCCCGCACACGCCATGCCACTCCGGAGCACGACGTTTTCGGGGCGGTTTTGTCTTTCTTTTTAATTGTTATTTATTTGTTTCTGTCTTTGCCGTCAGTGGCGTTTTTCGGCCGGGCGACGCGTGACGCTGGTCGCGAAGGGATCCGCTGACGGGCTGCTTCGAGACGCACTGCAGAGGAGTGGAGAGGTATGTGTCAAAAAATAATAATAAGATTACACATTAATATTAGCTATTATGGGATGCATTCCATATGTCGCGTCCGTGGTACCGGCCATGCGATCGCGGGGTATCGTCGAAGTTTCTTCTACCATTAATGCGTGCGCCTGTTTCCTCTTTCGTCCTTAAAAAAAAAAAAAAAAAAAAAAAAAAAAGTAGATTGATGAGTGTCCAAAGTAACAGTGGAAGTGGTGGAAGTTTGGAGGGGACGCCATCTTGGTCCCAGGTCTCCGCGTCCCCAGCACCGGGTTTGCTTTCTCAGCAGCATCCCGCAGCGCCGGTGAAGGCCAAGGAAGGTATCAGGAGAATTTTGTTGCTCTTTTATGCGGCTGTTTTCTTTCCAGGGTGGAGAGTTTGTCGGGAAATCGCAGCCCCCGGTTACGCCGAGGCCATGGACAAGGTAGCTTTGCTCGCTTACTGTACTACAGTGCAGCCAGTCAGTAGGTGTCTGCTCATTATGGAGCCACCAAGACTGAAGCTCAAGAGGCCGTGCGAGGAGGAAAAAAAACGCCTGGCCGTGTTTATTTGCACGTCGGCGGGCTCGGGTGCGAGAATCGGGGCTGTCCGATTGGGGTGGGGGGGTCTATTCCAGCATTAGATAGCAGCATCAGTTCGGGAAACCGGCTCGAAAATATTAGTGCATTCCCATTTTTAATGCTCGCTAAAGATGTGCGAAGATAAACAGGGTCGTGTCTTTTGACATTATGGAGGACCCCTGGATTTTGTTTTGGGAGAGTTTTTTTTCATCTTTTCCGTGGATCGATTTCGCGTTGCCATCGGAGCTGCTCTTATTAGTCAGCTAGCCAACTAATAAATTGCACATCGGGCGAGTTGATCGAGTCCAGCGACGCGGCGTTTTGTGAGCCAGCGTAGATGGCAACTAGCAACTTCCTCGGCTCTTTGGCATCATGTCGAGGACGGAATATTTTCATTGCAGTAGGATGAGTAAAGTATGCCGTACACTGAGCACATAGGACTGCTCGTCTGTGCGACTACAAACAAGGGCAACGGGCTGAGATGTTTTTAAATGTCATTTTCTTGTTCCACAGTTTAACAAGTCGTATAATATCTACGACGTAATCTGAATGTTGCATACTGCCAGCGAAGGTCTTTCATTAGGGTGGGTCATTAATGTCGCCTTCGATGCTTTTTTTGCAGCATTGGCTTAAACACTTTTGTAACTAATTTAGTCTACCTTTAGGGAAATACTTTTTTGTTGCTAAAATGGTGGCGCGACATAAAACCGGTGTATTGCTGTCTGTGTCAATGTTAAGTAGTTATACAGAGTTTGCATCTGGCGTTTTGAATGTCAGCTGCTCAACCCCGTTAATATCATTTGAAGTGATTGGGCGAAATGTATTTTTTTCTAAGTGTATTTTAAACCGCATTTCCATATACCTGAAATATATTGATAGAGAAACGTGCAGTCAGATAGTAAAACTAAAAGAGAGGACATGTATGTTGGGACTACACGGAACACGACATCGTTGCGTCATTGTGCCGCGTGACGTCATAGCCGCGACACGGGCTTCACCAACAAAGACGAGGGCACGTGGTCCTTCTGCACCTGGCGCACGGCATTCTTGCGTCATTGATGGATGTGGATTTGCGTTCTGTTACCACATCCTGTATGCTTGGAACCACTTGCAACAGAAGTTGTGAATGGCTACTGACATGTTTAATGGAGGTGCCTTATTGCCTTATGAAAGAGCTTCTGGATGGAGTCCAGCAACTGCAATAAAAACAAGTCTGTGTTGTATGAAGGGGGAAACATTAACAGACGCTGTCTGCTTCTGTGTGTTTGTGTATTTTCCTGGTTGTCAGTCTTCAACAGAAGCATTTGCAAGTGTGTGACATCTATTTTTCTGATTTGCAGTTGCAACTTGGAAATTGCAGCAGAATTCGGTAAAATACTTTGCAAGTGCATTTAAGTGCAAGCACAGTTTCCTCTCTGGCATTTAAAGAAAAGCCGTGTGCTCTTTTCTTTGTAGGTCATGGAGGACACATTGATGTTTTTGAGCAAAAGGGAAAAAAACGTGGGCTATACAGTAGTGATGAAGGAGCCTTTCCATTTTAGGCTGTGCGTTTGGCTGACTGCATGTCGTAAAGAGCTGCTTGCATTTAAAATAAAATGCAGGTTTTTAAATTCACAGTGGTGAGACTCATTGCTTCTAAGGAACATAGTGCATTGTTTGCCAATGCTGAGACTCCTAAATTTTAAGGATCATGTAAAAGCTTAAATTGCTACTGTGTAGTGCTGATACTTCTTGCTAGTCACTTCAGTTATGTGATTTGCTCTTTTTATGTACATTCATATTGAAATAATCCCCTCATCGGCAACATAAAGATATTTACCATCCAGAATACTGATTTGTCTGGTTGTCATGTTCACATTGTGGAAATATTTCATATTTCTTTTGCAGAAATCCATTTTACATAACTGTTCATTTAGTACAGGGTCATCTGGAGCCTATCCCAAGATGCACAGGGTGCAAGGGGAGGGGGACACTCTGTATGGCATGAGAGCCCATTACTGGGCGGGCGCTTACACACTACGGGTGATCTAGAGATGCTAATTTGCCAAGCTGCCAACCTGGGTACACGGAGGAGGCCCCTCTGAGCGCAGGGAACACGCATGCGTGAGTGGACAGACCTGCGTTTCAAAGATCGCTCCTTCCTGTTTGTTTTTTGAATCTCTTCCTGCCATTTTCTGTGTGTGTTTTCCCAAGCACAGACGCAATTGCCTGTTGTCCTGTGGTCAGCCGCTCGACTAGCCTGGCAGTGTCAGAAAATGTCTGACTGGGCAGAGAATGGTGGGAGATGGCACCGATGCGCAGACCTGATTTGGGCCTCGTCTGTCTGGACGCCTCTCTCTGTTTTAGCAGAGACCTTTAAGGGCTTCAGGAGGGTCTTCTAAGGGATTTTTCAGCGTGGGTGGTAATAATATTATTATTTATTAGGCGGCATGCTATTCATCAAGGGCTAATTGAATCTTCTTTCACGGGAACATCTTCAGCGATCGTGCCAAGCGCACATGCGGCGAGTGCCCTTATGGAGTGCGAGGATAGAGAATTGGACTCGTGACCGGTCCGTCTGCTGGTACCATACCGGTGCATTTGCTGAATTGAATCAGGGCAGCCACCTTGTTCAGAGGTATTACAGTGGACGCCAGCTGTTTGGACCCGAGATATTATTGCGTATTAGACTTCTCTATGTATTGATCTGCCGGGGTCATCTAGTTTGTTTTAGAGCTGCGGTGTGAAGGTAATACCAGTCCTTTTGTTTTTAATTAGTATTATTTTTGGATTTTGGGGGTGGCAATTAACCTGAGCGTAATAATTGTGTTTACCACATGGTAAGACCTGTGTGGTCAGAATGTTGGGTGTGTTAATGTTGTTTATATTTATTAAATGTAAAAATAACAAGGTTTATGGGGATATGAATAATTTGTGTGATGACGGACAAGCAGTCATATTAAGTGTTGAGGCATTATTCAGCTTTTTTTTTTTTTTTTTTTTTGCTAGGCTGATCTTTGACACTTTTAGGTGATTTTTGTATGTTTTTTTTGTTTATTCTATTATGATTGATTTTAATGTGGAGTCTTTGTCATGGTGTCCCCCACCCACATCGCTGTTAGGGCAAAGTTCAGGCTATTTTTGAAATGCAAACAGGCTTGGCAGTCATAGCACGGTGCTGCTTTTAAAGGGATCCTTTCTGCGCTTCAGCACTTCAGGAATCCCGCTGTAAATGCTAAACTGGTCGCTCTCGCCGCACCGAGGAAGAGTTGAAAAAAACAACCGGCCGTGATGTCTGTTTCCGGAGGAAATTGATCCTCGTCACAAAGCCGCCACAGACGGCACCTGACTTGCCTCCGCCGGCCACTGGGATGGGATGGGGGTTCAGTGATGGTCCCACAGTGAGGTTTGTGTTTGCCCAAGAGCGGCATTCACAGTCGTGTGTGCCTCACACTCGGGGTCCGCTTGTCCTCATTCCCAGACCCATTTAAAATCTGTTGCTGGAGATTTAATGCCAGGGTGGTGTAAAAATATACCTGGGAATTTAGTGAACATTGGCCACC
>JAODKF010000040.1:10661068-10680588 GCA_026779585.1 Mormyrus proboscirostris
CTCTTTTTCCCCTGCCCCCCCCCCCCCCCCCCCCCCGAGCAGGGCTCAGACGTGAAGAGAGGAAGCTCTCCTGCATACTCGGTACGTATGACTGCAGCGCTTCCATTGGCCGGCGCCGATCACGTGACCCTTTGGATCCCAACCCTCCATAGCAGACGTGCGAGTGAAGCAGCATGGCGGGCCGTAGCCTCCGAGGCCCGACACAAGCTCGCCTTTCTGTCCGCCAGATATTAAATTAGTAATGGCCAAATCGAGAAATCATCACCATCTAGAAAAATCCGTCTGTGGAAATGCAGTCATCGCCCCCCCCCACCCGAGTGTCAAAAACTAAGGACCATGAGTCACCTCCAGATGGCAGGGAAATAGAATGTGCCGGATCCGTGTCGGGAAGCGGGTCAGTGGCTGCCTGTAGCCGGGGGACTCCCTCCGCTCCGTGGCTGCCGCCTCCTGCCGTCTCCCCTGCGTGTACTTGGCGTGAATTCCTCAACAAAACTATTTGTATCCATTTTATGAGCTGCATGTTTGCCGAGCTTAGGAGTGATCCATGTGTTGTCGTGGGGGTGGGGGGGGGGTGTTTTTCTAGTGTATATTGGTACAGGCAGGAGCTTTACTGCTTGGTACTAAAACCACAAGAACTTACCCTGCTGAGGGTCACGGAGCCCGGAGCCTGGACCCCTTCCCAGGAATCGGAGTGAGTGAGGCAGGGGACACCCTGGACAGGATGTCATGGAAATCCACTTTATATATCTCGTGCATAACTTGGCGTCCGTTGCGGCTTTTGGCCGTCGGCGCGTGTGGGGTCCTGTCCGCCGCTGTTCTGCGTCACGCTCGCCGGTTATTTCCATCCGGTCTGCTGGTCATGCACCTCGTCCGTGGTTCCATGTCTAAGCGATGGCCAGAACCTCCTTCAGGGAGATGTTATACTCTCCTCTGACAGACCCCCGACAAGAAGCACTCCGAGTCGTCAAGAGGCAGGAAGCGGAAGGCGGAGGGTCAGTCCGAGTGTAGCCAAGGTGAGGTGCCCTCCAGCCCCCCACCAGGGCCACAGCCGGGGCCGATGGATGTGCCTTCAGTACTCACACACTCAGCCTTCAATACTCACACACTCTCAGCCTTCAATACTCACACACACTCAGCGTTCAATACTCACACACACTCAGCGTTCAATACTCACACACACTCAGCGTTCAGTACTCACACAGTCTCAGCCTTCAGTACTCACACACACTCAGCCTTCAATACTCACACAGACTGTCTCTCTTACAGGGAAGTCCATTGTCCGAGGACCCAAAATTAGCGACTACTTTGATGTGAGTAACTTGCCGAAGGACGCTAACTCAGTGTTACTCCACCTGGTCCTCAGGGACCCCCACATGGTCTATGTTTTTGGTAGGACTGCCTGGGGGGGCGAGGACCTGTTTGAGAAACACTGCGCTAACCCGGGGGGGTGAATGTTAATAGATATACTGGCTACAGCGTCCCTGTTAGTCGGATGCGTTGATTGTGGTTACTGGCCATGTACTCTGTGGGGTTTGCTTTTACTCCGTAGCCGGCAGGTTTAGTCAAAAGGACTGCTGTGCATCTAGGGCCGTCAAGGCGAACGCAATGCAAGACAAATACGAGGCTTATTACTTCTCCTGTATGAAGTGAGCATTTCCTGTATGTTTGCAACTTGCAGCTGATTTCAGGTTTGGTTTTGTGGTTATTCTGCATCACAGTGCCTGGGTGCATTTAGACTCCCCTCGATGGGCCATCATGTGACACAGAGCACGGCCCAAAGTCTGGCTCGCTCCACACCGGAGACGATGTCCAGCATACCTCTTTATGGCGATCTTTTTCCAGTTCCAGGGGGGGAATGGATCCAGTCCTCTGAGGGGTGCACCCCCTGTCATCCGCTCGCCCCAGAACTCACATTCCCACTCCGCTCCGGGCTCCACGGTGAGTATTTCCGGGAATGACATCTTATCATCATCCAGGAATCTTTCGGAAGAATTTCCCCCCAGAATTATAGATGTATTCCTCCTTGTGTTTGCTGGCTGTTTGTTTTGTTTTGGTCTGTAATAGCATTTGTCATTCAGTGACAATGTCGTTCAGCGCCAGAATGTGGTCAGCTCTCCATACATTTCCCAGTTACCATTTCACTGTCATTGCAATGGGAGTCAATGGGACTAATGGGAAATGGGATTGGAAGCAACAGGCTTGGGGTCTGGCATTTTGAATTTCCCAGCGTGTTGATGGTTTTAAAAGCTGAGTGTTTGGCGACCCTGAAGGTCATCAGAATCAAAAAAGAATCAGAATCAGAAATACTTTATTAATCCCGGAGGAAATTGCTCAAACTATAACTCATCCAAACTATATGCATTTTTTTAAATAGACATACCTTTCAATATTTGGTATGTTTGTAACAAATATCTCTCTGTAGCCAGTAAAATGTAACCAAACGTTTTGTTTGACACATGTTCTCTCCCCCCCCACCCCCTCGTTTGTTGGCACAGATGAGACAAAACAGTTCATCTCCTACTAGCCTGTCATTTGGGGACCACATGATCCATTCTAAGCAACTGTCATTCAAATGTGTTCAGGTAGGGTCTAATTTGTTTGTTGATGTTTGTGTTGTTTGTTTCATTAGTTTTGTTTGACCTGACCCCTGGCGATTTTTGTTTCAATACAGACTGATCTTACTGTGCTCAAGCTGGCAGCCCTTGAAAGTAATAAGAACCTGGACCTTGAGAAGAAAGAAGGGAGGATAGATGATCTGCTCAGGGTGAGCGGGGGCACTAATTAGGCGGGACGGGGGCCTGCAGAGTCTTGGTGATCTTTCTTGGAGGAATAAGTGGCATCGGGGATTGACTAGTTAGGTCTGAATAAACATCCTTCACTTTAACAGGGAAGGTGTTTCCATTACTTAAGAAAGAGCAGACTGCTCTAATATGATGAATAATTTGATCTGGGTGTATTGTTCAGCAAACCCCAGGCACTCCAGGGTTTTTCTGGAAGATGGAAGCAGTGCACAGAGCGACGCCCACTTTGCATGCTGAATGGCGTCATGTTTTCCTCCCAGCTGTTTCATTTAATCCTCGTCTCTTTCCACAGGCAAACTGTGATCTCAGGAGACAAATAGACGAACAGCAGAAGTTACTTGAGAAGTATAAAGAGCGATTAAATAAATGTATCTCCATGAGCAAAAAGCTGCTTATCGAAAAGGTCGGTGCTTGTTGTTTTTTTTTCTTTCTGTCTTTTCCCCTCTCATTCTGCGTTTTTTGTTGTAAATGTGAGTTACTCTCGCCTCCTGTCTGGGAAGCAGATAACTGCTGCATGTACAGCTGCCCTTGGCAACAGGCAGATGATGGCAAGGAGGGAAATCCTAACTGTGAGAGGAGGCCTCTGTGTTTGTGTTTAAAGTACAAATCCGGAACAGTTCCGGCTTGTTCTGTAGGGACGCCATTTTGAGCGAGCGGACCTTAAAATGCAAGCCATGGCTCCCGGGACAGGCACAGAGCGCCCCTTACAGGACGCAGGGGGCATGACGGCTGTCGCCTTTACGGTCCTCAGAGCACGCAGGAGAAGCAGGCCTGCCGAGAGAAGAGCATGCAGGACCGGCTGCGGCTGGGTCACTTCACCACGGTGCGGCATGGCGCCTCCTTCACGGAGCAGTGGACCGACGGATTCGCCTTCCAGAATCTGGTCAAGTGAGTGTTTTCCTCCCACTCCAGAGATCTGGCACACAGGACAGAGCAGTGAGTTTTTATCCAAAGCGAAGTGCCCGTGAGGATCAGAGAACAGGGTCAGACTGTGTCCCAGTTAGGTTTAATGGCCTCGCTCAAGGGCCCAACGGTGATATGATCAGTCTGCCGGCTGTGGGATTTGAACCTACAACCTTCCAGTCAATAACCTGCGGAGTTGCACGGTGCCCCGTCTCATTTCCTCACAGTGAAACATAGCACCTCTGCTGGATCACTTGGACTTGACCCACCCCTTAATATTACGGATTGTACCCGTCCCCCTCACACACACAGACAGCAAGAATGGATCAACCAGCAGAGAGAGGAGATCGAGAGGCAGAGGAAACTCCTGGCCAAGAGGAAGCCGCCGCCCAGCAGCTCGCAAGCGCCGGCCGCCAACTCCGAGCCCAAGCAGAGGAAAGCCAAGGCGGTGAACGGCGCCGAGAGCGACCCGTTCGTCAAGCCCAGCCTGCCGCAGCTGTGAGCGTCTGCCTGCGCGTCGGCGGAAGGCGGTCGATGTTTTTATACGATGGCTTGTTAAACCTTTATTTTTTGTTCCTCATGTATGAAAGGTTAAGTGTGGCTGAGTACCACGAGCAGGAAGAGATCTTCAAACTGCGACTGGGGCATCTTAAGAAGGTGAGCTGACTGTAAATGTTTGTGCGAGACGCGTCGTCTTGACAGATAATTAGGGCGGAGCTACCGTAGGAGCCCCGTGCACCACAACCTCAGCTATTATTATTCCGTGCGAAACCTGTCAGCGGTACAGACAAACGTGAAGCTCACCGCAGCCCCCCCTATCCCTGCACCCTGCCTGATCTCTGTCGGGGTGCCAATCATTTATAGGAGGAAGCTGAGATCCAGGCAGAACTGGAGCGTCTTGAAAGAGTACGCAACCTTCACATCCGGGAGCTGAAGAGGATAAATAATGAGGACAGCTCTCAGTGAGTCTGGGTCAGCCCTGGGGGGCACCTGTCCCTGTCCGTGGAGGGGGGGTCCGTGTTTCGGTCAATCGGGTGCGGCCTCGGAAATCGCCATAAGGTGTTGTTGGAGTGCCCGCCCAGTGGTGATTGTAATAAATTGGTGTTGTGGTTGAACATCATTCAGAATGTGGGATGTGGCAGATTGTGTGCAGGCTTCAAGGAGATGAATACGATTTCGTTTTTTTGAATTTTATATGGGCACCTCAGCAGGGGATCTGCTACAGTTTGAAAACTCTCCTTTGTTACTGGTGGCAAACTTTTTCGAAAGTGAATTTTATGCAGCTCATACAACTGCATCTCAAATTATTAAATAGGTTAAAGATTAAATACATTTCTTATACGGCCCTGAATAAGCGATGTGAGCATCTTCTGGTCCTGCCGTGTGTTTTTGGACTCTGTTGGATTTGGTTTTTCAAGGTGAATTCAGATATTTTTTTTAAGGAGAATTTTAAAATGATTGAGTTTTTCGTTAACTTCTTCCATTCATTTGAAGGTTCAAAGATCACCCAACTCTGAACGAGCGATATCTACTGCTACACCTGCTCGGACGGGGGGGCTTCAGTGAAGTTTATAAGGTGAGTGGATGCTGGGACGCTGAGTTTGAGTGGTGGTCCGGTCGCTTTGGTTACGCTACTCTCACTACAACCGTGCGATATCCGCAGGCCTTCGACCTGTTTGAGCAGAGGTACACCGCAGTCAAGATCCACCAGCTCAACAAGAACTGGAGGGAGGAAAAGAAGGAGAACTACCACAAGTACGCCCCCCGCCCCCCTTTTCCCCGCCGTGCGGGCGGCCGTTATTTTGGCGTGGTCTCTTTAGCCCAAACCCGCCACGTTCCAACTCGGTTATTCTGGTAATCGTTGATTTCCCTTCCTGTGCGCTCATTGGTGCCAGGAAGGACTCTCCCTGTTGATGAGCTGAAATTGCCAGATGCACTCATAGATGAGCAACCAGTAACATGTGTTACCTCCATCATCCTGATCCCTGAACATCCATCCATCTTCCATCTGTCCATCCATCCATCCATCCATCCATCCATCACCGCTTATTTGGTTCTGATTTCAGTGTGCCAGGATCCAGGGGATGTGCCCTGGACTGGATGCCAGTCCATTACCAGTCACACACACTCGCACATAAACACGGTGTCACGCACTGCGGACCATTTAGAAATGCAGATTTTTCAAACCACACAGATACGCCGCAGAACTTCTACAACCAAAACATCCAGAATCCTGTAGATGTCAGACCTCGATATTCCCCACCGACCCCTGAGCGGACTTTTCCTCCACTATCCTGCTGCTGCTGGGCTGATTTTCTGTAATGTGGCTCCTCTCATTGTGCTGAAGTCACAGCACGCTCTCCATGATCTGTTTTCTTGCAGACATGCCTGTCGAGAGTACAGAATACACAAGCAGCTGGATCACCCTAGAATAGTGAAGCTGTACGACTACTTCTCTCTGGACACAGATACGTGAGTCATGGCCGATTTGTATTCTTTTTCTTACTCAGTCCCCGAAGGGAGTGGCATGTTCAGACACTGACTGATTGTCACGTGCGATGATTGGTTTTATTCTGGACAGTCGTGAAGCGGTGTGGACGGGGATTGACCACGGCACCGTTTTAAGGGTATGGTGGGCTTTAGGTAGGAAGGAAAAGAATAATGTGCACGAAACACCAGCAGTGACAGGAGGAAAGAAGAGAAAACAATGCTGAGTCACCCTGTAACAACCTGCTCCCCCTAGTGTTTGGAGGATGAATTACGACAGAGATCTAGTAAAATAACCAGGAGTTTTGTTTGTCATAACCCATGACGAACACTTGCAGCTTGTAGAGCTTACTTTTTAGAGAATACATACATCCTCATTTAATGGGCCGTACTGTATCACCAGTGTAGAAGAGCTATTTGCTAAATGGACTGGGTTTGTACATTGTGGTAGATGTTGTATCTTCTGTAGGGGGTTTCGAATAGAGAATGATAGGGGTGCGTGTGGCTCCCCCTGCAGGTTCTGTACGGTATTGGAATACTGTGAAGGCAATGACCTGGACTTCTACTTGAAGCAGCATAAGCTGATGTCGGAGAAGGAGGCGCGCTCCATCGTCATGCAGATTGTGAACGCACTGCGATACTTGAATGAGATCAAGCCGCCCATCATTCACTACGACCTCAAACCTGGTAGGTCCTCTCAGGGGGTCCATTGGGGCCCCTGAGCTCAGAGGTTGCTGGGAAAATTCTTTTGAAACCCAGTTGTCCCATTGTGAGTGCATATATATTTGTTTTTCAAGGTTAAAAAAAAATAACTTGAAATGGTTCTACAAAAAGCGTAAACAAAATGTATTTTGTTTATATTCCCAACAAATTCGTATAATTAGAGTTGTTGGTGTGAGGTTTTATCAGCTTTTGGAATTTTGTTTGAGGACATTAGACTTTGTGTTAGATAAATCATTCGCCCTTTAAAGGAGCAGTTTATCTCCATGACCTTTACCTTGCAAGACTGCAGCGTTTTCTGGACACTGACTGTGGTTTCTGGACACTGATTTGTGTGTTTGCCAAGGTAACATTTTGCTGGTGGACGGCACCGCCTGTGGGGAAATCAAGATCACAGACTTCGGCCTCTCCAAAATAATGGATGACGACAACTATGGCGTGGACGGGATGGACCTGACATCACAGGGAGCGGGAACCTACTGGTGAGAGGAGGCGTGCAGGAGGCGCGCAGGAGGCGTGCAGGTCCGGAGGTCTTGGTGCCGGGTAAAGCAGGAGCCAGCTAGCCGGCCATACGGCGCATGGGGCCACTTTTATTTCCCCACGTCGTTTGTTTTGCTCGCAGATTTTTTTAATCGCTAATATACACTAGAGGCCAAAACTGTGGAAACGCTTCCATATTTTTAGAGATTGCAGAACTTTATTCAGCTGTTACTTATTTCATCATCCAAAGTATTATATTTGTAACATTCTTTGATTGTTTATAAACAACACTGCCACTATTAGTGTAGTAATTTTTAAAGCATAATGCCAAAAATGGTATTTCCACAATTTTGTCTGCTGGTGTAAATGTTAAATTAAACGTAAATGCACAGGATTTATTGTTTTTTTTTTTTTTTTCCTACACGTGTTTTTGAAAAAGGTAAAAGTGAAATGTACTGAGTCTTGGGAGGTGAAAATAGTCGTTAAAATGGTGCCTGCTGTCGTGGTGATGCTTCGATTTGTCACTCTACTGAAAATAATTACCCGGGCCCTGCTATCATGTACCCGTGCAGGTGGTGTGAATATTAAAGCTGAGTGTGTTACCCCGGCGTCCAGCTCTGTCTCCTGCATCCCTGTTAATCTCATTGCTTTCTTCCATTTTAGGTACCTACCTCCCGAGTGTTTTGTAGTTGGCAAAGAACCTCCAAAGATCTCCAACAAGGTGGATGTTTGGTCTGTGGGGGTCATCTTTTTCCAGTGTCTTTATGGAAGGAAGGTAAGGGTTCCTGCTGCCCCCCCCCCCCATGTTTTTCGGTGCTCCAGACTGATTTCTGGATTCCCAAAACATCCTGTGTCTGGTTTACCTTTTCAGCCATTTGGCCACAATCAGTCCCAGCAGGACATCTTGCAGGAGAACACCATCCTCAAAGCCACTGAAGTTCAGTTCCCCGTCAAGCCTGTCGCCAGTAACGAAGCCAAGGTGAGGAATGACTTTCACCATGAAACACGTACAGCGTACCTCAATGTCACCCATCGCTGTTTGATTTAACAGAGGAAACGCAGATTCTTCCCATCTGTACTGTTACCAGAAGTTGGCAGTGTTTGCTGACATCTAGTGGAGAGATTTATAATGACGATTTCTTGCTGTGTAGTGTTATCCTCCTGGAAACTTTGAATTGATAGTTATGGGATGCTGTTTTCACCAGGGATTCATAAGGCGCTGTCTGGCATACCGAAAGGAAGACCGCATCGACGTGCACCAGCTCGGCAGTGACTCCTACCTGCTTCCACACATGAGACGGTCCAACTCCTCAGGGAACTTGCAGATGGCTGGTTCTGGCCCCTCCGGCCCCGCCCCCTCTGGCCCCGCCCCCTCCGGCATCACCTCCTACTGAGAGCTCACGCTGAGCGGCAGTGTTCTCGTCCCACCCCACCCCCCGAGGCCACGGCAACCACTCAGCAAGTGAAAACGGACTACGCCCCCCCACGGGCCCTTCGGATGTTGCTGTGACGACTCTCGGTTACCGCATGGGCCACATATGGGTGTTTACTTCACGGAACGAAAATGGACGTTAAAAAAAAAAATTAAAAAAAATGAACTGATCTTTTTTTTTTTTTTTTCTCTCCTTCATTTCAAGTGGGGCCTGACAGAGGCCGCTGATTCAACAGCACTGCGTCAAAGTAGCTTGAAACGTGACTCCTGTAATTTGAGTTGTCTTGCTGGTTGGATGGCCTGGAAGACAGAGAGGGAAACAGGGCCGCCTGCTGTTTTAAGGTCTCTGTGTCCGCCCAGCACACAGGATTAAACCGCTGTCAGTTTAATTCAGGACTCCCATGGTTCCCACAGCGGTCTTGCCGTCAGCGGCGATGCGAGAAAAGGGAGTCTTGCTCTACGCCGAGCACCTCCTTTGAACTTGGGGGGGCAAACTGAGGACTCAAGGGCGCCCCCCCTCATGCAGGCTTGTACTGTGGAATGCACAAAGTAACCAAATGTAGACAAACTGCAATGTATAGAATCCTATGCAGGAAGATTAAAAAAACCCTCTTAGAAAATAAATGTATATTTACTGTACAGGAGTCAATTTCAGTTATTCTTGAATTTCAGCAGATTCTGTACATTTTTTTTCCTCCTTTTCATTGTAAATCTCTTGAAATGTGTTTAATTTTTGCTGCTATAGGTGTTTTACTTTGGAATAAGGCAGCATGGTTTAATATTTAGGTACAAGATTGTACAGTTCTGATGAAAAGAAATATCAGTTACTGGGAAAAACACAGCATGTTGAAAATTGGAGACTTTGGCTGGAAGCTGTCCTGCGTGGGTTTTTTTTTTTTTATTACTTTTTTTTGTATTTAAATTGCGCTGCGTGGGGGAATCAGGCAGCCAGCACCGATTCCGCTTCAGCACTGCAGTGACACTGCTTCACTGCAGTTAATGTCTATCTTCAGCAGAGTCGTCTGCCATGGAAGTACCCGGACTGTGTGTCTGAGTTGAATGGGGTGACTTGACTTGGCGTGTCTGTGCATCGTCGGACAGCAGAACGCCACACATTGTGGCCGCTCTGGAAGACAACATAATTTGATGTAATAACGTAATATGACGTTTCGGTCAAATTTCGCCGTACCTGTCAATCTGTATGTCCCTCCCATTCTTCAGCGATGACGGGCTTGTGTTCACCTTGAGGTGTAAGGCCCCCCTTACTGTACACTGATAGGTACAGTGACCCCAAAATAAAGGTACCTGGGAATTCATAAAGGAAGCAGTGGAAACGGTCGAGCGGTGAGACGCGCGGTCTGAGCACCTTGACCTGCCTCCGCTTCCTGCTGACTTTTGTTGTGATTAAAGAGAATCCATCAGCACTGGTTTTAAGACACTGGTTTCCTTTGTGATCCTCACCATCAGAAATGGGTCAGTCCTTCTCACCGATGTCGCCCAGCTATTTTTAACTTTTTCCCTGTTTTTGCAATGGGGAAAGAACAGCCTGGTAACAGACAGACAGCCAAGTTGTCTTGTGTTTCTGCCACTGCTGTCATTTGATGTAATTAGACACGCATTATTTATACAGGCCGGTTCGGAGCGCAGCTCTGCAGCGAAGTTCCTCTTGCCCTTGAAACTATTTCAGCATGTGGCCTCCGGTTGCTGCATTGATCCTGGCTGTGAAATACAAGCATTGCTGTACTTTTAGGTATTTGTCTTCATTCAGCACATGAAGGAAATAGCAGGAGCACAGACCAACCAGAGTCTGTCTCTGCACGGTTTGGAAACTGTGGTCTCTCGTGCACTAACACTGTTAGCTCCTTTAAAAAAATGATCTGACAGTTTTACAAACGCATGCAGCAGCTTGCAGTAATAGGGCTTTTGTAACGACGTCTATTGCCTGTCTATTCTAGTGTGGATGACTCTAGAACCGTTGTCTAGGTGATGGACAGATGACAGTACGGAAAAGGCATTGATTAGCCCACGTAAGCACAGACAGCCGATCTTGGACTCCGCATCTGTTAAATGTAGCTCTAAAATACAGTAGCATTAATACGGTCCCCTTGCAAAGCACATCAATGTGTCATTATATAAATGACTCAACGCTCAGAATAAAAAGCACAACAGAGGTGTGAAGCTCATTTGACAGTATCTGGCCCCTGTGCTCGCTACGCGGATGCCAGAGCAACAGAACAGCGCCACCCTGCTGTGAACGCCTGACCTGCCTGAGTGCGGTGGCCTACGCCGAATCACGTGGTATGCAGTATCAGAGGCAGATTACCTAACAGAATTAGGTCACCACTCCTATAAAAATATTTATAAAAGTACTATCGTATAAAAGTATTTTTGGCAAGTTCGTCAGGTGTAAGAGGTTCTTCCTACTTACTCGGTTAGGGTCCCCAGCTAGTTTTCATGAAGGGCCGAATTCTGCTGGAACCCCAAAGCCAAGGTTCATGGTACATGAAAAAATTTCCTTGTGTTCGGGGATCGACTGCAGTCGGTTCAGTTGTATTTTAATCTGCATCCAACCACCGTCCAACTGCTGCCGTCCATCTAGAGTTCACTCTGCATCAATAGGTTCCTGTACTGCTCAGGGGTCTTGCAAACAATCTCATAACGGAACAGAAGCGCTTCAGCGATTGGAGAGCCGCTCCAATCAGCTCAAAGCCTTACCATGTGTGATGTTGATGTAAACATTAACACACTTTGATCCCTGCTTTGACCATGTCAAACCACAAAATACTTCCATATGGACAAACTCCCTCTAGTGTACAGCAATGCATTTTCATAGCTTATAAAACAAAGCTTAGAGTCATGACAGAATACGACCATAAGAAGAATAGTGTAAAATTCCTTGAGTTTATTGCTTGTGTATGATGACATGGTTATTTTTTGAATGTGACCAACAGCACCCTCCTTGGGTCTCCAGCCAAACAGCACCCATTTAATTCCCAATAACTTCCCCCTGCAGCGTAGCGCATTAACTACCCCGCAACAAAATACTCCTCAAACAGCACAGAGAGCACCACACAATGCTCTGGATTGTATGGGAAAGGAGCGGTAAGCCTTTAAGAGAAGGACTGTCTGTCTGACTATTAAGACAGGATACACACAACCAAAAGAATCATTTATGTGGTGGAAATGAAAAAAGAAAAAAAAGAGGGAAAAATATCAAGAAGTGGACCAAAACCTATGGTTTCCCCATCATAAACTAGCGTGCTGATCAGTGAACCATTATACTGGGATGAATCACAGTGAGACTGTGAAGCAGAGGATGAGTGGTGAATGTGACCTTCACTTCACTTCCTTAGCTGTTCCTGCTGACATGCGGAGCCCAGCTTTCACCATCAGGACGCGCCTTATGCAGTACGGCGGCTCTCTCTGTGTAGGGACGTGCAATCTCTCCTGCGACTGAATAAATACTCTAAATAGAGCTGGTTGGGAAGGGGGGGGGGGGGTTTGCCGTTACGAGGAAGCGGGGGAAGCCACAGCCTCCGTCACGTGCGTCTCCATAGTGCCGGACTCTGGGGGCGTGTCCCCGTCACTGGGGGGGCGAGGAGAGACCGCGATGGCGGCGGTCTCCAGACCCGGGACAGCAGGCGGCGGGAGGGACAGCTCCGACACTAGGGGCAGCCGCGTGGCCAGCTGGGGGGGCAGCATGGTGGGCATGGGAAGCGGGGCCAAGCCCGACAGGCTGAGGGGCGGCAGGGGGGCGAGGGGGGGCAGGCCTGCAGGGCGAGATCATAGCAAGGAGCCAATGACGCGTAGCTGCCTCAAGACACTTCAATGGAGCAGTGATTCTCGATCCATGGGGAGCCCCAGTCCGTGTTTTTGCTCCCTCCCAGCTCCCAGCATGCCTGTACCTAGTATTCAGTTTTCATGATTGGATGGGAGCAAGGAGGGAGCAAAAACGTGGACCGTCTCTGGGTTCCCAAAGACCGGGTTTAGAAACACTGCTTCAGAATAACAAAAGAATAATTCCTATCTGAATTTACGCGACAGTAAGTTAAAAATCCCCGCTAATTCCAGGGAATGTATGGGGTACGGTAAGTAGGACAGACTTACAGGCAGGGAGTCTCACCTGCTGTGGATGGAGGCAGCGACCCGATCCCTGGTAATGAGGCGGTAGTCGGGTCTGGTAGCGTCAGGTTCATGTTGGGTAGGGTGGGAAGCGGGGGGAGTCCGCCTGGAAGAGTCATCAAACCTGCATGGGCACAGCGTTTTAGCAGGGAAAAAAGAGACAGATCAAACCCTAAGCCAGAGTGCAGCTGCTGTAAAATGGCGTAGAGTAAAAAAGTGAAGCTGACCCGGTAATGTGCTGGCTGGGTTGAGGGGCGAGATGCCCGCCATCGAAGGGCTGACTTGTGTGGGCAAGAGAGGCACAGTTGGGACACCTTGAAACAAGACACAAAGCATTGAAGACAATAATTAAAATCATAAATTACAGCTGACAGGGAGCATGAAGGTTGAATGCCATGCATCGGGAGTGAAAATGTCAGGAGTTACCTGTGTGTAGAACGCTGGGTATTGTGGGATCGGCTGAGCTGATCGACAGGCTGGACAGCCCCTCTTCAAGCCCCGAGGCGGCCGGCGGGACAGCGGCAGGTGGGCTCACAGCGGAAAGCTGCACCTGGCCGTGAATATAATTGATTAGGGAGGTCGTATTCCAGCATATGGTATGGTCGCCACCTGCTGGAGTACAGTCGCACCTACACGTCCTGCTGACGGTGAGAAAACATCAGCTCGGTGACTTTGGATGTCAGCATGAGGGCACGACGGAAAATGGGATCTGGCCGCACAAAGGCAGCAGATGGCGTGTGACTGTTCCAGGAGCCTATGGCGCCGCTGAATGAATATAAATTGTGGGAGAACGTCGCTTAAATCGCTCGGGGCATCGGGGGTTACCGTATCTCGCTTTATTGGCGGCGACCCTAACGTTCGCCAGCAAATTTCAGAAAGACGACTTTGCGTCTGCAGCTCGGAAGCCAAACCCCCCCATTTGCATCATTCAGCAGGGATACCCAGTGGAGAAACTGACTTCCTGCCGGAAATTCCAAGCAGCTGGGATGCCCGTGTCACGCTCGTCTGCAGCGGCCTCACCTCAGTGAAGCCGTCCTTCACCGGGCTGGCCGGCTGGCCGGGAATCTGCTCAGGAAAGCTGATCTTCTTGCCCTCTTCAAACGGCCGGGTCGGTATCCGGTGGAGATATCCATAGCCGATGCCGCAGCCCAGACTGGAGAGAAACAGGAAATGAGATGGATTCCGTCATACGTTGGGCTTCCCCGGATGCTAGTCCCCGGCCCTGGACGGGATCCACACCTGCCCTCTCCGCCCCACGCGCTGTTGGGCGTGATGACCACCTCTCGGCAGTTATCCGTGTCCGTGTTGTACACGTACAGCTTCAGACCCTTTCCTTCGTGCGTCTCGATTAGCGAGAAAAGGTCCTCCGACTACAGAAGAGCAGCAGCAGTTAAGGAGATTGAAAGTGCTCAGCTGAGAACACAGGGTTTCTCAAACCAGTCCTGAGACCCCCCCGACAGTCCACACATCTGCCCTCTCCCAGCCAAAAAAACACAAAGAATACCAAGCACGTGCGCTGGGAGCTGGGATGGAGCAGAACTGTGGACCGCTGGGGTCTCTGAGGACCGAGTTGAGAAACACTCACTGCACCAGACTACAGCTACACCTTCAAGAAAATGAACACATCTGTATTATATAGCGGGAGAAAGAGGGCACCTCGTTCATCACCGTGTCTGCTCCAATTATGTAGTCCGTGTGCGGCCGCAGTCCAGCCAAGGCAGCCGGAGAATTGGCCTCCACTTCCTGTCAATGACAGGAAACAGGGCTGACGTGCAAAATCCCCCAGTTGTGACAGGAGAGGCGTTTCAGGCAGCAGAGGCCCCGCCGCATAGCTACACACGCTAATGACTTTCAGGGCCATTTATTACGGCACAGATTTCCTTGTTTCGCTGGGAGTGGTAGATACGCAGCGCTCGCGACTTCTAACGTGGAGCTCGCGAGCAGAAAAAGGAACAGATGGCAGGGGCCTGCTGGGAAACGCAGTTCGCAGGCTTGAGGAGGAAACACATACAAGATGCCTGCTGTACCAAATAGAAATGAATGCAGACCAAAGCTCACGCACGTCAAATAAGACCCCTGTGGTTAAGAGTAACGGGTTCAAGCAGATTATTCACAAGAGAAATGGAGCGGAATCTTGAACCCCATGAGACAGTGGTGCACGAAATTTGGTATTGGTCCGATACCAAGTAAATACAGGGCCAGTATCGCCGATACTTATACCGACATTTTTTTTCCGAAAAGTAGCTTATGTATTTTGATGAAGCGGGAGTATGGGACAGCAGTGTGGCACGATGTGAATTAATAATGCACGGCAGCCAACATGTGTCTGCTCAGCACTGCTGAATCACATGACGCACGACAACAAAACACAGCAGAGCGGGGGAGGAGCAGCAGCAAAGTGTGTGCGCAAGATGGGAAAGAGGCAGCGTGTGGCGCAGTGGGCTAAGCCTGCGTGCCTGTAATCAGAGGGTTACTGGTTCAAACCCAGTCTCACAACGTCTGCAGGTCATTGAGCAAGGCCCTTAACCCCCAGCTCCCTGGACACTGCCATGGGTAGCTGCCCTTCGCAGACAGCTTGCTTACAAAGACCAAGTTGAGGGAGGCGTAATAGACAATTTCCCCACGGGGATTAATGAAGTATCGATTATTATTATTTATGCAGACACGTCTTCAATTTGATGAAGTGGGAGCAACGCGCATAATGTATATAGAAGAGAGAAACTGAAACTAAAGTATTGACCCCATCACGCTGATATCAATCCGATACTGGTATCAATACAATTGATTCAATCCGATACCAGTACCAGTATTGGTATCAATACAATCGATTTAATCTGATACAAGTACCAGTATTGGTATCAATACGACCAATAGTTGGATCAACACGCCCAGCTCTAACAAAGACATATATACATGTCAGGGCAAGATGGGGCGTGGGTGGGCAGTCCAGCGTGGAGTCAGCCAGTGTCCAGCAGCACTGGAGTTATGGGCGGGTTAGGGACCTTGCTCAAGGGCCAAAAGGTGGCATCCCTCTGCCAGCCACGGGATTTGAACCGACAACCTTCTGATCACAGGCACTAACCCAGAAAGTCACTAACCCAAACAGCACCCTACAAAATGAATGCTGGCCATATTAACCAGAAACCTGCCCCAACCTTGACCTGTTCCACAATTATTAACCAATTATTTTTGCTCACCTGTATCCATCTGAAGAGGAAAAAAATAGGATATGGAAAGTTTATCTGGTGACCTGATTTTAACGGACTTGGTGTCAAACGCTACCAGGGCCAGCTGGCTTGATTTTCCCCTAAATAAGCTACGCAAAAACCAGTCCGGTCAATGTACTAGTTCAGAACTATGAGCGCAAAACACCAGCAGCCTTCGGTGAAGGCATGCAGCGCTGTGGGAGCTGCTTCCTGAATACCCACCAGCACATGCCACACGTTCTCATTGGCTCCCTCGAAACTGCAGAAGCGGATGCTGACTCCCAGCAGGCCCTGCCCCCCCCACATGTTGCTGGGTGTCACAGTGGTCTCCCTCAGCTCCAGTGTTTTGCTGCTGTACACCAACATCTTGACAGGCTTCTCCACATTCACCTTCAGAAGGTCCTTCAGAGTGTCATTATCTTTGTTCTGCTCCAAACAACAATGAAAAAAACATTAGTGTCCTAGTATAAGTGAGTATTAGTCACAGAGACTGAAAGAACATGGTAAAGATAATGCCGGTATTATCGAAGGTAGACCCGGCTTGCAAATTACAGCTCTCGGTCAACATGAAATCGGAAATATTCTCATAATTACTTCATGCTGTGAAAAACACACTCAAACTATAATCTAACAAAGGTTAAGGTGAACCACATCCTCTCTGCCTTGATCAAAAATGTGGATTATCTGAAAAGGTCCTCCAATGGACTTGTAAGGGGTGAAATCACCACAATGGGCATAACAATGGGATTTCTGACCAACGCCCCCTACAGGACATCTGTGAAACAATCTTGTGTGCAATGTCCGTGTCCAGAGAGACACTGCAAGGACCAAGCTGCTATAGAAAACGGATGGATGCATACATTAAGATATAGGAGACCTTCCATTAATGAGAACCGCTCTCTAAGTTCCACAGTTCTGATTCTTTTGCAGCAATATGAACACTGACTGTCACGAATCTCCAGAATTAATACAGGTTTTGTTCCGTCAAGGGAGAGGAATAACGTACCAATCTATTGTTATTTATAGAAACAATAAAGTCAAAGAATGGCTCCAACCCTGCGCGGTGACCTGGGGAATTCTCTTGTACCTGTAGAAAACGAGACCAAGTTTCAGAAACGGTTAAACACCAGGGTGGGAGAATGACTGTTTTTAACAGGTTCTGGCCCTAAAACACTGTTTTAGTGTCGCCCAGTCAATGCAATACAACTTAAACAGTACGTAAATTGTTACGACATAATAAATGAACTTTTAATCTGAATAAACTTAGCAAACGAAGGGAATCACACAGCAACGGTGGCAACAAAGATCAGAGCTGTGGGACCCAGAGCCCTGCCTGACAAAACAGCCACCTTAACATTTTAACACCAAACACGTCAGCAGACCTACACACGACATGAGAAGGACAGGGGATAACGCCGGGCACCTCGTCATTGCACCGGTGTGGGCTAAAAGAGTAGCAGACCAGGGTCTCATATACACTAGTAATCACACACAGTATGTTTAACTAAAATCCAACTAATTCATCTGTCAACTGCTGGCTGAGTTGCCAGGTGGCATGCTGTCGATTATGGCCTACCTTTGTATTACACGGGCCACATTCTAAATAAACACTGTCAGTTTACTGAAATGATTTTAAACATGTAACATGTTTAAAATATATTGAGTCAGAATCGGCTCACCAGCATGTTATCCTTCGGTGAGCACCGCTAAATATCAACTACAAATGGAAAAAACTAATGCAAAACTGCACGTCATGCAATTTTTTAGTAAAATACCTTAATCGTGTTTGATATACGCTATAGTCGTGCAGTGACTTAAATATACATGCGATGCAGCGCTCCCGCATCATTAGTAGGCCGCAGCTCAATCCCCGTGTTCAGTTAGTAACCCGCGCGGCGTCCAAGGGCTCGGAGGCCGCCTAGACGCAGATCGCTCCAAGGCTTCAGCCCGATAAATGACAGCATGAGGAATAAAGTCGCCTACTCTGAGGACGTGGTAACCCTCCGACCCTCCTCCGGGAATCTCGACACTCTGCGATCCCCCCATTTCTCCCCCGGTTCTTCCTCGTTTGTGGCGAAGACGCAGCTCTTCCCCAGCAGCACGGCCGAGCTCTGTCCGCCGCCGGTGTTCTTACGTGGCACTCGGATCCAGGAAGCAGGGACGCCGGAGCGCGCACTTCTCCTGCCGGGCTGTAGGGGGCGCTACGGGACACGGAGGGAGGCGATTAGTATTGCTGGTGTAGGTGTATTATTACTATACTCCACGTAATGTTGCATGGGGTTTATCCAAATATAACTAATTACCTTTACAGGAATAGAAGACTGGGCAAAACGCTGAAAATGGGACTTGAAGGTTGCTGATTAATCATCTGTGTTATTATACAGCTCCGTTTTTTAACAAGTTGCAGATTGGATTTTAATTTCTGTTGCTTGACACTGTAGATGATATCTACAAAAGTAAGGAACTGAAATTCTGTGCAAGGTCTGCAGTGGTCCGATTTCTTTCAGCGCCCCCAAGATATGCTCTGCTGCCTTGTTCTTGTGCTTTGTGTTTCTGGCTGCGGTTGCCAGGGTTGCGGGGTAGACAAGCACATGCAGAGAACAGAGATGCTAATTTGTCTAACTGCGTGTATTTAGACTGCAGGAAGAACCTTGTGCAACTTAGGAAGAACATGCAAACTCCACGCATACTGGGGCTGGATTGAACCACATAACCCTATAGGCAACAGTAACATCAGACTTTAGATTTATTATTTTTTAATATCTGATGGAACTAGAAAATATGCACCATGTACTTGACACTTGTACAAATGAAAGGTGACCTGGCAGATTTTCAGAAAATACCTACAGTCATAGAAGTCATCAGCACAGACCCAACCCACTGAAGTAAATGATAATGATATTAATGATAATGATAGTAATTAAGACAAACACCACAGCTACTCAAACTGCAGGTGTTTTCTTTCAAACCACATTTACCATTTTTGGCCAACGTTGTCACTACAATATACAGAGTGAGGAAAATATAAGGCAAAATGCGGTTATAATTCTACATAACAGATCAACCCACCATTCAGTCATCCATCCATCCATTCAGTCATCCATCCATTCATCCATTCATTCAGACATCCATCCATTCAGGCATCCATCCATTCATCCATCCATTCAGCCATCCATTCATTCATCCATCCATCCATTCAGCCACCCATCATTCAGTCATCCGTTCATTCAGACATCCATCCATTCAGGCATCCATCCATTCATCCATCCATTGAGCCATCCATTCATTCATCCATCCATCCATTCAGCCATCCATTCATTCATCCATCCATCCATTCAGCCACCCATCATTCAGTCATCCGTTCATTCA
>JAODKF010000040.1:10680688-10694464 GCA_026779585.1 Mormyrus proboscirostris
ATTCAGCCATCCATCCATTCATCCATCCATTCAGCCATCCATTCAGCCACCCATCATTCAGTCATCCATCCATTCAGTCATCCATCCATTCAGCCATCCATCCATTCAGCCACCCATCATTCAGTCATCCGTTCATTCAGTCATCCATCCATTCAGCCATCCATCCATTCATCCATCCATTCAGCCATCCATTCAGCCACCCATCATTCAGTCATCCATCCATTCAGCCATCCATCCATTCAGCCATCCATCCATCTTCCAACTGCTTAAACAGTACAGGGTTGTCGGGGTGGCATGGAGCACAGTGCTGGAGGACGTCAGTAGGTAACAATCAGTGATTTATAAACATTTTTATTTAGGTACAAGGGCTACATTACTATTGGATTTGAATGTCACAACAAGAGCTGTTCATGGTACCTACCAGTGACTGACAGAGTCCACCTCACAAGTAACATATACAATATATTGTATTCTCTTGCATTCTCCATTGTGTAAAACTAACACTATCCTTCCTATGCTATTTGAAGAATATTTAATAGAAATTTTTGGGTGAAATAAATAAGCATCAACTATAAGATAATGAAGGAATCTGCTGGATTTTGCTGAAATTGACCAACTCAGGAGACGGTTCATCTCTGCAGCGAGTACAATAGATAAAGCAACAGAAAATGAAAACAGATGAAATCGGAAATGAAAAGATGAGCAGTCTAGGTTCATTTCATTCTCTCAGCCCGTCTGCCCCCCACCACAAAGGTAAGGCGTTGTTAGCTTCTACGGCCAAGTGTACATCACAGAAGGCTCTGTCTTTGCTTAGACATAACAAACCTGGTGGCACCATAAGAAAAACAAGTTCATGTCGACGGTCACAAAGTGTGGACAACGCTGAACAAGAGAATGATAAAAGTGTGTGAAACATGTAAAAGGAGTGTAACGACATATTGGTAAGAACACATGATTAAGAATACATAATTTCTCACAATATCTTTAATTAGCATTTCCTGTCTAAAGGAGCATACACACACAAACAAGTTTCTCCCTTTGAGAAAGGTAACTTTTCAGCAGGATATACAACATCCATCTTTCCATTTTCAATACTTCTTTTCCAGTACAGGATACAGAACATCGTATATATGAATTGTAATGCAGCTGTTTCTCTAGCTTGCTCTATCAGTATCTCCACCCAAAAGTGTACATTCAAATTATCTTCCTAGTCAGGGTTATCCTATTCAGGGTTTTCCTAGTCAGGGTTGTGGGAGATAACTGTCACGCCCAGCTCCGTCCGATCCTCGTGTGTGCCACACCCACCTCGTTACCTCGTGTCGATTCCTGATTGTACTCACCTGTGGCTTGTTCAGTTCAGCTTGTCATGTGTATTTAGTCCGTGTCTCAGTCTGTATTCCCCAGATCCGTCATTGTAATGTCTCATGCTCATTTCCCAGTATCTATTAAACCCTCGTTACCCGTGTTCCTGCCTGCCTGCCTGCCTTTTGGGCTGCCGCTCGCCTGCTTGTCCCCGGCAAACGTGACAATAACATTTATTTATTGTTTGTTATAGTTTTTTATTGCAATTTTGTTACAGATTGAAGAGCAGATGACTGGAGACTTTGTTTTCCATTTGGAGTATTTGCAGAACAATGCAAAATATAAAAAAAACACTTCAATATAGCCATCTTTAGTATTGTATTGTATTGTAGAGACAAACCAGAGATCCAGAGACACCTTCATACTCTGCTTTTTGTGAGCAGCTTTTTTTGTGCATTATAAAAAGACCAATTTTCAGGCCGGGATGAAATCTCTGTGGCATAATGGCTCTGGCTTTCCCTGATTCTGCACCTCTTCCAGTCGCCACCGTCCCTGAATCTAAACATAAACGATCATTATCCTTTGATCCGTTTCAATGCAGCGTGGAAAATAGCCGTGATCTCCGGCCGATGCTTCCAGGAAAAAACGCTGGAAATTGCTCGCCGGCCTTATGGATTTTTAGGGATCCATTTTGTTTTTTTTTTTGTATTCCTTTTTCAGAGAATCCGGAATGGCTGACCATTGTTATACTGTTATGGCTGATCACGTGACGGCCATCGATGGTCTTGTCGTTTTTTTTCCCTGCATGCAACGTAAAACACCTTATTAAAATGCCGTGCTGTTGCCTTTCACATCTTCCCTGCCACACTTTGAGGTTTATTAACGAGTGTCTTTTTCTAGCAGCACACAGGATTTTTAAATAATAATATGTGACCGACAGATTCGCCTAAAGGTGAGCCACCCTGGATGCATATGCCTTTTTGTAAGGGTGTAGATTTGGGCATGGATGGCAGGTACACGCCCCTCCAGTATTGTGTATTGAGTGTTTATGGGGGCAGGGGGTCCAGGCTGCTTAGGCCCCCATCAATACTGAAATCTAAACCTCCTTCCTTGGCTTTTTGTAACCTTTATGGGATTTCAGTGAGTTCAGTTCACATTGGTTACATCTTGTATTTGTAGTGAATTTTCACCTGCTGTTTCTTTTATTTGTAACAAGCTGCAATGATTTCCCTCCAAATCCATTGGAGGGTGAGCCCCCCCCCCTGACACCAATGGCCATAAGGGGGGCCAGACATGACAGGATCAAAGATGCACGGGTGCGCCCCCCGTCAGCTCGATTCTAGGGTATTCCGTCTCGCAGGCCGCAGCTGTGGGCCCCATTTGAATTCGTGAGCTAATGCAGATCTCCTAAATTGATTTTGACGCGATTAATAGCGGCCATGGTTGTGGACAGGAAATCAGTTTAATTCAGTAGCAGACGTGTTTTGAAGAGACACTTCTATGTGACAGTTCATTAACCCTGGGGGGGGGCAGTGTTTAAGCAGGCCATGGAAGACTGAGCTGCTCTGTCTGGGAAGCTGGTCAAAAGGAGGGGGGGGGAGGTTAGAGGAAAGGCAGAGGTGCGGCAAACAAGGGAAATAATAAAATACTGATGGAGTGGCAAACTCTGCAAAGGAAGCTACTGCATTAGTCACATAATTGTTGCTGTTAATTACAGCTTGAAATGAAAGGAAAATGGTCTTTATGAGATCTATGAGCTTCCATCCTTCCATCACTTACAGTTAAGTACAGGTACAGGATGGTAGTCTCTCGGCTCCCAGGTAGACCTGTGACTGTTTGCCTCACATGTCATCATTTTTGTCACAGATATTTGGTGCTTTGCAGCTTGGGAAAATATGTGACCGTAATATGGACGTGTACATTTTACATATTTAGCAGTCGCTTTTGTCAAATAGCATATTGCTAACAAGCATGCTGGTAAAGCGTCAGCTAGGCGTATGAGCAGCTAGGCTAACCTTCCAGCTAGGGTAACCTTCCAGCTAGGCGTATGAGCAGCTAGGCTAACCTTCCAGCTAGGCTAACCTTCCAGCTAGGGTTGCCAACCCATCCGAATTGTGCGGGATCTCCAGAAATATGGATGATTTTGATTCGTCCCTTCATTTGCGTTGGCAACCCTACTTTCAGCATTAGCATTAGCTTTAGCATGCTGGACACACGCTTTACATATGACAAAACTGCTCTTGCCTATTTGTAAATACCTCTCTTTAGCCTTGGCCCTGCAGCTCAGCGCTTCTGTCAGACCGGGTCAGCTGCCATCTTTTATTGCCCCGAGCATGATCTGTGTGTTTTTGCCCCCAGGGATCATCATTGTAACCCCATAATGGCTCCTCATTCAGTCCCTCAATGAGTCCTTGGCGTAAAAAAATTCCTCTTGGTACTTGCTGATTCCTTCAAGGTAACAGGGAACAGGAGCTAATAGCATGCTTTCCAGTTTAAAAAGATACCAGTTTGGGATTTCCCCATTGCTCCTGGGGAGACTTAAGCAAGTCAGTACAATTAATCTCTGCTACATATTTCTTTATTTGCATGTAAAAATAGTTCTTGAAGACAGGACACAGCCCTATTGGTTTGTAGAAAGAAGTAGCGTTAGTTAGCAAATGACTGTAAGCATTACAGTTTAACTGAATGAACATGAATTGTAACAGTAATAAAATTAGCATTAATTAATAAGTAATTTCACTGATGTCACTAATTTCTAGGAGGATCCTTTTTTATTTTTAAATTCATGCCCTTTAACGGTCCAGCTGCATAAAATAGTGGTTTTTGTACAGAAAACAATGCTACGTTATTTAAGAGATTTAATATCATCTTCAATAAACTTTCTTCATCCGGTTGGATTTTACAGCCATGATTTGTACACAAAAGCTTTTATGGGCTTTTTATTACTTACTTTTTATGTCTCTGCGCCTTAACAGAATTACATACTACTGGAAATTATGTTGGATTCATCTTTTTCCTTGAATTCCTATCAATAAAACCCATTAATATGAATGCCATGTAACTGTAGCCCAGGTCAGTGGCTTTTTTATGAAAACCATAATTTGCCACAACTCAAGCTTTGATGGGATCAATAGCCATTCGCCTTTAGCATAAACCAGTGGTACACGCTGCATATCCAAAGGCACCAAAAATGAAGAGTGTGGCATGTAGATCTAACACTGTAAATCTGCTCCGTCATTTGGGTTTCAGTCCCTTGCACTTTGTGGCTCAGTGGTTTAGGACGCTGTGCCTGAGATCAGAAGGTCACTGGTACAGAGGGGCGGGGCCACAGGAGCACTGGCCCAAGATGAAAACAGATTGGCCCTTGGTGGGCACCCTCCTCTGTCACTCACCAATTCTAAACATATGATTGGCTAATGATAAGGTTTGCCCCATCTGTATGCATTGTGCGCCCTCTTCTGCCCCTCCACCATAAAAATGATTAAGTCACCCCTGCAGTTCAAACACTAGGGTTGTCAAAATGATTTCACCACTGGACCCTTGAGCAAAGACTCCCAGCTGCTCCAGGGACTGACTGACCCTGTTTCCTCAATTAAAAAAACAGTATGTCGATTTGGATAAAATGTAAAATGTGTATTTTATGAATTTCGTACTGTGTGGGGGGGGGCTGGGTGGTTCTGAGGGGTTGGGTGCCCCACCCCCCATGACTGCTGTACTATAATAGCCCCACGAAGGGGATGGTATGCGGCCTGAAAACCCTCCAGCACCCCCCCCCCCCATATTTTTAGCAGTATAGCAACTTCCCTTTTATGATAATGTCACAGCCATTATGTGACCAAGGAGCTTCTGCAGCTGCATGAAGCAGGATTTGTGCCACATGTGACGTCAAAATTAACTCAGTATTTAGCCCTTCCAGGAAAGACTCTTTAGGCTGTTTTCTGAGCGAAACGGGCAAAACCAAAGCTTTATGGTACACTACAATTCAGCTACTTGCATTTGAAAATCCCCGAAATGCTACAATAGCAATAAAAACTTACCATTTCATTACATTATCTGTATATGAAATGTATAAAGAGGTGTTATGTGCAGTAGTAAAATACCAACAATAGGTTTTGCATTATGTTACAAACGATAAACCCCCAAGTTTATCACCCAGGGAATATAGCAGAGTGATTTAGTATGAGAAGCAAGTGGATCCCAGGTGAGTTATTAGTTCTATAATGTACACAACTGAAACTTGAGGCTGGGGATGAGTGTCCTATCTGCCTTATTTATTTTCATTTACTTTCAATTATTTCCATAGGACTGAAACACCTGCTTCCTAATTTGCACTGTAATTATCCATCAATCCAATTTAACTTAGACAATATTGTCATCATTATCTCATTACCTCTACGAATACCAAATGAGTGACTCGGTTCAGCTTCTTCGGATAGTAAGATGAGAATTAAACCAAATGTATGTCGATTTTATGTTACGTTGTAATAAGGGATTATTGCGTCAAGTTTTTATGTTTTGATGTAACACGCACAATAATTCCTAGGGTGTTATATACTCTTGTCTTTTATTTTCAGAACAAATACTGAGAATATTTTGGTTATTGGTGGCTATTATCACGGGAACGACAGAAGCAGTACAACTGAAACATGTTCAGTACTCATCTCATTATATTTTGAGTAAAGTTATGTTTACATCCTTCAAACAGGCCTCTGTACCATGATAATATCCACCAGGCAAATTCCTAAACAGCTGTGGGTCCTGAAGAGCAGGCCTCAGCTGCACAAGGACCCCTGTGTCTGACCAGATATTACAATACTGTTTCCTGAGCCATCTGAGAAGCTGCAATGTTATGCTAAGGTCAACAAACACAAATCTTGCAGCCAGTGGTGAATATAAAGAATGCATGGGCATATATAAAATGAAGAAGAAATGTGAAGTACAGTAGTGTCCCCATAGCTGCGGGAAGTACATTCCAAGAGTTACAGCAGAGAGCCAAATCCGTGGATCCCATATATAACCCAATATTGTGATTGATAAGGTTAAATACAGTTAGAATAAAATATATTGTACATTATTATACAGTAATAAATTCTCAAGTGACGATAGAACAATGAAAATCATTATTTTTATAACCCTCAGAGGATGAAGGAATAATGAAAAAACACATTGTACAATTTTTTTCAGACCATGGTAACTGAAGCCGCAGTTAATGAAAATGCAGATATGGGAGGACTAGATTGACAGATTCATCTAAAGAATATTTGTCTGGTACACAGATAATTCTCACGGAAGGGCTGTTTGAATCCTGAGATCTGATTTCTTAGTTTTTATGGCGATGGGTCGGGTGATTGCTGCCCTTTACCAAACTAGTGAAATCCCTAGAAGTTACTTCACCAGACGGCTGACGCGACCATGACTACAGCAATACACAAAGCCATTCGATGTTCATATGGAGATTTTATTAGTACTGTAAACAGGACAATGTTTTGCAATCCCATGACTGAAGTTTAAAGTGCCAACCTTATGTTTGCGATTGCATTCAAAGAGCAGAGATGTCTGCTCTCAAAGAGACACACAGGCCAGTGGCTTCTATTAAACAATGTTAAAGGAGATCGTCATTCCTGTAATGTTTAAAGTCAATATAAATCAGAATAATGTAAAGCAATGGCAAGACTGAAGGGCTGAATTACGTGAGCACACTTTCATGGAATTCACCACCTAATAAATATTTGAAATATTAAATTATATATATCATATATAATCAGCACACAATCCTTCCAGCACCCTGGATGAAGATTCCCCGTTAGCATTAGCATTGTGCTTCGCGCTACATGAAAAACTGGGCACACTGGGACTGCTGGTGCCTAAGAACCTACTTCAACTACCAGCTAGGCTGATGGGTGACTCCGGAACATTCTGTCAACGCAATATTACAGAGACGCATCACAAACAATCCACACAGGAATTCGTCTAAGGTGTAAGGTGTCAAAGTGATGTTATATATATATAATTATGTTATATAAGAGTTTTTGGAGTATTCACCAATATGCATATATGTATATAACTCTAAGGGCAGAATATGTATGTGTTTTTCTCTTTCTTTGGCTCACAAATACAGTTAAATGATTAATATTTACTTAAACCTCTCAAGTTGCTTTACAATATAAATTAAGATGCATTACTAATGTACGGAAATGCTACAGCTGTTTGACACTGATCATTTCTTAATATAAACAAAGCCATGTCTTCATATACCTACGTCATTGATATTACAATTGTATGAATTGATTTTAAGGTAAAACTATGGCGTCTATGTCTGTTCACACAGGCAATTTTACAGTACTATACACGGTCTGCACAAAGTCCATTCTGCCTAATAAACAGCTATAGAGTACAGAATGTGTTGCGAATACTGTCTCTCACAATTTCCTGGTTATTTCACACTGGGTGGGAAGATCAGGTTGGAAGGAGTGTTTGCAGGTCAGGCTTAGGAATTACAGCTTCAACAAAAAGCATGGACAATATAGAGCAATTAACATATACAGAGTGGTCATATACTTCTATAGTACATCATGGCATTTCTTGAGTATACTTACATCAAAGAAGCTTTGGGGATCGTTTGGGATCTCTCAGTGAGGCACATGGCTCCAAGACTGAGTGGGATCATTGACCCTGATATGTGATGTATAACGGAAGAGTCACAGCTGTAGGACATAAGAGACCTGTAACAAGAGCTGGTGGGATTCAGGAGCATCACCACTACCAAGAAGGACCTACCGCACCGTACCGACTATGACTTAAAAATCCCACAGGAGAGCCTGGACCTCGACATCATAAGGGGCGACCAGGCGTCTTAAAGTCCCTGCAGAGCTGGTTACGTTCTCATTGGCTAAAGGTGGGCCCTACAAATCCTGGCCCAGCCTCTCGATCTCCTCGATCAGGAAGTCGATGTCTGACTTTGTGGCGGCGGGGTTGGAGACGACCATGCGGAAGAAGTTCACTTTATCTGCCTGAGGCTGGTAGCCCACCATGGTGGTCCCACATTCCATCATGAGGGCTTTGATCTTCGGCGCCACCTGGGTTGACGTAAAGAAAAGGCAGATGTTCATCCCGCTCCTGCCTAAATGCGTTCGCCACCAGTCAGCGACGCCTTGTGCAGGGGTGACGGTCAGCCCACCTTGTGCAACCTCTCGCGCCGTTCCTCACAGTCCGGCATGCCCCTCAGGCTTGGTGGGATGTACCAGAAGCAGACATTTGTGTGCTGAGGCTGCAGAGAGTCCCCAAACAATCATCACAACATCGTCACCAAACTGCCAGATAACCAACAGATCAGAACACATACAACAGAAATCATCTTCTTGCTCATGATCTGGGGCGAACACCCAGGGCGAACACCCAGTCCCCACAGATACATCCTGACACATATTTGGCACAGGACCAAAAGCTTTCAAATTTAATGTAAATTATTTTTTTAATAGCAACAGAACGGCTGAAGAGAGGTTCCTTAAACCAGAGGTGGAGATTTCCGTTCCAGAGGGTACAAATCTAGACCAAGTTTTTGTTTCAACCAGCAAGTTGCGTATAAAGTGTCACAGTCACAGAGTACTCAGCTGGTTGGTTGAAACAGAATCTTGGTCTGGATTTGTACTCCACCTCTGCCTTAAACTGATGAACGAAATATTATAATTGGGTATATAGTTTGTATGTAAGAAAATTCCAAAACTGTGGATGGGCCACGCAGAGGTTGAGTGAACAAAAAAACAGGATATCTGTACTTCTGTACTTAGCTGGGTTTCTGCAATAGAGAACCATCAGGGAGAAAGAGCTATGGGACCCAAAAAGGTGATAAATCCATCTGGGCATCCACCCCTGGCACAAAGCCATACCTCCACCCACCCTGCTCAGGAGACCTATAGTCTGGATTCAATATATTAAGCCAACCAGGACTCCATTATTAATGAAGCAGTGTATGGGCACCACAGTTAATGGGATCTGCTTTATATTCGTGACATATCTCCGCCCTGACACCTTATGAAGGTAATCCATCGGCCACATCTGGTATCTTTGGGAGCAGACCGAGGCAGAAAGGGGGGGGGGGTGGGGAGGAGGCTCACCTCTCCCTGGAAAACCATCTCATATCCGTCACGGTCTTTGATGTTGTTGTACAGATACTCAGCAAGCTCCAGACACTTGTTGATGTGCTGTTCAAAGCCGATCGTGCCCTGGTGAAATGCATAAGAGTCACATGTGTGATTCCAAATCCATCCAAAGCCACATCTGTCATCCAGATCATTAAAACAACTATGATCAAGTTCCATGAATAATCCATCCATCCTCTGTAGCTGCGTGTCATTTTCAGGGTCACAGCGAGTCCTATGGACACAAGGCAGGATGGGGTGCCAACCCACTGCAAGGCACCAACCCACTGCAGGGCACCAACCCACTGCAAGGCACCAACCCACTGCAGGGCACCAACCCACTGCAGGGCACCAACCCACTGCAAGGCACCAACCCACTGCAGGGCACCAACCCACTGCAAGGCACCAACCCACTGCAGGGCACCAACCCACTGCAGGGCACACACCATACACTCACACACCATACACTCACACACCATACACTCACACACCATTCACTCACACACTATTCACTCACACCTGTGGGCTATTTGGTAACTCCAGTTAACATCAGCATGAGTTTTGGACTGTGAGGGGAAACCCAGAGAAAACCCCAGGAAAATGCAAACTCCACACACGGAACCGCGGCAGAGACTCAAACGCTGGTTCCAAAGGTGCTGACTACTGTGCCACCAAGCTGCCTTCCCAAGAACAATCACAAAGACAACTGCTACTTCTATACCAACACAGCAAACTGAGCCATTTCAAGAAGGAAAAGCCAATTTGGAAGGTAGGACATGAAAATAATCATTTAAAAATGGCCACTGTTGACATGGTGAAGATCTGATTTGGACTTCCGTAGAAATTAATGTTAAAATATTAAAAATATCTAGCATAGCTGTACGATGTCCCTAAATGGCACTGAATTATGTTTCACTCGGAAGTATCTCAGCAATTTGGATGTGAAGTCTGACTGGAAAATCTCAACATATTTGCATTTAGGGAAATGCACCTTAGCCCTCCACATCAGCCAGAACTTGAATATGTCCACGTGTCGGCCGCACTGAATGGCCTTGTCCCCCGTGTCATAGGTGACGTCGTACTGCTTGTCCTGCTGGAACAGGTAGCCGGCGCACATTTGGTTGCATCCCTCGAGCAGGCCCTGCAAACGTCCAGGAAAACGCGACGGTAAACGTGGGACGCGGTTCTCACAGACTATGGGCCATGTTGAGGCACCAATTCAGCAGCAGCATTCCTCCAAAATGGGGAAACAGCAACTCATATAGTTAGAAACAGATAATGCACGAATGTTTTGGTGTGTAAACTGTCGTCATCAAGAAGAGGGGCTTTAATGAGCCCTGGGGACCTGCTTAAGCACAAAGGGTCTAATAACCCATGTTAGCAATGAGCATCATCAGGGTCACATGCTTAATAAGGAATGCAGGTTTGTGTTTTTGAGAACTGAATCAAAATACATCATTCAGAGCAGACAATAGCTACATCTGTCCTTTCGCTAAAAAAAACAGGCGATGGCGTACACACTGTCTGTCTGTCTGTCTGTCTGTCTGTCCTAAGATGTGCCTTGCTAGCTGTCTGCATGCGGATGCCAGCGTTAGAAAATGGGGGGGGCGGTAAGCTCCTTACCATCTCTCGCACCAGGATGGCGGAGCACTGCAGGGGCACCCCCATCATCTTATGCGGGTTCCAGGTGACCGAGTTGGCCCTGCGGCAGCGACAGCAGCAGAGTTAGCGCACTGCCAGCTGGGGCACGCCGCCACTGCGTATGGGTGAGTGGGCGGGGCCAGCGGTCCGTACCTCTCAACGCCGCTCAGCTTGTGCCGGTGCTTCCTGGACATCAGCAAGCTGCCCCCCCAGGCGCCCTGCCCAAACGAGAGGCGGAACTCTCACCCCATCCCGCACGATATCGCGCGCCGTGCTATCCGTCGGGACGGGGGATATGTGAACACGCGGGATTGGCCGAGGCGCCATTTGTACGTGCTCCGGGATTGGTGATTGGTGTAACACTCACATCCACATGGAGCCACATGTTGTACTTCTCACAGAGATCTGCGATTTCACTGATGGGGTCAAAGGCGCCGTAGACAGTGGTGCCTGCTGTGGCATTCACGAACAGAGGAACGTGTCCCTGTGTGAAGTAGAATAGAATGCACAGATGGACATCGTACAATGAAGTTTAGTGCATCCCCTGGATAGTACATATAGTATAATATATGTCTGAATCTTACATATTCAACACATGCATATGCTCTACATATTAAGCCAGTGTTTCCCAACTCTCCCCGGAAAGCCCACGTTTTTGCTTCCTCTCAGTTCTGGGTTGGGAAACACTGTATTAAGTTACACACACAGACAACAAATTAAAAAAAACAAATAAATAAATGAGACCTTGAGTGCCCCTGTATGCATACATATATACAAGGTACAAGCATATAAATAGAAAACAGTGGAGTAGTTCTGTTACAATAATTGCAATGAGTCTAGGGATATTGCACTTTTGTCTTAATGATGCCATTTGTAACAGTGAAAGTCATGAGATCAGAGCTTTGCACTCAGATGCAGTGAACAGTTATTTGGCAGAGTTCACTGCTTTGATGATGCTTGGGTAGAAGCTTTTCAGTAACCTGGGAATGCGCATCCTAATAGATCTATAACACATTCCAGAAGGCAGCAGAGTGCAGAGGTGGCGGTCTGCGTGATTTTCGTGGACAGTGGTCGATATCAGGTTCTGTATATATACTCTAGTGAAGGTATCCGGGTGTTGGTCATTTTTTTGATGACTCTCTGAAAAGTCTTCTTGTCAGCCATGGAGCAGCTAGCAAACCGCAGCGGGACGCCGCAGGCAGGGGGTGTAGACGCCATGACAACCACACTGCCTGTTCTCCAGGCTTATTTGTTGTCTGATGATTAAATGCTTACATACAACACAATCTACAGCCTGGGATTCCACGCTGCATGCAGCTGAGATTGATAAGTGACTTTGGCCTTTTACTGCTTAACCACCGCTTAGGAGGAACTTTGGGGTGTACCTTCTGCTTGGCTGCGATGATCTTGGCCTCCAGATCTGCAGGAATTACCCTCCCTCTGAAATGAGAAGGAGAGAGGCTCTTAAACCCACTCCTCATGTGCGTTTCCCAAGTCGTAAGCGACACGGGTGCCTCCGCGCATGCCCACCTCTCATCAGATTTCAGCAGGATCACGTTTTCTACTCCGAAGCCCAGCGCTGCTCCAGCCTTCTTTATCGAGTAGTGGCTCTGTAACAGAGAGCGGCGGTCCCACACACTGTCAATCAAAGCTGTAAGTACTCCACAAGCAGAGATTAGAGCAATCAGATAAACCACACCCCCATTTTACTCCCTCCAATCAAAACTCTCGAGGATAAGAGAGTGTAGCTCGCCAAACAATCTACCACAGGTAAAAGTAAAACTCAACTGCATTGCTTCATTTGGTTTAATCAAATAAAGGCGAGAAATGATAATACAAAACTAGGCAGTAGAATCCAGGTGTGTCGGAGTGGGCCTGCCTGATAGGCTGGGAACAGGACATACATGTTCTGAAGTGAAGAGGATCAGTTTGGGTGCTGCGGACATGCCTTTGGTTTTGACCTCTGGGAAGTATTTATAGCGTGCCACCATCACACTGTACATGTTGGATATCGCTCCACCTGTAAAGAAGATGACATCATCTTCCAGGGACAGAGGAACTGTGCCAAAGCCATGAACACAATGCCCTCTACATGGAAACAGTGTGTCTTTCTGTGGAGTTTTTCCAGGAGGTAAATTTGCCGTCGCTATATATGGACAGAAGGCAGTCTGGAGGTTAAGGACATGGACTTCAGATGGTAAGTTTGCAAACCCCTGGAGAGCCCAAGTTCCCGTACCCTTGAAGAGGGCTGCTGGACTTGAATTTCTCTAATGAACTGTTGCCCTGAAAATTTGGGGTTTTAATAGTGGATGTCTTGGTAAGAGCTTTCAAGGTTGTTAGCTAAATTTATATAGGTTATAGACTTAGGACTGTACTGACCTGGTGAGAATATTCCATCTCCTTCTCCACCTGGCCATCCGACTATCTCCCTCATCTTTCTCAGAGTCAGTTGTTCCATGAGCACGAAGACTGGAGCAATCTCATAGGTGAACCTTAAAGACAGGCCAAGCCTCTCCATGTTACTTTCCAATCAGCACAAAGACGCCTCATCCAAACAGGCCACGCCTCTCCATGTTACCTTCCAATCAGCACAAAGACGCCTCATCCAAACAGGCCACGCCTCTCCATGTTACTTTCCAATCAGCACAAAGACGCCTCATCCAAACAGGCCACGCCTCTCCATGTTACCTTCCAA
>JAODKF010000040.1:10697820-10709234 GCA_026779585.1 Mormyrus proboscirostris
TAGGACAGCGTACCCCCCCCCCCCCGGCCCCCTCCCCACATTAGCATACCGTCTCCCTATGCTGGTCCGTTCAAAAGAAAAGCCCCGCAGAATCATCACCTTTATTATTCTGCAGCTAATTCTGCCCAATTGAGACTCTTATCAAAAGGTCTCAGAGGACCCAAGAGTCCCTGGTCATTGAGTGTTTTCCTGTGGATTGACATGCATTTCACAGGTGGAGCCCCAGCCCACAAACCCACCAACGCTGATCAATGTGCGATTCGCTTTGCTCAGAGGCTCCTGCGGTGCCGCTGTTACTGTCCCTGAAATCAACAATACAAGCCAATCCTTGGAGGAACGATCTATCTCATTTATTAAAAGCATGATGCCAGTCAGAGCACGGCATTCCCTCATCAACTTAACGTCTGATTCCATCTTAAAATAGATTGTCACGTGACGCAAAATAGGTCATGTGACATAACCCTGACAGATATCTGGGCAAATCTGTGTCAGATCTGTTTTATAATGATTAAAACAGCAAACAGAAGCCTTTTCTGTGCTACTGCTCCGCCTCGCGCATTTTCTTACTTAAAGGGACAACTGCATGATTTTAACCCTCCCCCCAGGGAGAAAGTTTATAAGCCTATATCAGAGTTCGAGTTTGCTGAGTTAATAACCACATATATATTACAAAAGTTATTTTATTCACAAGCATTTGACTGCCTCCTTACGTAACGCCACAACGCAGGACAGCATCCATCAAAAACAAAGGTATACAGCTCCTGGCTCTTGGAGCCTAAAAATGTTATTCAGGTTATGTGGGCTGTGAAACATCCCGTGAAGACAAAAACGATAAAATGATCATCTACTGCATGCTTTGGGAGTGATACAAAAATTATACAGAACTACTGTGCAGATTAAAGAAACTGATGAAAAAGAAAGGAGGTTGACACTCACATGTTGGTGTTTGCAGTAGAGGTGAGCCACTCGCCCGCCAGACCGATTATATCCAGACCAGACGAGAGCTGGTTAAAAAACCTCGGGTGACCTGTAGAGGGCGCAACCTTTAATATCAGCTTTGTCTCTTTTCATCGTTTTCTCGATTTTCACCTCTCATACCACAATATCCTTGTGTGAATTCAAATACGAACAGGTAGGTCTAGGTGTAATGATGTAACTGTTACATGAAATTCTTATAAATAAAGCATTGAAAGTGTAAGTGTGCAGTGCATTGGGTTAGAGATCTATGCCCATGTCCAAACGGTTGTGGATTCAAATCCCACGGTTGTTTGAGTATCACATCACTGATGGGCCCCTTAACAAGCCCAGGAGAATATAGCCAGACATCCTGCACCCCCTGGCAAAATGTCACCTTCAGGCTGCCCCCCCTGCTTTACATTATATCATTTTACGTATTGAAGGGCCTCCTGATCCTACCAGGGTCTCTGCCCCCCCCCATGTCCCCGAGTGACACCTGTCACCCCACGGCTGGCTGACTCAGCTCTCTGCATCTCATACATATGTCACTTCGGACATAAGGTCCTGCTAAACAAATAAATGTATTGTAAATGAATATGATTCATATACAAGTGCTGGCTGGAAAACATCAGAACCATGGACAGTTCCGTTTTGACTCTACTCCGATTTTTTCACTAAAACCCATTGACCCATTGAATTGGCCATACTCCAAAATCATATACCTTAGGGTAACTATGAAATGGTCCTTAGTCATGAGACATGAGCCTCAGTAGAACATGAAGGCGGAATTACAGTGAATTGCTGCACAACCTGACGTACTTGGAATCTGTGGCACAATGAAGTAAAATAACTGACAGCTTTAAGGCAGGTTTTATGCTGCTCTTTCTCTGGTTTAAAGCCTCATTCCTGTTAACGCCAAGTGTGTGTAAATAACCTGAAGGATGTGCAGTACCTAAAGTGTGTGTAGGTAACGTGAACGATGTGCAGTACCTGAAGTGTGTGTAAGTAACCTGAAGGATGTGCAGTACCTGAAGCGTGTGTAAGTAACCTGAAGGATGTGCTGTACCTGTCCTCACTCCATACTTCAGTGTGTCCCTACAATCGACCAGGATCTGCTCCAGAGACTCCGGCTGGTCGGAAAGGTCCAGATTGAAGCCTTCCATACCCTCAAGGAGCTGGTGAGGGTGGTGGAAGTCCAGGACTTTTGTGGTTCTATCGAATGTCTTGCGGATGTAGTTTGTAAGGATGTCAACAACTTCCAGCAAGAACTGTATGGTTGGCTCCTCTCCATTTTTGGCTGGTAATAGATCTATCATTCAAATGGGGAAAAGTGTCACATTGTACATAACAGTAACATTAATTCATAATTATTATGAATTAATGAATCAATCAATCAATCAAACAAGCACTGCACACAATCAGACAAGGTTTTAACAATGTATTGACCATCTACCAAAAAAAAGAAATATATAAAACAGGTCAGTCATATTGGTATTTGTTTAATCTGTCAGTCTGCTTTATCTTTGATCAATTTTCCAAGTTTAAACCAGTCGACACCAGTCGTAATCTATTATAATAGTTTCACACTGTTATTTGACCATGTTACTATATTATGTTCCGTTTTTCTTCCCTTCTAAGTTGTATAATCACTTGACAAATCGCTACGTCAGCAGCCAAAACGCCTTTTACGACCCACAGTTGTTTTTACATGTTCCACGTTACAACTGGATTTTAAAAAAAGATAAAGCCTACTGTATATTCCAGTTCAGTATATCTTTCATTTGCTTTTCTGAACCACAAAACAGTTGTCTTCCAGTTACTTCTGGGCGGTGGAAATGTGATTAACTGTCACTGTAACAATCCTATTTAACTGAGTCAGAGAAGCCAATACGCCAAGCAGCTACTAATAACACAGCCTCAAGAGGGCGCCATTTACCCCAACTGACCTCACCAAAAATATAGGCTACAACAAATGGCTCATTATTGATAGGATTTGGGCAGTTCAAATAAAACATGTGTTCATAAAAAAACTGGAGGGAAATTACTGACTAACCTCTAGCAAAAAGATTGGAGAAATCGGTCTCTGTCCGTCTTAACTGTGAATCGCTGTTTTCCCAAGGAAAGAAAGTCTTGGAGGGTTGGCGGTCCTTCAAGGAACCACCAATCCTGCTCCTTTCTTCATAACTGTTGTTCTTCTGTAAGAACCCTGGATTATTAAATGAGGAAGAATAAGGGTTTAGGCGATAAACTGCAAATTGGAAGATGCAGTTGTTCTAGCGTTGGTACTTTGGAAATCACTGCAGATTAAAATTAAATTTAAGTTAAGTATGATTTTTTTAATGTCCTATGCTTGTTATGTCTCTGTGAAATCATAACTGCGTCTATCTTCCGTACAGCATGGCAGTGCATAAAAGCAAACAGACCTATTATGATCAAATTGGAATATTTGGTATTAGAGCTGTTA
This sequence comes from Mormyrus proboscirostris, assembly GCA_026779585.1. Taxonomy (NCBI): domain Eukaryota; kingdom Metazoa; phylum Chordata; class Actinopteri; order Osteoglossiformes; family Mormyridae; genus Mormyrus; species Mormyrus proboscirostris. The sequence continues at coordinate 10,701,242 of JAODKF010000040.1, forward strand.
TACAATTACATAAATAAGACGAACCGGGTTCGGATTATTAAGAGCCAGGGAAATTTTGTGATATCCTTTCAGGGGCGATATAAACGTTATATCGATTGTCGTTTCTCGTGTTTGCCAGCAGGGGTCGTTCTATTCATGTCTCGGCATAAAAAACATATGATTTAAATAAAATCAGTTCTGCTTAGGAGTTTCTGGGTGTGCTGTTATTTTTAAAAAGTGAATTTATATTTACATGCCGTGCTTTAGTGCTAATTTTCATATGGAATTTGAAATATGGATTAAATAGCCCATATCTCTTAAATATCTATTTCTCCAAATTACGAAGGCAATGGAAGAAACCAAATGATATATTTATAGAAGCAGGCCTAATATTATCTACGAGCATTTACAGATTTTTTAAAACTAATTAAATTGTCTTCATATACTCTACAACAACAAAAAAATGCAGGACAATCGACATGCAAAAATCGACAAAGGGGGCAATAGCTAATCGTATTACTATAATTAGACAACATGCATATTGTACAAAACGATACTGAAGACGAACAAATTAAATTCACTGGCATAATCGTCAGATAAAAACTGGATTCACAAAAAGAGCGCAATAACAAGTCGTGACATATCACGCTTCGGCATTTTCATTAATAATTTTCATTGCGAGCTAAACTTTCACCTTTTCCACGCAGTCATAGTATGAAGGTTGTAAAATGGGTTCTACAAACAACAGTTTCAATATGCAAACCAAGCATATGTCTTTTCTTAAAGCGGTCAGTCTATTTTCACAGCTTGCACTGTAGTCAAAGACATTTAAGATAATTATCCAGCACAGAAGGCTTTGATGCGCGAGCGTGTGACGATGCGGACAGAATTATCGCAGCAACGCAGATACGCAAAACTGGACTGTGCTTTGATTGAGGAACAGACAAGATTATTGCTTGGGAACGTTATTCGTGCGTGAAATGTTGTTTTCAAATGAATTAACGCTCAGCCATCGGACAATATAAAATTCCCCCCTTTGAAAGAAATAAGTCTCGGACGTTACCTTAAGGTCGAATTAAAATAATTTAAACATTCATCAAGGTGAGTATTGCTCGGAGACCTTTGTAAAGATTAAAATGACATTGACAGTAGGTCTTTCGCCACATCATGTTCCAAATGAACGAACAGAAAAAATCATGTATAAAAAAAAACAAATAAAAATATTAATGAACAAATATCGAGGTTCATAATTAGTTCAATCCAACGAGGACAAATTTATCTTATAAAAGGGCAGATTCTTCCTACCGTTACAGAGCTAAGCCGAACTAAGATGTTCATACAACCGTGAAATGTATTACGGCATAAAGATGTTAGGCTCCAAAACTTACCACAGATCTTCAGTCCCAGTTTTCTTGTACATCCGTGTGCAACTCCGCACCAGGAGTCATAGGCTGTAACAAAATCGGGAGAACTATTGAATAACCTGATTGGATATTTACATATTTATTTTTTCTGACACTGAAAGCGCGTGACGAGAAAACGTTTTAAACCACGTAGATAATGAATGCCGAATTACGGAAATGTAGATTAAAAATTGTGCTGCCCTGGGGGTCCCGCTCTCGAGAACAGTTTATTTTTTTTAATCCCATGGGCCAATCAATAAAGATCATGTGAGACGTGAATGTCTAATAAACATTGGCACGAATCTGATGGCAGTTTAAAATAAATGAGCATGAAATGGGGTCGTTGGAGGGTTCAGAAATTAATTGAGTGAGAAATGGTATTCTGCTAGATGGGACCTGCACTGCCAGCCTCTCGTTCATTTTAAGATTGGCCTGATCAAAAAACACATCAGCGCGTCACACCGCCGTCCCGCAGACCCGCTCTCGCGCTTGCAGGGGCCATTAGTCCTGCTATTATCTTATGCGCCACAAATCTCCTAGATCCACAGATAATCTAACGGGCTTTATTGACACATTAATTCTTGTCTTTATTTTGAACCACTTCTTATAAGGTATTACTTTTGTTCTTAAAGTACATATTTTAAAATGATGCAATGCGTTGAAGCATATCAGGCTAAATGCACATAGCGGGTAAGAAAACAAAAACACTGAAATAGTTTAAGCATAATAGCGCGGATTCATTTGAATTGACATCGATTTTAAAATGAATTCTATTCACACAAAACAATAAATGTGACCTATATTGCTAGTAAGTAATTCAAATAAATAACACTTAGTCCTTTTATGATTAATTTCCGATTTGTAACAAATGAAAAACGTGGCAGCGGTTTACAACGGGACGTCAGTAAGATGGGCTTCATAGTGGCGCCAGTATAGTTGACAGCGATTTGACACCGACAAGCCGCAGGCAAAACATGCCCCACAAAAAGACTGGCACGATAACTGAACCGCCGCCGTATAAATGCATGTATATAAGCATCGACACACTTTCAATGTTATGTCCTACATCCATTTCTTATATTCCTCAATTTTTCTTAAAGCAAATGCATCGAATTTTAGACCAGCCCAGCATTCTCGTTGAGATATTTAACTCTAAAGGACACATTTACAAAACCAGATACAAAATACAACACGCTTTTTGGTTATGTTTGTGCATAATAAAATGCTGAATATTATCTGCATCAACGAATTCTGCTATTTATTTTTCCATAATGGTCATATTTGCCAAGCTTCAGCCAATGGTCTTTTTAATTGCATCGTATTACTGGGAGAGAGAATTATACGATGGAACACATTTTCCTTTAATAGGTGATAGGGAAAAGTCGTTGAGCCGTAACGTCTGGCCGTTTGCCTCTGCTCTGCCTCCGCTCCTTTCCTCTGACATCACAATAAGTCAGCGCAAAGCGAAAGCCATTAGGGCCAATTCAGGGCGGCAACAATTAGCGCCACTTTTCACATAATTGCTCTTGGAACCGCTCTCTCAAACGTTTTAAGTCATAGCCACAGTAATGTGTCATTTTCCCCTTCTGGCTCGAATGTAAAGTAACAACAACAATATTAATACTACAAATAATAACCCAAGCGGATTGATATAATAATAATAATAATAATAATAATAATAATAATAATGACTGTGATTTTTTTAAGTGTTCAATGACGGATGTAGTACTTAAGCGACACAAGTAGCAAAAAGAAATTCGCAAAAAGAAAAACGTTTGAATTACGCATTTAAAATATTGTCATTCTATTAATGTGGAAAATGGGCTGAATGGTACCCTGAGGGCCTCCTTCAGAGCGGTACCCCCACCACCCAATCTGGGAACAAGGTTCATCTTTCAAGCAGACGTGGGAGGTCGACCCACCCGTGTTGGGTTGATTTATTGGGTTACAATGGAACGTGTGGCACTGTTTTTTGTTTTATAAAAATAATAAATTACTAAGCTTAGCATAGAAAACGGTACTAACTTATATCACATATTTATCGGTGATATACTAACCTGAGAGCGGTGGTCGTAAATTAGTCGAGCTGGGATCCGGGTCGCCGCTCGAGGATGAAGGAGCAGACGTCGCCATCAGTTCTAAGACAGAGATCCGTATTCCTCACGCGATAGTACTGTATAGGGACTCTTATTTAATCTATGATGAAAACATACAGTTCGCTGCAGAAGAAAGGGGAATTGGAAAAATCAGATTTGTTGCAGGCTAAAGTGTACAATTCTATGTACACAATTACACAAAAACCAAAGAGAGAAATGCAGGGAAAAACCAGACGGTATATTTGGTAAAATCGGGGATATTGATGGAGTCGATTTATTTTAAAGTTCAATGGGCAGAAAAGTTGCTTTGGCGTGATACAGTATTGAATAGTATGAATATTTATTTAACGCTTGTTAGACGGAAAATGACTGAGAAATGGGAGTGAGTAGCACATTTAGGGAATCTTCGATAACATCAATACTTTCAATTATATGGATATTTGGAAAGTTTAACTGGATTGAAAACTCGTTATATATATAATTACTCGTGGTAGGTGCAGAATAAACTAACAGCTGCAAAACTAGAAATACTCTTGGATTTGATTGAATTGCTACGACAATTTGTTTTCTAAACTCGTATAAAGGTTGATTTCACTAATAATCTCTATTATAAATGTTAGAATGCCATTGGAATGACTATATTAAATAGGCATATATGAATTAGCTTGTATAATTCTATAGTTTATATATTTGTGCAGTTTTCTTATCGTGACAAATTTGATTGACCGATTTGTTTATTAAGCAAACGATCTGTTAGAAAACCACCACATCACAGCCAGTTAATATCTTTCTTTAAAATAGTTACGAGACGAAAACGTGATGTATTTGTATGGCATTAATTGCCACCCCGTACGTAATACAAAATAATGCATAAAATCGCATTCTTTGATCATGTTAACAGTTTCCCTGTTTTCATGTTACAAACATGACATTTTCAATAATATTATCATGCACAATTAACCAATACTATTCCACTTTAGATTTACATGGAAGGTTCAATGAAAGATATTTGCTGTTACATATATAAGGAAATCCAAACGCATTAAATATAAGAGACATCTTACCGTGCCGGCGAGCAGACACAGGTGTATGCTGTAGGCGCTAGAGTCCGACAAACTATTTAAAACCACAGAACCATACAACGTTATGTGCGCTTATAACATTCCCAGGAAAACGTCGTCTGAATATAAATAGATTGCAAGATTCCCATCCGTCGTGACCATTTTGTTGAAGTACGTTACATTTACTGTTTTCAGAAGCGTGAATCGCCTATTTATCAGTTACTACGCACGTATGAGTCACGCCAATATACCTCCTCTGGTGTTGTGCAGAGTTCATCCAATATCAAACGGATTCACTTTGTCGGCAGAAAAATATCACGAAACGTGTTGCCTTTGGAAGGCATGACATTTGGATGCGTTTGACTGCTGACAGGGATTTGTACCGTCATTAGCAAACCCGATCACGCAGATGGACTTTAGACATTTCGTCCTGTGAGTAACTCATCACGTCCCAAAAAACACCATATAAGCAGACAAAGAGGAGAGAGGGGAGTCATCAGGTGCCCGGTGCACTAGAAGTCAATCTATCTTGGAATCGAGGAAAACTACTACTCGTGGGGGGAGGAGAACCCCTCGAACCCCTTGCCACTTATTTAAAACTGTCAATACCCATGCTGGGAAATTTTAATTACAATGAATCATCGCAATTCGGCGAAGTGGAATCTCGCATTCGTAATTAAATGTCTTGGTTTTCGGAACAAGCTACAACCACAAGATGGCAGCAGAGAATCAATGAGCTGGACCGACCACGATTCTATTAAACATTTAAGGTTTTAAACGTCAGCACAGTTCCAAAATCACTACAAGTCCTCAAAAATTATAGGGAGATGACAAACACCATAAAATGAATAGGAATTCTTAGTACATTGATATTACATACTGCAAACCAGTTCCAAAATGTTAAAGATACACGCGCTAATTACTTTTAATGTCCGATGTATTTTGTAGTAAACAATAAAGAACAGTACAGTTTAATGCAAAACGAGTCACGAAGCAGCCATTTTTCGAATGTTCCGGGGATCCTAGTGGAGGCGTCGCTTTGTGTGGATTTCAGTACTTGGACAGTTCCCGTAACGCCTTTCAGCCAGACATGATCATTTTTACCATATTGAAAAATGATTACATGACGTATACGCTTGCTACAATACTTATTTGAATCAATTAATTATTAGGTTACAAATACATTCATTAGATATGAACTATAGAAAGAAGTCAGTATGAATAGCTTTTCTTAAGCTTAATGGATACTGTAACACGCCACTTCATTTCTAAGACGTTCTATCTTACAGCTTGTGTCTGTGTAGGATATGTAGGCAGTGCGCACATCTCATAACATTTATTATACTACACTGTGTGTCATCGCGACTTCTGTACAAAGCTGCACCCCCTGCCGTCTCACAATGCCTTGTACAGTCAGTGTTATTGTGTTGTCACTTTCGTTGCACATAACCCCGTGGTCACACGTAAAAGCCTTCTGTTTCTCTGGGTCTCTGGCGAAATGACAATAAACATTAAAATGAACTGAATAGACCACCAATATAAACAGTTTCTGCATATGTCTGACTTTATCTTGAACTAAATTCCCATTTTATACCGGGTGACGTCATACAGTAATATACATGTACAACTTGCCATGTATGAAACTCTAACGGAACTACATTTGGGACCCATTCATGAAGAAAAGCAACCATGTTTTAGGAACATTTGTAATACAATAATGTTGACAGCAGATGGCGCTCCTTCACGATACAACTGAGGTACTGAAACTCGCCAGCGTTTCTTTCTGCTGTGTTAATACAGGACTATTTAAGTCACGATCCAAACCCATCCTGTATCCGCATGTCAGTTATTGATCTGCATCTGTATAACAGCATTACAAGTACTAGAGATAGTTCAAAACTACGGTTGTCCTGGGAGGAGTGTGTGTGTGTGGAGGGGAAGGATTGCATGATTTTAGGGATCCCTCAAGGAGTCACAGGTAAGGACATTGGACAGAGATCCCATAATGACTTAAATTTCAGCAAATAAGAAAAATTAAAAGCGTCTGCATAACAAATATTACGTTGAAGTGTAATATTTTGAATGAGGGACACAAAAACAACTACTTAAGTACAAGTATAAGTACATATAAGTACAATCTTTTAGATAATTATCCTTATAAAAGGCTGCATTGCTGGTGATATGCATCTCTGACATGAATTTACGGACAGGTTGAAAAAGTTTTGGCGTTGGGATGAACAGAAAAGTGATGAAGAGTAAATGCGGATTAGTTCATGCTGACTACGTAAAGAGAGCCTTAGTCTGCCTGGATCGACAGGCATGCGACGTACGAGCCCTCGAATGGCGTTTATGAGTCTACAGATTGTCACTGATGGACTGAAACAACATTACAGACACGCAGCCTGACAGAACTTACTAGAAACACAAAATCCAGGGCAGATTTTTTTTTAAAGGTCTATGAACAAATAACGGCATGAGATGACTTTTGGTAGAAGATTGAGCACTGAAATGATCAGATCGCTGTTCGTCTAATGATCATGGAAACGAATGTGGTGGTTATGCAATTTTAGCATTTTAATTGGAATCATTTACCCTAAAATTACCGATAATGATGCTGTACATATTCGACATATTGAAAAACTGCTGAGGGATGGCCTGAGGCTGTTAAATAAAACAAACATGACACAGATTCAATTAAGGGTCAACAAGTATGTTAACAAAATAAATGTCATGCTGTCTGCTTTTCACTCATCATGGGTAATGACCTCGTTACCCAGGGCTTGTTGGTTAAAATCCCACTTAGAGCCAAACAGTTGTAATCTTGAGTAAGGTAACTTTATATTGCTCTTTTTTAATACCTGTAATAACAGATTTAAAAAAAGAAGACGCTCTGGCTAAGTGTTACGGCGTGACAGAAGGTCCACGTAGAGGCTTAGAGACAAGGGGTTTTATTGTAACAAGACACAGAGGGGCTCAGACGGGTCAAAACAAAGGCAGGAAATAAAACCAGAACTGACCAGGCTAAACTAAACACTGGGAGAAGCTAACAGCAAACAGCTACGGGAACCGCAAACAAGAAAAGGCCGGGAATAAATTCAATGCTTATTGGGGCTTTGCAGGAACACACAGCACTTACAGCAAACAGAACTAATGTAACAACTAACTGAGGAAAAGGGGGGAGGGTAGACACTTGCAGAAATTATCAATATGTTTACATACACACTAAGAAAAATGAATTATTGTGTTAGTCTGACTAAAACCGGACTTTTAAATTACATGTAAACATTCTAGTCTGCCAGAAATCGTACTAAATCGAATTTCTCGAAGTCGAACTAAGACAACCAGATAATGTGATTGGGAGTCGATTTACTCCTGCATGTTTACGTTCCGTCGTGCTCCAACTGGCCGGGGTGGGGGGGGGGGGGGGGGGGGGGGGGGGGGGGGGGGGGGGGGG
>JAODKF010000040.1:10725530-10739525 GCA_026779585.1 Mormyrus proboscirostris
ATTATTTGGGGTGGCGGGGGTGGAGGGGGGTGGGAAGGGAGGAGATAAAGGCGGGACAATTAATGAAGTAATCACTATGTGGGAAATGTATATACACAAATAATTGGATTTTCTTGATCAAAGACCCCCATGCCGCCCGGAGACCCCGGTACTGGATGTTCTAGTCATCTGATCCCCTTTTTGTAATTAAGGATTTGTAGGAGAGGCTCACGCGACAATGTCACATTGTTATCTCTCGAGATGGTCGAGTATGCCAACGTTCCGAAATTTTGCAGGACAAACATTACAACTTTCCCCAGATATGTGTGTGTGTGTGTCTGTGTGTGTAGTACGATATAACAAAATATTTTACATATAACGGAGTATTTTCAGGGTTGCAGGCTCATCATTTATATGCAAAAGTGAATATGCTAATATTATATTCCATTTTCCGAATGCTTAAGTGTAACAGCCCAAATGGGGGCTAAACCTTTAACGATGCCTTTGATCCTAAGTCTGTTTATTTCCCTCTTCTTAGTCACTATTATAACCATTCAACTGTAAATCAAGTTTTAAAATGAAAACCACGCAGTTTCAAGAACCAGCTCATTTCTTCCCATTGCAATTTTATTTAAATCAAGAAATTTAAGTCAAGAAAGCGTTTTATTTATTTATCTATCAATTTATTTATTTATTTCTATCGTTAATCATACGAATAAAAATATCTATATCCGTTTTTTGTTTAATGATAAGCCTTTATATTAAAGCAACACCCTGGCAACAAATGAAAAGAAATTACTGAAGTAAAGATCATGCACGCCACGGCTGGTGTATGAAGACGAATCGCGCTGCATCACAACACGTGGCTGACAGAGCTGCCGAAGTGCAGAAGGTGACGGCTCTGTTGATTGATTCCCAAACAATCTCGGCAAAGAGATAAGCTGGATGAGGGAGGGGTTTCCTATGCTGAAGAAAGTGGGAACAATTTCCAACTTCCCCGCCTGCTGCTCCGCCTTAAGCGACTCGAGCCCTCCTCCAGATGGGAATTCAAAACGATGCACTTCAAACTACGAATTTGCAAAATACAAAACCACAATGAGCCTTCCTTTAAAATTGATTAGAAAATACCTTAAAAGTGTCAGTGACCCCAACACAAAATTATTTAATTGAATGACTGTTCATGTGTAAACCAGGAATAAAATCAGCGTATGCAGGAGTATGACGCCAGTTGTGACACTGATTAAGTGTGTGTAAATCTGGGACGACCACGATCTTAAATACATACACAAAGATCTTTTATCTAACTCTCCTGTAGAAACAATCGCGGTCCTCTGAAGCTCTTTTAAGCTGTAGATTTTGAATTGGATCGGCGCCTTTGAAGGGATTAGTTTACCAAGTTCTCTTCCGCGGATCCACGCAGAGTCGCAGGGAATAAGGGGATTTTTTTCTGGTGGGATTTACATTAAACCATCCAAATAAACTGAAAAGGTAGCATATTGGAGCTTGTTAACTGAAGCCTAAGTAAATAGATAATTATGAATTTCATAATTCATCAACTTTGCTTAATTAGGCTAAACCTACATTTGCGTCTGGTTTCACTGCTAGCCCAATGTGATGTGCACCATTCGTATAGCGCTGGGGCCTTCACGCTTTCTGCAGCACGTCTTTTATGGGGATTAAACGTGACGTCCTCCAAGAATGACGTGAAAATTGTTTTGATTGTTACCGTATATGACGCCGTCAGTACCCAAAGAAACTGATCAATAACCATTACATGCACCAAGAAGAGAGATCAGCTACTTTCGATTCTAGAAATTGCTCCCTCTGAGGGTAACAGGTCACACATCTGTTACCACGTTCAAGGATACTGTTGTGGTGGAGTTCTCACTTTAGCGGCTAAAGAAAGTATAATTGCAGTGTAATACCGTGTGATTAATTTCGTATTTGTCTGCGTTACAGGTACCCCGTGACCCTGACTGCGACCTCCATAATGAATTCGAAGATGGACGGATGATCTGCAATAACTAAATGACACAAACTTTTTTGTGTGAACTTTAAACTCAGATTGTTTTGCGTTAGAATAACAGTCATCGACACGGAAAACTTGATACTTTATATACTAAAATAAACTGAATACGCTCATTATTACAACTCGGCTCAATTTACCATAGTTTTCCCCAATTAATACATAGTCATTTTCTTGAGATTAACATAAAGTGTGTAATTCTTGGTGTATAAAACAATTTACTTAAATACTTGCTTTAAATGGTTTAAGATTAAATAATTCCGGGCCCATTCCCAGACTATTCCCGTGTGCTGTGATGATGTACAGAGAGTCTAGCCATAACGTGTGACTCTCTCATTTCTGTTCTTAGTTTCAATGAATGTTTGCATTAAATAGAAACTGCATTGGCAATTCATGCCACAAACTTTGTTTTATTTGCGAACAGTACAGAGTAAATACTTTATAAGAGCTGTTGAAACACCACCGCGCCGGGCTTATATTCGGTTAAAAGTTCATTTAAACTTATATGAGCGACAAACCCGAATTAAACCGAATGTTACTGCAGCTACTACTTTTTCCGCTGCCTTATAGATTTTTTTCTGTTTACTCGTGAAAAACTAAAAACAATAGTTATTAAAAGAAACCGAGTGTTCATTTGTGTAAAGCAGGAGCGAAAACCGTATTTATCAGTTCAATTAAAATATATTATCAATAATATTTCACGGTATGTATTTACGGTATGATTTTAAAAATAGTTACTTTGAAAGGACAGACTATAGCCTTAAATGAATTACAATTCAACACATAAGTAACCGATCAAATAAATAATGAAACAATTAAACTTTTTCCAGCTGTTAAATAAAACAAATTTCATGATCTGGTTGAGTTTATTACATCCTATTGACGTGGCTGTTGATTTCTCAAAGGAATGAACGCATAGGCATTTCCAGTGGATTTATAGGGAGTCAAGACTTAAGATGAAGCTTAAATGCGATCCAGGAAGCCTAGCAACAGATGGCAAGCCGGGAGCCACGGATTCCTGTTTCAGTCCTGATCATGAACCACTATTACCGCGTCACGTGTGAGATCAACATCTGAGTTTCCTTAGTGATCTACAACAAAGTGTAAGTCTAGGCAGGCATTCGGCGGACCTTTGAAGCGGCACTCTGGAAAGAGGAGCTGCCATTGTCCATAGTGTCACCTTTGCTTGCTCCAATTTTCAGCCATTTCCCCTGCAGCCATGTACCGGTCTGAACTGGGATTAAAAATTGACCCTGGACTTTGGGGTCCCACACAGTAATCTTTGCCAAGCAAGGGTGGGGGGTGGGTACATATTCCCACTCATGGCCTTTATAGGAAATAGTTGAACATATGGGAAAATATACCGATAGATAATGGTAATTTAATATTCAGCTCTTTGTGTCGTGTTGTCTGTAGGTCAGTTTTGCATTTAACACCTTCGCTGTTTAATTCCCTTTATAAGCTGGTGCCTGGTCACTTTGAGCTTTGCCAGGACTCTTGTTTTTCAGCACATGTCTGAAGCAGCAATGTGTTTAATTTTTTTTTTTCCACATATCAGAGAATTGGCCTCTCCTGGTGTCTATTTGATACCCTGGCAGGATATGAGCCTTTGATTTGACAAGGGCATTGTACCAGCCAAAGGCCCATTATGTGGCAATAGGAGTGACAATGGCAAGCAGAACCTTTGAGCAACGAGAACCGGAGCGAGAAGGAGGATGATGCGCCTTCGCTGTTTGTTTACGACCTGAGAACTGGAGTTGATCAAACTTGAGGCATCAACTTTGGAAGACTTTTACTGGAAAAGCTTGGAAACAAGGGGCATCCAGCTCGACTGGAACAAGTAACGGTGAGAAGTGATTGTAGTTAGCTGAATAACAGTGGTGTCAGTTATACTGTTATGCGAGAAACTGTGAAATGCGTCCATTCTGACTCTCACCATGACCCCAGGCTCCGCCTCTTCTCTTAGCCCATCAGTGATTTTTATATCACGTTTAGCCCCTGTTTTTTAATGTGTACAGTCGCTATTCTGAATTAAGCACAAATCAAACCAAGCAACTTCTTAAAAGTGAACACTTTCATGGTCAATTTTCTGATAAAATAAATATATGTTTAGCAGATATGTTGCTTAACAAAATCTTGTAGGTATTTAGTTTTTTTCTTAATGAGCCAATAAATATAAGCATATAATCGCCAATAAATATAATTGATTCACTCGCTGCCTGGATCTGATTGCTTTTTTCCTCGTATGTTGACTCTGTCCCCTCGCTGTTAAGCTATTTTGTAAAACACCGGGTGACTTTTTCCAATGCCCTCCGGCAGCGACGGAGAGACAGATTTCCTCGTTCTGCATCCCGCTGTCCTACAAGGGGCCGCGGCGCCGCGTCTCACCGGCGGGCCACTCTGGATCTCCGTGGCGGCAGCTGCTCCTGCCATCTGGACCAGCAGCACCGAGGCCAAAATGACACAGGTTACGCCATCCGCCGTGCCAGATCCTGCCGCACCCCCTTCCGGTTTCACAGGCGAGGGGGCTAATAAGATTTTCACGCTCTGATTTTCAACACGGGAAAGAGCTGAAAAGTTAAAATAAATAAATAATAGCTGGGGGGGGGAGGCAGGATAGTGCTTCCCATGTGCCCAGGCCTCCTTTTAGAGCTGGCTCTATCAAAACAGCTCAGCGACGCTGCTTTTTATTGTGTGACTAAACGACCACAAGCCTGCCTGTGCCCTGGCTCACAGATGGGCATCAGCAGCAGCAGGAGAGCCTTCATTCATTACCAAGATTACGACAAGTGGGGGGTTGGGGGAAGGGGGGAAGAAAAAAAAAACTTTTGAGGAAAGGTACTCTTTCAACGTTCCCATACTCTTTCATCAGCCCGTGTCGCACTTTGAGCTCATGCAAATTCGGGGGGATTGAGAGTGCAGAGAGAGAGCCCCCCCCCCCAGCAAATTGCAGGTGTGAGGAAGCTGAGACAACAGCCGCCGTAACCTTAACGACACCCGTCGTCGTTAGCGGCCCTTTGATCAGTGCGTCCGCCGCCCCTTTTATCTCTCCTGCCTCCGCCGCTCTCTCGCCACCACCTCTCAGCTGGCGGCTTGCGTTTTCTTTTCTTTTCTTTCTTTCAATCCCTCTTCAGCAACTTCCTCCCCCCCCAACATCTGCCTGACGATCACACCCGTCTTTCTCACCGGCAACGGTCATTAGGCCCGTTAAGAGCGCCGAGAGCCAGCTGGCCGGCGGGGGCCAAGGAGTGTGGTGGAGAAGCATCGTGAAGTCGGAAAAGAAAAATCTGCCGCTGAACTTTCTGTGCTGTAAGAATGTGTTATTCCGCAGTCATGGTCCCAAAATGCTCTTAACGGTTCATTTCCCTCTGATTTTAATAGCTGTCTCTGATTTTAATACTTGTCATATTAGATTCTTGCTGTGTTAGAAAGGTTGTGTAGCACTTGCTGTAATACTGCTTACACTTGCAGCCAAGCCAGGGGTGTAGCAAGAAATATTGGGCACCCTGACAAAATGCACCCCCCCCCCCCATGGTGTTTTCAGAACTTTCAAACTCGGAAAGGGGGTACAAAATGTATATGAAAATGTGAGACATAGCAACTCAATCTCTTGGCAAATTTCATTTATATTTCTGTGTATTACAGGGCTTCTGTAAAGAGCTGCACCCCTTTGATCTGTCGGGGGATCTATTCTGCTACTGGGCCCCTGACCTGGACATTTATTGGAAGCTCAGTCTAGCTGCGTGTATATTTGGATTGTGCTATTTGTCTCGCTTTGCATCTGCTAAGTAAAATAAATGCAAACATTTGAAATGTATTGTTTACATGCATCTACTGGTGTAATATCATAAGCATATATATCAGTGCCCAGTTTTCCCAGCATGTTACGTGCATGAATATGTCCCTAAGATCTGCTTTTGCAGCATCCCCAGCCAATAGGTTCTCTTTGAACTGTGAAGGTATTGGAGAAGGACTTTGCTGGCCTTTTCTGCTCTCTGAAGTCAGGCATTACTGCTGATATAAACAAGGGCATGTGAGTTGAAGCACATCTGATTTTGGGCGCCCGCTACGCTCCGGCCCCGTGAGTTGCCGAGGCCGTCCCGCTACACTCCGGCCCCGTGAGTTGCCGAGGCTGTCCGGTACATTCCCACGTGTTGCGTTCTCGATCCACAGACACTTATAATTAAGCGGGCCGGCGTGTAACGTGAAGCACATTGGACCGGATCGGCTGCACGATTTATCGTGGAACACGGAAAAGGACTCGTGAGGAGACGTTAGAGGAAACAGGTGTCTACTTTGCGTGAGTTAAACTCTCCGTGTCGCTTTCCAGGCGCCCCTGTTAACAAGGAGCCATGCTGGACGGATTCGGAGTCACTGCATTCCTGAGCAGTACACCAAGAAACCATAACAGTGCTGTCCAATTGACTGGCCCCGACAATGACATAACCCCCCCCCCACCAAAGAGAGGAACGGCCTTTAACAGCGTAAATTATCTATTTATTCAGTCCAACATATTTTTTTCACCCCCTTGTGCTGCTGTATTTTTTACTCTTCACCTACACACTGCAATATGTATATTAACCCTTGCGTCTAAAGTTTCGTAAGACAAAAATATCGCAAGGTGAAAATGCATTTTATTACCTACACCTAACCTAACGAACATCATAGCCTAGCCTAGCCTACCTTAAACATACTTTGAACACCCTAAATTAGCCTATGTATTAACATACATTTGGAAAAATCATTAACACAAAGCCTATTTTATAATAAAGTGTTGAATATCTCATGTAAGTTCTTGAATACCCATCGTAAAGTCGAAATATCATAACATGGATATTCGTAACCCTGGGAACATCTGTATTGTGAAAACACTCTCCTGTCACTACTGTAATATGTTGCCCTGTGGTCCTGGGGGAACATAACTTCATGTCAATGTAAACTTGTATAAGCATGGTATGACAATAAAGCTCATTTCACTTGACTTGAAATGTCACCAACCTGACGGGCCTGATGGAACGTGCTGTTTTGCGTGGGATGAAGAGCCTTGATCGTGTGTATGAGAAGCAAGACGTTTTTAAGACATACCAGTGTGTGGCAGTGACCTGCTTTGCTCCAGAGAAATGTTGTCTCTTCAGGCCCTGTGATGATGCAGGGGGAGAGCTAATGGTCACTGTGATCTGCTGCAGTGGAACCAAAGCAAAATGCGAGAGGCTTACAGCCCAATCTCAGCGTGACGCTTCCCAGAGAAACCCATTTTTGCAACTCAAAAACCTATGTAGGCATCCCTGAGGACAAGTTCACTATATCGGGTTTGAATATGCATCCATGACTAAACTTAAGCTTGTTAGAATAACTGAACGAAGCCCAAGGTTATCCTCAAGAGAAAAAGATAAATAAGCAATAAAAACACATTTATCTGTTACACATACAAAGTGTTGTCTCCTCAGAGTGTTTTATCCATCAAATTGAATATGTTTGTTGAGTTTAACTGCAAACATTTGGAGAATTATGGAGTAATAAGCGAAGTTCAGTCAGAGAGTCCTGGATAACAGTCTTTAGAAGATAGTCGGTGAGTCTCTCTTCACCATGGCTGGCAGAACACAGAGAGAATGAGGCTCAGCATCTCAGCAGCTTCCAGTGAACATCAGCAGGACTGGCATCACTCACCTCGTCCCCGTTAAGATAGGAATCTCCACGCAGACCCTGCGGTCTCAACAGAGGAAGATGTTGCAAATGATATGGAGATTGAAAAACACGGAGCAGCAAACTGAAGTCGCCGGCGCTGTGAGGGAGATGAGCATGGACCTTGTGGGGAGGAGCCATGCCGTCAGGAGAAGAGGCTCCTCAAATGACTTTGAATGGTTCTGAGGGCAGCTACACCCCATATTGGGAGAGTGAAAAAGGTACCTCACACACGGATTGTGTCACACGGTGGTGGTTTGTGTTTATAATGTGACCTCATTCTCAACCAGACCCTGTCATGTCACCTTTATGTCACTGCAATGACCCCATCGAAGGAGCACAACAACCTTCTGATGAAGTACCATTATCTACACTGATCACCATGCCACCCCAATCGTTTAAACCCGCTTTTGCTCTAATGTCTGGTCTCAAAGAGTGACAAAATAAAAATCAAAAATAAAATCTTTTTCGACATGAACAATGCCTGTGTAATGATTGAAAAGTCCAAGTTTCATTCTACAATGATTAATTTGCAGCCCTATCTGTCACAAAC
The DNA here is from genome assembly GCA_026779585.1 of Mormyrus proboscirostris. NCBI lineage: Eukaryota > Metazoa > Chordata > Actinopteri > Osteoglossiformes > Mormyridae > Mormyrus > Mormyrus proboscirostris. The sequence goes on from JAODKF010000040.1 coordinate 10,733,771, forward strand.
CAGGTCTTAACACAGTGAGCACATCTATGAAGGCAGGGGTTGGGTTCTCATTCTTGGGAGCAGTGAATGTTGGATGTGTAATGATGTGCCACCCAAATTAATTTTCCTCTGTCTGAAAGGTGAGGACTGATTAGCCAGGAAAAGGGAATGAAACTTGATATTTGTTCTAAAGGAACATAGAATGTACATTTTCCGGAAATGGGCACTTGAGTCACTCACTCACTACTTGATTCAGACTCAAATCACAAATTTGATGACTTGGAACCCGACTCGGCAAAACTGATGGAAAGAAATGGACTCGACTTGGACTTAAGGGCAGATGACTCAAGACTTGAACCCAACTTGTGTCAGGAACCCTAGGGAAGTAGGCGAAGGGAAGCCGGAAATATAAGCAAAGGGATTTATTGCGGGGCGGACAGACTCCAAGACACACGACATTATACAATGACCTGACTGGGGAAACATACTGAAACGCAGACTTAAACACATGAAACTGATCAGGACAACTCAAAACAGCTGATGAACACGAGGATTCCACACGGGGCTGATGAGGGGGCATGGCACACGAGAGTAGCGGACGATCGGGGCATGACAGACTTGGACCCTAGCCTCAGCATGTCTGTGGGTCCTTGAGCAAGGCCCTTAACCCCCAGCTCCCTGGGTGCCCCAACAGGTGGCTGCCCTTTGCGGACAGATTGCTCTACAAAGAGCAGGTTGAGGGAGGCGTAAAAAACAATTTCCCCACTGGGATTAATACAGTTGTAATTACGATAACTGGAAGTGGACACTCTCTTTTCAGCCTATCTCTGCCTTTAAAGAATGTATCCTACAATACACTGTGGAGGGATTTGGCTGCAGCAAGTTTTAATCCCTAAAGGTAAAAGTAGAGACTCAAGTTACATGACTCTCGACTTGGACCTGAGACACACATTTGATGACTTGTGATTCAACAGCAAAAATAATGGAAAGGCTTGAACTTGGACTTGAGGGCACATGACTGAGACTTGACTATGTTTTGACTTGAAACTTGACTTGGACTCACCAACGACTGACTTGTTCCCATCCCTGACATTGTAATTAACCAAGCCGACATTATGAAGCCAAAGCAACATATAATTTAAAAAGCCAGGTCCTCAGTTGGGGGTTAAGGTCCTTGCGTAACACCTCAATGGTGAAATCACTCATTCGAGATGGGGTTTGGACCAGTGTGCTTCAAATCATAGGCACAAAGCCCTAATTTGCAGAGCAAAACATGCTGGCTAATTATCCTCGTAACTTAGACTAAAAAGGTGAAGGTCTTCAGTTTACTTAATGCTCAGCTGCTGCTAGTTGGCTGAGAGCAGCTGAGAGGACTGTTTCACCTCTGAGAGATGTGAGTGTTTTTAAGGGGTGGTGTAGGGGAGAGGCACACTGTGGGAATCCCTTCCTCAGTCATTCAGTCGCACCTTCCAACAGCATTAGTGGACCGTGATCGAGGGAGGGGAACCGCCTGTTTGCGCCAGGCCACTGGAAGAGCTCCATATAGTGACAAAATGCCATATTGCTTTCATTAGAAAATGTTAATCATTCAGCTCAGAGCGATGATGCAATGCTGAGATAGAGTAGTAAACAAGCCTCGTTAGAGTTATTGACCTTCTGTTGGAAGTCTGGCTTTAATTTCCAAAGGGCGGTCAGGGATTGAGAAAGTTTCCTTCATACTCCTCCCATCAAAATTTTGTTCTCCTGTTTAAAAAGCTTCAGTTTTTTTCCCGATAGCACCCTGCATTTCCCTCATAGGTTTTTAAAGTTTGAGCCCCCCCACAGCACTCCGTAATTCTAGAAAAGACCCGTTCTGTTTACAGCCACGGCGAGTAGGAAAAGCGGCTGTTTATCCCTGGTTTGCCGTCTCTCCCTCCCCCGGCAACGCGGCGCTCTCACCGCGCGAGGGGCCGAGAGCGCGCAGCCAGAAGAGGAACGGCGAGTCATTAATTTTTAATTCAAAGTGATTTCGCGTTGAATGCAGGCAGATGCTGATAATATCAGAAGTCACAGCATATTTTTTTTTTTTTTGATCAAAGGGCTGAAGAGAGCCTGATGAAGCGTGTGTCTTTGCTCTGCTTTGATAAACCGCATCAATTATTCACCGTGAAGGCAGACATCCTGACATGAAAGCTACAGATAAAGAGGGTAAGCACATGTCGAAGAGGAGGGCTGGGGAGCACAGGGCGGGACTGCGGGGGCTGGCGCAGGTAGCTTTGATTGCATTATTGTCTGGAAACAAAGAGGCCAATCACCACGCCCGGGCTCACGTTGTGCCCGCCCCCCAGCTTCTAACCACTTATTCTGGTGGGGAGCCTGGCAGGATTCAAACCCCCCCACACTAAAGGTGTGAGTTAGGTGGAGGGAGGGGCTACTTGCAAACAAAATTAGCCACCTCTAAGCACCCCAAGGAGTGAAACGTATTACAATTAATGGATGACTATAAAAATAAGAAAAATCAGTTCAAATAACAGATGAAAAAAAAATATCCATGCTTGGAATTTTCATAAATGCAGATTTTAAAATATAACAGGCAGATTTGGACTGCAGTTTTCATTTGGTATCAGTCGCTGCTAAATTGTGAAGCTGATTATTGGCAGATAAACCACAATCACCTCATCTACAAATAAGGATTCATGACACAATTTATCGTGAGCGACTGTGATCTGGGGGAGATAGCAGCAGTAGACGTACTGCTGCTGACGATGTCTGAAAGCTGTAATGATTAGCAAATTTTCCATTCCCCTGAAATTGCATCAAAGCCCACAATCATCTATAATTGTTCTCGACAGCCTAAAACAAGGATTGGGATCGAGGCTGCGGGGTCCATCCATCGTGTCTCACTTTGAGGGTTCCTCTCAGGAATCAGAATGTGATTCATATCTGTGTAGAACTGTTTTATTTTCCTTTTAAGCCAAAAAGTTTTGAATGTTCATGCATCAAAAAATGCAAAACAAAAAGCAACACTCAAAAATAATGCCCATCCGAGTCATTCTCATGCACTTATTACCGTCAACCATTCATTTTCTCTAACTTTTAAAATTAGTTTGAGGACAGACAAATTATATAATTTCATTTCTGCACTGCCTCTATGAAGACAGTCATATCACTATCCATTCATGTATTAAACAAAAATATTGAATCAAATCTGGGGCATGAGTTAAGGAGGTGAGGAAAAAAATGGCATGATTAAAAAAAATTAGCAAAAAATATACATTTTAATAAAACTTCTTTGTTTATTTTAGACTATGTGCAATAACGTTGAAAGATTTAAAAGCACTTTAGTTTTATGTTATTTGATCTTAAAACTTTAAAAAAATAGTTTTTTGACTGCCTATTTGGGGAAAGGGTAAAAAATCAGATGATACTTAATTTGAACATATCTATATCTACACAATAACATGCACTGTATTAATACTTAATCTGAACATATCTATATCTACAAAATAACATGCACTGTATTTATACTTAATCTGACCATATCTATATCTCCACAATAACATGCACTGCATTTTAATCTGAACATATCTATATCTACACAATAACATGCACTGTATTTATACTTAATCTGAACAGATCTATATCTACACAATAACATGCACTGCATTTATACTTAATCTGAACATATCTATATCTACACAATAACATGCACTGCATTTTAATCTGAACATATCTATATCTACACAATAACATGCACTGCATTTTATTGTAGCATTTTTTTAAAATTCTAAAGTTTGTAGATTAACCCATCTTTGGTCCATAAGTCTTTAACTGTTTATGTATTAGAGGGTCTTTAGGAGCCTGGAAGACACAAACGTTCACCAAACTACAAGTTCGTAGACTATGGGAAGAAACTTTACAGACTCAGGGAGAGCACACACTGGGCTGGGAAAGTCCCAGCCATGGAGGAGTGAGGCTACAGTGTGAGGCTACAGTGTGAGTCAGGCTACAATGTGAGACTACTGTGTGAGTCAGGCTACAATCTGAGGTTATAGTGTAAGGCTACAGTGTGAGTGAGGCTACAGTGTGAGTGAGGTTACAGTCTGAGGTTACAGTGTGAACCTACAGTGTGAGTGAGGCTACAGTGCGAGTGAGGCTACAGTCTGAGGTGACAGTGTGAACCTATTGTGTGAGTGAGGCTACAGTGTGAGTGAGGTTACAGTGTGACCCTACAGTGTGAGTGAGGCTACAGTGTGAGTGAGGCTATAGTCTGAGGTTACAGTGTGAACCTACAGTGCGAGTGAGGCTACAGTCTGAGGTGACAGTGTGAACCTACAGTGCGAGTGAGGCTACAGTCTGAGGTTACAGTGTGAACCTACAGTGCAAGTGAGACTACATTCTAAGGTGACAGTGTGAAGCTACACTGTGAGGCTACAGTGTGAGTCAGACTACAATGTGAGACTACCATGTGAGTCAGGCTACAATCTGAGGTTATAGTGTGAGACTACAGTGTGAGTGAGGCTACAGTGTGAGTTTGGTTACAGTGTGAACCTACAGTGCGAGTGAGGCTACAGTCTGAGGTGACAGTGTGAACCTACAGTGCGAGTGAGGCTACAGTCTGAGGTGACAGTGTGAAGCTACATTGTGAGGCTACTGTGCTGCCCACTGAGCAACACTGCTATCCATGTGTAAAACAAATATTTTGACATTCATGAAATATGTATACAAATATATATCAGGTATCCTGCACTCTCTTGTGTCATCTCAGACCAGTCATACAAATATCATAAAAAATGTAAAAATTGTTGTCAAAAATCGCTTCACCATTACCTTTATATACGTGACATGTTTCTGTGAATCGCATACACTGGGTGTGTTGGACAGACTATAATTTGTTGGGTCAGAGCATCAAGTCCAGATTTAATGATATAAATTCTGCCCCCCCCTTTGAAAATGTCCCCTTGCCCTCCCCCACAATTTTACATATAATTTTATGTATTTAAGGGCCCCTGTATCTGCTAGCATATCCATGCACCTACTGCGCTCCTGAATGTCACACTAAATCCCTAATTCAGTGTGAAACACAAAAAGGCCCTTTTGGTGTGAGGGATGTGGCCCTTAGGGGCGTGCGGGTGGGGGGTTGGCCCCTGTGCTGGTTATAAGCTGTCTTAGACGTGAGCAGCTGCACTGTGAATGGAGTGAACATAGTGGGGGGGGGAGGGGCTGCCCGGACCCGTTAACCTCACACAGCCTGATCTGAGGACAGGCCAAGGTTCTCCACCTCCAATACAGCATGGGAAAAAGGCAGCGTTTGATCCAGGCCGCCGCCCCCACCAGGCACGGTCCCGCCCATGCTGGGCCTAGCGAGCTCCAAGCGGGGCCAGACGGAGGGGGTCAAAGGTCAGGCTGTAACACACACGCGGCACGGCTGGGCTCTGCTCTCGCTGGCGGCCCAGAGGTACCCCAGACAGATGGCCTGTGCCGTTCTGTGTGATTCGCTTTTAAGCCTGTTATTAATAGCCGTAGTCATGCACACCGAGAGAATCTGCTCCATGACATAAAAAGGCCGAATTCTTTTTAAGGTAGCGGGTTCCTTCGGTTTTCAAAGGCCACTGACGTCAGCTTTAAATACCGAATTTTAAATCCGTTGAAAATCTGAGCACTCCAGGTAAATAACATAAAAGAGCTAAAGGGGCTCAGCTGAATAAATGAGAGTCATGCTGCTTCTCTCACGGACGCCGTAGCAGGACCACCTGACGTCTCCCTTGCCGCAGGGAGTCTCCTTGACATTGTTTAT
>JAODKF010000040.1:10749337-10763842 GCA_026779585.1 Mormyrus proboscirostris
CTCCCCCTTACTCATCCCAGCCCCCCCGGAGCGGCTCAGAGGAGGAGTAGGGGTATGGCCCATAAAGGTTAATGTGCCCGCTTTGATCTCTCCGAGGGCACAACGGCTAGGAATTCATTTACATGGCAGATGAAAAGGTTGACAGTATAAAAAGGCATCTTGTTTCGGGTATGATAGTGCGCCGTAATGGGCTCGGAATGTGTGAGAGGAAGTGGTGGGGAGGGCAGAAGGACCGAGCCCCTCCGCTGCTTTTACTGGGACCGAGATGAAAGGGATGGAGGGGATCTCGATATGCACCATTCTCCTCAAACATGGAGACCAAATGCTGCCCCGACTTTCAAAAGCTCCTCTTCATGCATTATTAATTAATTATTAGTGTTTCATGGGAGGTTTATTGAGATCAAAAAGGCATTACATCAAACCTTACAGTCTACAGGCCTCAATGACTTTCCCTTTTTATGCTGGTCACAAAAGAAAAAAAAAACGTAGGTCTTCTTGGAAAGAACCGACATTCCAGGATGTAAATCCACTCCTTAGATTTTTATTTCTATTTTTATTATATATTACTTTCGTAGTGCTGTGTGGCGTTTCTTGAGAACAGCACCTTGCAGCCCATTTACCTGATTGGATGGTAGGCTCTACCCTCCTTGCTTCTGATTGGTCAGCCTTTCTGATGTGTACGGTGTTTCCCTCCCTGTGGCACCAGAGAGAGGGAGAGAGGGAGAAGGTACAAACTTGTGATCGGTCACAGGAACTCAACCAGTGGCATGCCAGCTGCACAGAGGCTGGTCTTATTAAAAACAGAAAAGCCAGATGGCCACATCCATCTTATTTAACACTGACTGTTGTCCCCGACTGACAGTCTCTCCATTGATCCCAGTCTCTTTGCTCACTGAGGCCCTGAAATTATTAACATACATGTACTCAGGATTACATTCTGTTTACATTGTGCTATGTTCTCATTCTGGAATATTCTCCCTCGCCTCACACTGCGCTTTCAAGCACAAGCTTCAGATCAAAATAACTTAACGGGACAGCTGATTGTTAAGCACAGATGGATGGACAGATGCTGGACCGGAGGTTTTGGGATTTATTCTACCACTTGAGTCAGACTTAGGTGGAATGTAAGAGGCCAGCGAGGCCTAGCTGAGTGGGAGATCATGCTTACAGGGTCACGCTCCTGGTAAATGGCCACTATTAGCCTGAACAGCTGCGTGTTTCTCTGTACCAGGTGGTTGCAGGTTCGCAGCAGCAGCCAAAATTCCCTCAGCCTCTTCTACACAATAACAAATAAAAACAATAGCGATTCAGCATCACTGCTGCTCAGACCCCTAATAATGTGAAGGGAAAAACCCTTTTCGAAAATGAACATCTATCCTTATTGGGTAATAAAAATCCCAGCGTTCAGGTTCATGATATTCATTTATGTGTCATATGAATGGCAAAAAACTTTTATTTTTCTAGACATATGTCATTGATCCACCCATCCTTCTATCTATCCATTTTCCAACTATTTATCTAGTATGAAGTCACAGACGCAGGGGGACACCATGAATGGAATTCCAGTCCATTTAAGGCACTAAATATGGCCGGGGGGTTCCTAGTGGAGGGACTGTAAATTCATTTACAAGGTGCGAACTGTCTTACCTGATACTGAACGATAACTAGTAACAACTGGTAGAGAAAAGGACAAAATGACAGACAAGAACGTGCTCAAACATCCTCCTACCCAGTGTTTCTTAACCCGGTCTGTCTGGGGGGGTCACTGAGGACCAGTTTGCGAAGCACTGCTTCAGCCACCCCAACATTTCACTCGTACTCAGCCTGGTAAACAGCAGGAAAACCGAAGCACAGGGGAAATAAATATGTCTCCACATACCAAGATTCCAAGCCAAATACAGGCAAAAAATAGCAACCAAGAAAGTAAATGACATCTAGAAACAAACAGCCATTAATGATTCCATTCCAAATTATATTAATGACACTCCCAGGGTCACCGAAGCACAGGGCTCCCTTTTGGTTTCGTTTGATTTATCATCCTGGGAATCAAGAAAGTAGCCAATTTTGCTACCTACGAAGAGTACATATATAAAACAATTATGAGTAATAACCTTAAAATAAAATAATTGTTTTTTACTTTATAATAATACAACTTTGTTACAATATATTTACTAAAATACATTTTTTCTTAAGATGGAAAATAAATAACACACAATTATGTTTGTCAAATTGCTCTTTTTCTGAAAACACAAAAATGGAATAAGCCGTTCTGAGCTACATAAACACTGCACTCATGGTCAGAACAATGAAAGGGAGGAGTCATCAAGACAAACGAGTTGGGAGGCATCTAACGTTTTACTGTGTGTCACTGTCGCTGTTGTTGTCATTGTCATTGTCTTCTAGAAGGACGGCCAGAGCGAAAGAACAAGAAGAAGCAAAGTCATGAGAACAAAAAATAACTTCTGCAGAAAGGTTTGCTGTTAGTATAGCAGTTAAGGACATGTGCTTGCATCCGGTAGATTACCAGTTTGAGTCCCCCAAGGGGCTCTGGTCTGGTGCCTTTGGGCAGGATGCTGTATAGTTTCAATAACGCAAAATTGGCATCTGCTTTTCCTATGACCATAGCCAACAGGAAACATCCTCTACAATGTAAGTGTGATGGCAAAACTCCTGGTCAGGCCGTTGGTCAGGAGATTCTGTGCCGTTGTTAGGGGGGTTTATTGATATGAGGGCAACCTAAATTCACCAGCAGATAGCATAATGCTAACTGTGGCTCTGAGTTGGTTACAGACATTCAGAATCAGCCGTTTAGGGACATTTGGGTTTCCCAGTGAAGTACATTCTAACTGGATAGAGAGTACTAGATAAGACCAGGTATGTCTGCAGAAACACATCCAACATACTAACTCACCTGAGATGACATCATTTGAGCATGTGTTTGACCAATGCAATGCAGAAACAGCCGCTGCAAAGTCTCCCTGCGGCATTTAAGTTAATCGTGACAGGAAATTCAGGCTGGTCTGAAAAATAACTATAGGCAATAGAGCTTTTTATCGCTACAGATATGCAGCCAGATTCAATAGCAGAGAACACGCAATTTAGTTTGCTATGATTGTTATAATATTGCATTTATTTATTTTACATAAATGCTTTTAAGCATCTCTTAGATTTTGTCATTCAGACGCTCTGACAGATGCATTGCTTTAGAATGCAGCTGTTCCTAATCGCGTTAACAATCTTAATAATAATTTCAAGACACGTTCTGCTTTCCCTGCTGTACCAAAACTACACTGAACAGTGAACCCAAAGCTGAGGGTTGTACCGAACCGTGAATTTTGTTACACTGCTAATAAATATATACTGCATACTAAATACGATCCTGGACATGTGATCACACAGCTTAGTCAAGGGGTCAACAACCTTTTTAAAGCAAAGAGCCATTTTTCCTTAAATATCTGAACTAAGATTTACAATGAGCCGTAATGGGTAGAGAAGGGGGTTTGAGATACGATTCTTTAATGTGATATGGGCATATATGCATTTAACACAAAAACAGAAGTTCGAGTACTTACAAAAAATAAAGAAAACCAATTTCGGGGGGCATCTCAGTTTTAAATCATTCGGACGCGTAACAGCGCAAAGGTTGACTAATATTACAGCATTGTTCATTTCTGCAGCGATAGTCGTCACCCTCATCCCTTCTTTCGTTCGGCTTTGCAGCCGTCTGCCCTTCACTCTCCTCTTCACTACTGTAACTGTACTGACCGAATAGTGCAAATATAGTCACAACTCAGCTGGCTATAATATATAAACCGGAGGAAATATAATAATTTTTACGAAGACCTGGGAAGGCGTGGTGACGATTTACTACAAAAAGTATATGAAAGAATGAGGAATCCCAATAAATGTTGAAGCATACATCCAATCTCAGGTACTAAAGAAAACTCGGGAAAGCATACCATCTGACCGGAGACGTACTCCCGTCGTAGAAAATGACTTTGAGGAAGATGTAGGCTAAATGATACCGTTAAAACATCACAGAAGCGCGCGATGGACTGCCTCATTCAGATATAGCTAAAGAAATATCTAAATGAAAAATAATATTAATAATATTACCCATAAATAAATAATAATTTTTTATTAAAGTATTATCATAATTATGTTAAGACATGAAAATGCGGCTATCGTTCTGAGAAGAGTCGCAGTCACGTGGTCAAAGAGCCGCAAGTGGCTTGCGAGCCGCACTTTGCCGACTCGATCCTGGCCCAGGCTAACATAACCTGCACAGCCAAGCTGCATCACACACAATGCACAATGATTTCCAGTACTTGGTTATGTTGGCCTCAGCTGGGGACCTGGAACGCCGGGTCATGCTAGACCTCATCCCTCCTCAGAGATGTGCCTATCAAGGATCAAGGATTTTTATTTGTCAGTGTGTAAGTGGTTTACAGAAGTACAGTGAAATTCAGTAGCCATTTCCATGGACTCGTGTCCAAAGACTCATGTGACGAGGTGAAAAGCCGCCATCGATTCATTATTCACATACTGGCTCCTTTTCCAAAGTGTGACATGAGTTTCGGTCGCATTTCATCACAAAGCTAAACAAAACAAGCACATGTGACGCTGACATGACACAAACTGTCCAACGGGAAGTTTGTGCTGGCCGTAATCACTATTATTATTACTGCTGTTTCCAAAATAAAAATAAATAAATAAAAATAAAAAAGAAAAAGATTATAAATGTCTGTCCTTTCAATTTTAGACTCCTGAAAATGTCTGTGATATTCTTGTTTGTAATCTCGTTATCACTAGAATCGCAAAGGTACAGAGAGGCAGGGAAATTTAACATTAATCATCCAAAAAGTCTCTCTGTGATCTAGGAATGGCAGTTAAGGCGAGGGCATGCAAGGCTAAGGCAGACTGGAGATGGGTACTACGGCGCTCCTCAGACGCGCGCGGCTGTCCCTGAAAGCGGGAGCCCTTTAAGGGCTGGTTGCGTGTCGGCCTTGTAAAGCTGATGCACACATCAGCCCCAGTGACACCCAGTTCTGCACTGTGCTGCTGCTGTGTGGCTGGTTTTAGAAAAACTTGCTCCCCCTGCTCACCAGCTTTAAGCTTCAGTTCCAGGAAGTTTAACTTAATTAGAAGCAGAAATGCAGATGATACATTTTATCACATTGAACATATTTTTTAATTACTGCCTTCAACGCTCACATGAAACACACAGACATATACAGGTGAGAGCGGAGCTCGGCGTCAGTACCTGAGCGCAGACAAGTGTGGTTTGAAGGTTGCTGGTTCAAGTCCCTTGGCCAGCAGACTAATCGTGTTACTGTTGGTCCCTTGTGCACGCAGGGATCACAAACTGGCCCGTGTTAATATACTTAGCTATGCTCCAAAAAAAACCAATGGTCAAGAGTCCTTGAAATAAACAAATATGGTTTTCTAAATGAAGCAATGTGTTAATTTGATAGCATCCAGGTGACGGACAGGCAGACATTTGAATTCACAGGAAACCCCCCCTTCACACACACACTCAGGATGGTCACATCCCACCTGCTATGCTTCCTCCCCCAGAAAACGACGGATTCCTGTGAGAATCCTTGTCCCATCTGCTCTCTGCCTTGTTTATCCTCCACTGTCTTGGACTCCTGCATCTATCACACCTGCCCAGTGAGGTTTGTAAACAGCTGTACTGCAAAGCAGATAATGTTGCTTCCCAGTAGCAAAAAGGCTGTGAAATCTGCTGCTACATCTCTCCTTTTTAGTTATTCAAGGAAAGGAATGGCAAAAAATGGGAAAAAATGCTCATGATAGCCTTAGAATTAACTGCCTTTTATACTAATTCCTGCTGGCACCTGTTGTGCTTTGATGGTGAACACAAAGAGAAACCCTCCTCAGTGTCAGACGTGCCTTTGATATGAAATTTTATACATTTTGATTAGTTAGCAGCCAGTCAGCTGCTGCACCACAGCACCTATGACAAGATGTCGCATAACTTAGGTGCAATAATTGAGACAAATACAGAAAGGGAAATACAGTCAGCCCTCGTTTATCGCGGTTAATCAGTTCCGGACTCTACCGCGATAAGTGAAGTTAAGTAGGATTCTTTATTTATAAATCAAATATTTTCGTAGTCAGAGAATAGAAAACCTGTTTACGACCTTCTAAATATGGTTTTTAACATTATTATGAGACTATTACACTCGTATTAGCCAATATATTAGACAAAATTTAGACAAAAATATTTGACATATTAGACGTTACAAATATCATATTATTATTGTACATTTAATTACGAAGCGCAAAGATGCTTCCGATGCGTAGCGGTGTATCATTTTCACTGTGTCCATCGACTTTTTAATGAATATACAAAAAGCGGCAAAAGTCGAAGCGCGAGGTGGCGAAGGGACAGCTGTATTAATAATGTGCTGATTTCACTGCTGTATGTTAAGATAGAAACCCAGCTGTATGTCGTGCTAAAGAGATGACAGATTAAAACAACTCGGCCGCAGTGCAATCATGTAATGACTGTTATCATCATTAATGCTAATTGGTTTTAACTCTGTACAAGACAGTGAGAATTTATTCGATCCATCCATCCATTTTCCATACCCACTTATCTTATACAGCTGGTGGGGGCTCAACGCCTATCCCAAAAGCAATGGGTCCAAAGCAGGGAATATTCCAGTACAGGCCACCAACCCATAAATGGGGACCAAAGTGGTATTATTGTAAGGAATGACTATGTATGAGTTCTTCAGTGTATCATGGTGAGTCAGGTTTACCAAGAAGGCTCAGAAATGCATTTTTGGGAAGATCTGCATTTATCGTTATGATAACAATGATGCAGTAGTTGTATTTTCTAGCCCACATCCTTCAGAAGGTTAGAAGCCCTTCCATGAGGTGGCCTCGTTTCCCGCTTATCGAGCGACGGTATTAACCTTCAGACGGCCTCTAATCACAAGCCCTCTAGGGTAAGCAGCACTGAGAGACTGAGTTGGATATCGCCACCTTTGTGCCGGAAATTGGGAAACTCGCTTTCAGAATTGTCAAGGAAAAGTTGCCTTCCAGCGACGTGACTAAACCAGCTCCTGCCCGTTTTCCGCGTGGTCCCTGTGCACCGGCTAATTAAATTCGAAAACATCTTAAAGCTGCGCCATAGAAAACATCAGGAATGCATCCTGCACCTTGACTGATCAAACGCAGACAAAACTCCCCAAGGAGCCCGACCCACATCCGAGGAATCTTGTGTTTTTGCCCTTCAGAGGACTGATTCTCAATTAGGGCTTCGTTTTCAAATTCCTTGGCAGGGTTCATGTTCTGAGTCAGCTTACGGCCACGCGTCTTCACATCTTTCTAAACGTTCGCTACCCCTGAGGGTGCGGAGGAACATCTCCCAAACCGCATCCTCCCCTAACATATATTCTCATGATCCTACACCACCCGTCCCTCTCCTCAGCAACAAACAATCCCAACCTGAAGGAAAACCAATTAGCATATCAGTCAGGGGTGTGGAAACATGTTAGGAACCTGAATAAAAAGAGATGGAAAAAAATCAAAATGAATCCATGTTTTCAATCGGTAAAGTACAATCATGACTGCATGAGGGTTCAATTTCCAAACAAAGTTCTTCTCGTACTCAGAGCAGAACCTGCGAGTTTTTGAAAGGAAGGCAACCTCGAGTAACATCACTGCAGCTCCAGCGCCTCACTGTAATTAAGGGCCGCGTTTTTTTCAAGGTGCATTCCGCAGTTCTCTTCCAGGACGATGCGGTGTGTCGTTGGAGAGCTCATCAGAGTGCCAGCCAGGTGTGCAATGTCCCTGGCCCCTTCCAGGTACATGTCTCAGCGTGGGAGACGCATGACATCACTGGGGATTTTCGTAGTGTGAAGATGATGTTGCCTCCCCACCGTGCAGATCTGCTGGAGAGGACTGAAGAAGACCATAGAATTATAAGGGATTTAGACAAGCAGGGAACCTTCAAAGTAGCTAATGTGGGAAGACTTCACGTCTTTAAAGGGTATGACATCACTCCATATCTCGATGTTTTTAAGTACGATGATGTACTTTTGGGGTTGTAATGATGGCTTTTGATGATGCAGTAATGGTTTACAAGCTGCTTCCTTCTGAGTGATCTTCTCACGGATCTCTGAAAGAAATGTATAGGCTAAGGAACTCTAAGAAGATACTGTAAGAAGCTAAATTTCAGGAAGGAGCTCCACCCAACGCCAGCTAGTCAGTAACATGGGCAGACTTGTGTGACCAATTAGAGAAGAAATCATTTCACTGGAGAAAAAGAAATGTAGGCGACGCTATTTCAGTTCTGTGGAGATTATCCAGATGCTCGAATTACTGATGTCACAGGAAGTGGCTAAGCGTGAGGAAACAGTTCTTCACATTGAAAAGATATTTTACCATCCTCAACATCAGCGCCTCCTGCTATTTGCAGATGAGCAGAGCTTGACTATAATCAGCTGCATTGCTTTGTACTTATATCATTTCCTTGCCCCCAAATATGTTTGCCATTAAATGGGGTGCTGTAATGATATTCATAAAAATTTAACTACAACATCATGGCATGGTACCCTTCTGCTTCTGCATGGCAGTATTATAAGCAATGGAATGTAATAGCAATCTCCTCTCTTATTTATGTCTTTAAAATCTGCCCAGTCTACATAAAGTTTATGTTTAAATTTTAGCTGATGCTCGCGCAGCAGTTAGCGATGGGGATCTGTTCTGAGAAATGCGTGGTTGATTGAATTTGTTGTGTGAATATCATAGAGAGTCCGCAACAGGGCAATAGCTACACATGCCAGGCCCCTGCGTTGGGTTGGCACTTTCAGTCTCTCGGCTGATTCTGCTGAGTGGGGGGATTTTAGGGCCCCTACAAAGTGTGGGGCCCCCTGAATTTGTTATGGTATTCATGCCTCTCCGCGACGCCCCTGGTACTTACACAAGCCTAGATGGTATAGCCTACTACATACCTAGGCTGTATGGTATAGCCTATATAATGACATAAAGATTACAGATTAGTGAATACATCAACCAGTAACATAGTTGTTCATTATTATATAACCAATTATTGTGTACTGTACATAGTTGCATGTGCTATACTTTTTACGACAAGCAATAGGCTTGTTTACACCAGCATCATCGCAAACATGTGAGTTATGCATTGTGCAATGACGTTACAATGGCTATGATGAATTAATCTGTTCCCTCGTTTTAGTTACATTGTGGTCAGATTTTATTAGTTAGTGCCCACAATGTATTAAAACGTGGACACGTTTTACTACATATCCCCAGTCTGTAGCCTAGTGGATCACTTTCATTTAGGCCACTAGACATCTGCATCTGCTGGTATGGACAGAGATAGTTTAATTTTAAGGTTGGAATAGAGTGGCGACCCAACCGTTATTTCATGCAGTATTGGAAAAAAAAAAAAATGTTGTGTCCCGTTTGGAACCAATAACGGCCACAATTTATCCTGTGTTTTCCATCTGACACCCCCCCCGCCACCAATTTTTATTGTGCGCCTCTCAGCATGCTTGATTGTGGGGGAAGTCCTGTGCGCATTACTTCAGATTGCCCTAGATTGGAATGATCATTCTTAATTCTCCTCACATTGCAAGGAATTATTATTAGCACTTAGTACGGAGCCCCACGCCTATGTAGAATATTGAGAGTCAGGTTGCTTTACCAAACTAATTTGTTCCCTCGTTCTAGTTAAATTGTGGCCACATTTTATTAATTCATTCCCACGATATATTAAAACGTGATGCGTGTAGTTTTTATCATTATGTCATGAGGGTCCATAGAGCACAATAAGATGCTAACTGTGTTTCCTGCAAACTGTTTGATTCAACATTTATAACATATAGTCCCAGATTTCGTGCTAAAATGCATTTCTAAAGCATTACAGATGATAACTGTTTACACATCTTCTGCCATCCGGCTGCTGAAAGACCCTACACATCATATCAACCAGAAATTTCCTTTCTTATTCCTCAGATGGTCATGATTATATGCGTGGTCTTATCATCTGAGTAGTCAAGCACTATAAACACTTAATGTCAACAGTCTTGGCAGAAATGAGCAGAAACGCTGAGGGTTTATGTGGAAACGGGAAACGGGAACGCTGCTCTATATAATGAGACTCTCCTCCTTAAAGCGGGATTTGTCCTCAATAGCTTATTAAAGAGGACACAATATTAGCATTCTAATGGTCCTCTCTGCTCATGACTTCATCAAATTTAATGAAGCAATAAATTTTTCATAGTGAGTCTATACAGCAAAGTGCATATCTTAATATTTTATTTCATCAACTTGGGACAGATAGAGGGAGGTATGTCCAGTGTTCCGACATCGACTGATGTTTACACAGATGGGCTTTTTGAAGCTCATTCTGTGCTCACTGTTGTTAGATACTGGCGCCATAAAATACCTTAATCTTTCTGCTCAAGGGTTTTGATGAAATAATGGCTCTCATATAACCTATAGCTATAACTCCTTTTTACAGAAGGCTGTTCTTAACCATTTACAAAACTCAAAAAGGGAGGATTTAAATAAGACCTAAAAATTAAAATAAGAGTTACTTCAGCATTAGTTCAAATACAAGAACTCGTGGCCATAGGTGAAAATTAGCGGGAGAACATTTCAAACTAGATTTAAGGAAGCACTTTTTTACGCAGCGTGTAGTCAGAGTATGGAATAGTCTTCCTGATAACGTAGTGCAAGCTGAATCCTTAGGTTCCTTTAAATCAGAGCTAGATAAGATTTTAACAACTCTGAACTATTAGTTAAGTTCTCCCCAAGCGAGCTTGATGGGCCGAATGGCCTCCTCTTGTTTGTATAGTTCTTACAGTATGTTCTTATGTTCTTATTATGGGTTTTCTTAGTTCTAAACATGTAATACTAATTATTCATAAGAAGTAGATCAAAATGAGTCATTTTTTGTATCTTACAATAACATGCTCTCAGGATGGCCACTTGGATATAATTATGTGTGCTCTTGGTCCCTAAAAAGCTCGATCTGAATGACCCAGATGCACTTAAAGTTCATCATCTCCTTCAAATCCATCAAAGTCTTTGCCTCTCCATTTGAGTCACCGAATACCTCTTTCATGTCATCCATGCCCCCAGAACTTCAGGGTCATTTTAGATGAAAACCTCAACGTCTCCGACAACACTGGATCTGGTTCTGGCACCAGAACAATTCACAGGATGGTCCTACGACAGCCGTACCTCGGATTCGACTTCCCGCATCAACTTTGAGGGATCTTATCAAACCTCTTCTCTGTGCCCATGTCCTTCACTATTTCAGTCTGACCTCTAGAAGGTCAAAAAAATTACCCTTACCTATTATTTTCATGCAATTTAATTTAGCAGATGCTTCTATCCAAAACGACATACATTTTTGAGAAGACAGGGTCAGACAATCCCTTGAGCAGTTGGAGGTTAAGGGTCTTGCTCAGGGGCGCAACTGTGAAATCACTCTGCTGACCCTGGGATTTTAACTGATGACCTTCTGGTCACAGACACAATGATGCAACCTGCTGAGCCACAGGCCACTCTATCAGTTACTGATGCTCAGGCTGGAAACACTTCTCTTTAGATCTTTGTTTACTATTTGTATAAATGAGCCTTTTGCCACATGATTTACAAAATTGTTTGACACATAATAAATGGGTATCAGGCAATATTACTGTCAAGACCAAAATGCCTAATAACTGAGCAAACAAATGACCCAGTTTGCTGTCAGATTTTGTCTTCGTTAAAATTCCTGTAAATTTTATTGGTGGAGCATCACTGTATCGCTGATAAAAACCGACATGCAATTCACTGCCAGGATTTGTGTCACGCCGGATCGTCCGATCCTCGTGTGTATCATGCCCCCCCATTGACCTCGTGTGGAATCCCCATGTTTACTAGGTTTTGTGTTATTTCCGATTAGTCCTGTGTATTTCAGTTCACGTTCAAATATGTTTCCTCAGTCCTGTCATTGAAATC
Source organism: Mormyrus proboscirostris (assembly GCA_026779585.1). NCBI lineage: Eukaryota > Metazoa > Chordata > Actinopteri > Osteoglossiformes > Mormyridae > Mormyrus > Mormyrus proboscirostris. The sequence continues at coordinate 10,761,350 of JAODKF010000040.1, forward strand.
TTTTACCATTTTGTACCTCGTATGGCTATTCTACAGAATAAACCCCTCGTTTTTGACTCACCTGATCCTGATTCCCTGATCCCTGCTCGACCTATGGTCTGACAGTTTGTTTATGCTAATAACTCTAATCAGTTGGCTGTGTTTAGAATTATGATTTTTCAATTCTATATTGTACCTGAAATTGACTTACATATGAAGTGAACAAATAGCAAGTAGGGATTGAATTAAAATAGTAAGACACTGGAAACTGCATATAGTGATCACTATATGCATATATGCACCATATGCACTATATATGCACTATATGCACTATATATAGTGATCTGTCTGTGTGAAATTGATCACTATAAGCGGATGATCATTATAACAATTTTTTTCTTATTCTTTGTCTCAGGCAGATACCCATATAATTGACATTTGTATATTTATTACATTAACATAAAGTAATAGAAGGTTTATCGAATTTTATAGACTCTAATTTTATACTCTTTCAAAATATAGGACAGCTATTCAAAACTTTTCAAATTACAGTACTGTACAAATTAAATCACTGAACTGTATAACAAATACACTATAATACAGAACTCTGTATAAAATATAAAATTGTGGTTTTGCTGCTGTATCTTGTTGGTTCGTTTTTGGCAGTTTATCATGAGCTTTGTCACAGAGAGAAAATGACTCTCTTTTTCCCGTCATGTTTTCTGTGGACGCAGCATTAGCCTCGGGTAACTAGCCACAAGTAGATGGGTTACTGCAAGGCAGAGTAGGACAATCAAAGCAATGTAAAAAAAAAAAAATGTAATTCGCATAGTAAGATTTTTCCATGTGTTGAAATGTATAAAAACCCCAAAATGAACACTGCAAATGGACGACTTGATTACTATAAGCAAATTATATATACAGTATTTGTACAGGAATGATTTTATCTGTCTGTAGGTGACCAAGCAGGAGAAGGGCCCGGGGGGACCAGGACTCGCTGCAGAGGGTATATTTCTCGGCTGACCTGTGAACACCTGAGTATCCCCCCGGAGGAGCTGGTGAGAGGGAGATCTGGGTATCCCTGTTTAGACTGCTGCCGCGTGATCCAACCCTAGATAAGCTGTGGAAAATGGATGGATGGATGGATGGATGGATGGGAGATGATTGGATGGATGATTCTGTCCCAAGTTTTTTAATCAAAATAAGTGCTTCTTCACTATAACTTGATCACTCCAAGCAATTTTTACTGTAATGCTGTCATTAAATCCTGGTTAGAAAAGTCAATTTTTTTGGCAACATCAATACGGAAGTGGGGGCTGCTAAGTGGTGCTTGAGTGACTAGCACAATGGCTCTGGTTCTTCGGCAGGCAGGTGGGAACCAACGAAAAACCAAATTCCGTGGGAAGAATACTGGGTATGAAGGATTCAATGTTAAGCTCTTTCATTATAAAGCACTGTTTCACAGCCCAGAACATTTCCCAGCTAACAGGGAACGTTCCCAGAACATTAGCCAATGTTGTGTGAATGTTTTCTCAAAGTTGGCCCAGGAATGTTCTTACTGTAACATTAATCAAACGGTATTTCCACATTTTACATTTTAATAAAGGTTCTGTCAAAGCGAGCACCTGAACATCCCTTTAATGCAGTTAATGCTGAAAAATAGTCTTGCAATGAAACATTATTTTATGAAAATACTATATGGATACACCGCACAAAGCCTCAAACCCCTGACCTTAGCAGTGCAAAGCCACAGTGTTAATCATGGTCCTAGCACACCCTTCGTTCATGTCTGTATTAGTCTTAGTTGCAGTAGTAATGGGACAATGTTCTGGAACCATCACGTGAACTGGACATTTTAAACATTTCCATACCTTAAATGTAACTTTTGCTAAATGTTCCAAGAACATTGGCTCATCTACTGAAGTGACATCACTGGAAAACCTCTCCTGTGGGATTGTTTTTGATATAACTTGACACACAGTTCAGCTCCATAGGAATTGTTGGTGATGAGAGCAGTTTGCCCATTAGCACCAATTTAAAGCATGACTATAAACACATTTGAAAAGGGAATAAATCACCTACAGCTCTGAGAATTAGTCCCAGTCCCACCTCTCAGGCCAGGTTTACAGCAGTGAATTATTACTTGGTCAATAAATCATGGGTGGAAGAGAATAACAATCACATAGAGGTTTTTATGTATATTATTTGTAAGTGAGGCATGTCTATGAAAAGGAAATCTCTTTAAACAAAGATAAGTCAAGTCTCAAGTTAGGAGGCACGATGGCAGATACTGTGGGACATGTGAGCGGTGGGAAGTCAGGCCAGCTGACGTCTGCTGTTGGTTTATATGACTGGAAACAATGAGCTGGGCCTCGTTCCGCTCGGCCGGCCGAAAGGACTCTGCCTTGCGGGGCAGCAGCACCAGGCTGTAATCCGGCAGCAGAGTCGAAGGGCACTGGATGCGGATTAAAGAGGCAACCCCAGTGCAGTCTAATTTTTTTTTTTTTTGGGGGG
>JAODKF010000040.1:10778248-10789606 GCA_026779585.1 Mormyrus proboscirostris
ACTTTTTTTAACCCCCCCCCCCCCCCCGCCTCCCCTCAGTTCAATGATTCGAGGGTTTCTTCGCTTTTAAAATTGCAGTGCGGGACTTCTCAAATCAAAGTGCCTGCTGTATTCTAAAATCATCTTATGAGCCGGATTAGAACCTTTATCAATATTATTTTTAATAAGTTCACGCAGGCGGCATGAAATGAGGCAGCAGGGCGTATCTGGCCCAAAGGTGCCATCTGACATCTGTGATTGAAGGTCATTGCAGCCTCCATGAGGAGAACCAAGGTCCCCCGTCACAGTGCCAAAGATCCTCGGAGGCACTGTTATCTGATTGGATGAGGTTTTGGGGCTCTCTGCTAGTCACTACTCAATCTGGGGGGGGGCTTCAAAACACTGCTGGCCACAAATTTACAAACGTCATATTTCACCAGCCTGTCACTTATCTGTACAATGCAATCTTTTCATATAGGTATAAAATGTAAAGAAAATATATACAAGACTGATTCATTTTTTAGGAAACAGTGGTTTATCCAACATTAGGTTAATAAGCTCAACAAATTGTCCAAAATACTTGGCATTACCTGGTGACATGTCTGGTTGGCGGTCAAACCTATAATCCTACTATATGGACACGTGCCTAGTTGACAGTTAAGATGTACATTTGTAAGCGGCATAGTCTACAGAGATCAAGTGAGTATTATTCTATACTTATTCTGTATTCCAGTTCATCTCAATTATGACATGCAGTATTATTCTTAATTATTCTTATGATTAAAACAAACATGCTGTCATACTCAAAGTTATATAAACATTGTCCAGTAATCACGGAAGGTGCGCACAAGACAAACTGCGCAAACCACAAGAAAAACTGCTTTTGTACGAACTCCGCGTGCTCCCTATCGGGACTGGACACGTTGAATGGGACAAACAATGCTCCCAACATCAGGTACGACAGTGCATAACGTCACCGGAATGATGGGCAGCTCAACATTAACAGAAATAGAAGCAGATCACACTTCAACCTTCACAAACAAATGAAATGCAAGATATAACCGTAATGGTACGCTGAACTAATAGACGTAAGCCCAACTGCGCAGATTTGCAGGTGCTGGCGATCACGCTGGAAGGGATAATTATCCAAGCAAATTTATCGTGGGGACACCCCGGTCGGCAAAATTCATCGTGGGGGACCTCAAAGTCCAGAGCCGATCGATTTGTATCCCTGTCCTTGGACCATTATGTCTATGTCAAGCGTGATTACTGCCTAGCTTTCACAGAAGTAATTAAGTTATAAGTAAAATCTGAATATATACGTCTGTATTGCCTAGCTTTATACAAAAGCAGGTTTTGGGACCCTCGTGCATCGTTTTTTTCTAATTGCTTAAAAGATACCTTCCAAATGATACCTAAGCCTAATGGAGAGCATAAGCATTCAACGAAGAAAGAAACATGACAAGTTTCTAACCAGAGAGGACAAATAACCAGCTCTGTAAATGGGTATCCCAGAACTTCAAATGTGTAGAATAATATGGGCAGAGTGAGAGATCTGCCACCAAACCAAAAGAGAAGGCGGACACCTAGGAGCGACTTGACAAAATTTAACGACTGAATATGTGTCTTCCGAATACCGGCGAAAGCGTCAGCCCAAGCCCTCACCGGCAGCCTATTCCCGCAATGGAAATTCCCAGAATTCATTAGTGTCAGAACATTAAGCAGAGGTCGCGGCTATTAACGCGGCGAAGTGGCTCTGGCTCCTAAACACCGGGGCCACTTTGTCACAAGGGATCGCAATCTGGTGGCACAATTACGGGCACTGATGATGCATTTATTATCGCGAATGACGGCAGAATGCTTCACGCCGGCCCGACAGCCGGAGCCAGAGGACTTGCCTCGATAACATTGTCTGCCCATTATTTCGATTTTAACAGCACACTGTCCGTTCAGATAACACAGGACCAATGTTAAGAGCACCACCCTCCATTCAAACACTCATTGCTACTGAGCAAACCCATCATAAACCCTTATGCAGCATATTGTATTTTCTTCCGTGCAAAACAATTCATAAGGTACATTATCAAACTTTCAACTGGGCATTTGGTATGGTAAGAAGGTTAATCTCTCTATATTTTATCTTAATTATAAACATTTATTAATGTGTTAATTGTTATGTTTAAAATTCCTAAGTTTCGCTGCGCTCAGAATTGAGACGCAGTATTTCCGTCGTATATCAGCTGGGCGTTTTACTGGATGTGCATCTACATGACTGTTTGCATCTCTCCCTCTAGATTGATAAGTCGATTTAAATAGACACTTTACAATATCCTGCAACATAGTTTTCCATCTGCTGGAAAACTACAGTCAACAGAATAAGCACTTATAACACACAGCACGTAGGCTAAAAGGGGCAAGGGAGCGCAGGGATGTCTGCGTTGTCGATCCTTGGTGATACCACACTGACACCGAGAAACGAAAACGCCACCCGTAGTAAAAGGATGATGGATAACACCGTAAGACAACGAATTATAATGCACCAGGCAAGTCACGGAGGAAAAAAATGAAAATAAGGTCGCAGAAAATGAATATTACATATTATGGATTTCATACTGCGACTGCGTTTAATTTATCACTGCCAGCCAGACAGGGCCCAGGAACTGACAAACGCACAGCAAAGACAAGTAAATGAGTCAATTACTTCAGTGTTGGCTTTGCAGCTGTAAGCTCTGATGTGTTCATTATAAATAAAGAAATAATAAGCCCAGCCTTTCAATCTGGCCAAGCACTTTTAATAGCTGAGGAAACTGGGAGAAACACAAAAATTATTACTCACGAACAGACCCAGCAGAAATAGATTTTTCCCCCATTATTCTGCTGTCACTGCTGCCGTTAGCATTCCGAGACGCTGTGAACGCCTGTTTGGGGAAAACGTTTTGAGTCCTTATTTGACCTTGTTTACTACATTAGTGGGTTTGACCAAATGATGACTCACAGACAAAAACGTTTTGCTCTGATTTGCGTGTGTGTGAGGGTAACAACAGCAATAATAATAATAAAATAATACTGCTGATGATGATGATGATGAACCGCAATGGTAACCATGATGGTGTTGATCAGTGACTCTGCAGTACTTTTGCTACACGTCCTGCCCCTAATCTCCCCCCACCAGTACTCATTCTCACTCACAATCCAACAACATGTAACTCCTTTGACCTCCAAGGGCCAAAGCGTTTCCGTGATCTCGGCTCATGCCACAGTGAGTCACTTCCTCAATATACTCAAAGCCGTGTCAGCTACCCCAGTCTCCGGAAAAGAGGGGTTACGTCACGTGGTTCCCCGAGATGGGAAGGACCCCTGAGGATTATCCATGGCAATGGGGGCCTGCTGACAGCCGCTTCCTTCGCTGTCACCCCCTGCATGCCTCTCTGTCAATGGGCTGACTGGCTGCTCATGTTGCTGCGTCCAAGGACCTTAGAGAGTCCAACAGCACGACAGGGAAGGTCGTCATCCTCCTGGCATACAGCCAAAAGGCCAATAGAAATGAGTTCAAACAGAGGAAGAAGCTTTTCTCTTTTGTTCAGAAATAAGTAATGAATATGAGTTCCATCCATCCATCCATCCATCCATCCATCCATCCATCCATCCATCCATCCAACACTTGCTATCCAGCAGAGGGTAGCAATGAGCCTGAATCCCATACAAACCACAGGTAACGAGATAAATCCGAGGTCTAATTTAGTTTTCATTCATTTTCATTAATTTATTTTAATGCCCAAAAGCAGAATTACCAAGTAATTATGTCCATGATCTGAATTACAAATTCAAACCAAACTCCTAAAACTGGTTTTAATTTTGACGGCTATAATCTTGGTAATTATTGCTACTTATGAACAATTTTAATTATTATTTCTTAATGTTTGTCCTGTAATATTACAATGTATGGAAAGCCATTCAACAGCACTGGAGCACCATAACAGTAATAATACTCAGTTTTTTTTTCTATTCATACCAGAAATATGTCAGATCATGCATAATATCTGAGGAAAAACTCACCGCAGCCCAGGGCTGCATTTAACACAGGTGCAATCGGTACAATGCACCGCGGGCCCCGGCAGCGAGTCCGAGTTGATAGTTGTTTAGCGAAAGATTTGGACGGTTCAAAATGGTCAGCCGGGCGCCTATGACAAATTCTTGCACCGACATCTACAGAACCTTAAAAGCGGCCCTGCCGCAGCCACAGAGGCCTCTTGCCATAATGATTAATCCTGGCCGTGTCTAGCATTAACCCTTAGAAGACAGCGAGCAGTTTATGTTAATGAGCTTATTGAGCGTCTAACCCCCAACCCAGTGGTCATGCTCCCGGGGGAGTGACAAGCCTGAGTGTTCACTGCGGAAGGTGTTATGTAACAGAAAACAGAGATAAGAAACAAGGGAGCTGGCCAGCTCGATGGGATGTGTCAGGAGAAATCTGCAAGAAAAACTTTGAATGACCTGAAATTGAACTCACGGTACTTTTTAAAGGCATCTGAGGAGCTGGATAAATATCACAATGATTCAATGAAGAAGCACTCGACTGTTCATCAGTGCTGAGTTTTATTACCTGTAATATACAGCCACGCTGGAAATAATGATTTTGCTGCTGGATGCCTCGAACAATGCTTGGTGTCGTACTTGCACATTTTTTAATATCATGTTAACTTTTTATAATTTAGAGTTTAAACTGTATTTTATACTCATCAGCATTTTTCATTAGTGCCATCTGTCTTCTACCATACCTGCTTGTCCAGTATCCTTGGGGTTCTGCCTGGGAGGCACAGGGAACAGGGCAGGAGACTCCCTGACTCTGTCTGTTACAGAACACACAGTCCTGGCAGTGAGAATGGAACCCACAACCCTCTATTGAGAGCAGTGGTGGTCCAAGCTCATGTGGCACCCCAGAAAAACTTTACGGACTCAGGGGAGCGGTCACCTGCCGTTTGTTAAATTGGCGCCCCCTCAACAGAAACCCCCCCTGGGCAATTGCCCATCCTCCCCTTGCCAGGATCTGGCACTGGTTGTAAGATTACAGCACCACTTAGAACTGCAGAGCAATATGCTTCATAATCTTTTGCTCAATGGGTTAGGATACTATACTTGTGTTCAGGAGGTCATTGGCTCTAATCCCAATATGTGATTTCAGTGTTAGATTCTTGAAAAAGACCCTTAAACCCCAACTGCTCTAAGCATTGTCTGACTCTGCTTTCTCCCAAAAGTATGTCGCGAAATGCAAATATTTACAAAAATAAGTCATAGATAGAAAAAAATCAATCTGTTCACTCAACTTCCAACCACTTATCCTGGTCTGGGAGTTAAGAGTAACTGTGAGAAAAACGCATGTTCTCATCTGACACCTGTGTAATCGCCACATGTCCCGTGCTGTAATGCTCCCCCTCCCACTCCAAGCAGCAGATGCTGAAAGTGACGTGTGAACCTCAGGGTTTCCGGGGGGTGGGGGCAAGTGAGTGATGGTGAAAGATCAGCATTATCTGCCAAAGGGAGGCCAAGAAGATGTCAGCAGGTAATTCTTCTGTGGGCAGCAGTTTGAAGGGGCAGTGGGTCCTGAGGGCAGTGGGTCCTGAGGATAGAGCTTCCACTGGCAGAGGTCAGATCACGGTGCATCTAAGCGAGAAGGGATGGAGCAGCTGCACCGGCAAGATCATACACCTCAGATTGACTTAGCGGATGCTATCCAAAGCGATGCACTTTTTCTTGAACGTAAGCAGGGTCAGACAGTCCCTGGAGTAACTGGGGGGTCAACGGCCTTGCGGGGTTGGCAACAATGAACCTACTCCCGATGAAATCACTCCATTTTAAATTCCCAGTGAACTACTCACATAGCAAACTAGTTATAAAGTTGTATTTGTGGTTTATAGTAAACAGAGCATATATCTTCTCTCTTATAGAGTTTATATTGAAGTTTATTTGACATTTATTCAATAATTATATTTTATTTTTGTTTGTGATATATTACCTTTTTTCATTTTGTTATGCAGTGTTCATCATGTCTACTGTGTCTCTGTCTATCTGGGCAGTTGTAGCAGAAGCAATTTCCCTCTGAAATCGGTCATTTTTTTCTGATTATGATTCTGAGGAACTGGGGATGCAAACCAGCAGCCATCTGATCACAGGTACACCAGTGCCAGTATTGCATGGTGTCTGTCAGGCTGTGTGAATACACACGATGACCAGGAGGTCGAAATCACTGACTGATGCATAATTGTCTCAAAAATGCCAAAGAATATGTGTGTTTCCTTGTGATCCCCAGGTCAGTCTCTAATGAGTCGTTTGTGATTCATCCAATACTGATGCCCCCTTTATTTAAAAAGTACCAGAAATACGCATCATGACGAGCTGTCGGGGGCAAACGGTGGTGGCGGAAGGCGCAGATCTCAAGGCTGTTGAATATCAACACTCTACTGAGCTTTAAAGGGGCAGCTGGTCGTGAAATTCATTCAAAGACTCTGACAACGTAGCCACTCGATTCGGCGTCTAGTCACCCTGCCTTTTGTCGGTGTTCTGATCCTGTGGACCTTGAAGGTGCACGAGTAGTGGGTGTGGGGGGGGGGGGGTGCAGCTTGGCCAGGAGGCTGATAAAGGGCAGGGGAGCAGGAGTTGCGGAGATATGTGGAGAGCGCTACCTTATTTTGTGCTCCATCTGCTATAAATTCAGCCCATCCATCACCGAAGAGACGCCTTGGTCCTTGTCCTCAGGGAGTTCATGCGAGTCGCCGTAGCACGAGGGGAACCGCATCGCTCCTGCTGCCGACTAGCGACATGTCCGCAGGCAGCCGTGTCCACGCTGTGGCGACACGAGGGGACGAATGTACTGGCGCCCTCAAGTGTCAGTCCTTTGCTCTGTGAAGTTCCGTTGTTTCAAGATGAATGACTGGGTAAAGAGCAGGGAAAGTTCCGTCCGGTGGGTATATTTACCACCACAAGCCACACATTTGAGCCACACCCTGAGGCTAGAGGGCCCCCTGTTGGCCACAAGCAGTGACTACACAAGGAGGGGGGGGGCATCAGCGGAAGAGGCTCCAATGCGACATTTTCAGTGGAGCTCCAGAAACTACAAACCCATTTTACCACAATAATTATTTACCTGGAACTCTATCACTTGCCCTTTGTACTGGTGGAACGTAACCTGGGTGAAACGTGACAGATCCAGAACATTTCTGCTAACTCTCTGAGACGCATGGGAGCGAATTCAGGCCAGGGATGACCTCCCAAAGTGAAATAGGAGTGAAACACGGAGCTGGCAAGGAGAACCATTTTAAGATTGCACCCTCCTTCAAAATCCAGCCAAACATTATGTGACGAATGGGCCACAAGTTGAAGTGATTAATTGTCATTGTTGACACGACAGAACAATGAAATCACAAGGCTGATTCCCTCACCATTAGGGCACCGCTGCCAGAGCAATAAGAAACAATGCCAAAAATAGCTAGAACCTTGTTTAAGAGGAGAACCTCCTACATTGCAGAAGTACGCATGATAGATGGAACGGCTGACATTTACTCTATACTAATCGGCTACGTACGAAACACTCAGAAGTTTCTTTGTGGATACAGTTACATGATTTAAATGATGGCGGGGAGCTGATGGGACATTCTGGGAATGAGATAGATAAAGAGCCAACACAGACTCCCAGTGTGGAGCTGATTCAGATGAACTTCCTGGAAACCCAAGGAAGACACCGGCTATTTTATTCTGAGGAAGGAAGATGGATTTTCTTTTTCCCAGAAGGACTCAGTTATCTTTCTTTACAGTTTTTAGCTGCCTGATATTTCTGCTTATCCCAGGAATTCAGATCCTAAACCTGGAGTGACAAAATTCCCAAACTTCATTCATTTAAGTTTGTATATTATTTGTCCTGATTATTAAATCAAGTCTTTAATAGACCAATAATAGATTTGGCTATTTCAGTTGTTTTTCAGATCAGGGTCAAGAAGATCCAGCATCATGTCATGTTACAGTGTCACGTTAAAGACATCTAGCAATACCAGAGGGATCAGAAGGACATGCTGGCAAATCACTAAGGGCAGATGTGCATTAATACCCATTTTTAACAATATCCGTCTATTTGTCTTTTTTCTCGTGCATTATTTTATCATCGAAATGATATTTTTCTCCGCAGTACTGTACTTATCTTCATATTCCCCCACTTCCCATCTCCATATGTTACTTATTTTGATGTAGAAATGTATGTATGTGGCACTGTCTATACCCTATTTTTGCCTTTTTGTGTGGCTGTGAACTATGCAGTTTGCACTTACGAGCATTATGTCCTCTGGCATGATATAAGTATTTAGATTCTAGGTTCTCCTGAGCTGAATGTCATTGCAATTGGAAATGTGCAGGATCATGGGGAGAACACGCACACTCCACGTGCACACTCCACGTGCACACTCCACGTGCACATGTTTGGTCTTGTAGGCCGGAGGGTCAGTTCTGCTACTGGATGAGCAGCCAAATCCCATGGATAGGAAGCAAATGGCTCAGCCTTGACGGCAAAGACAATTCTGTCAAAAGACCCAAGACGGCGAAAAGTAAGGAGCTGAAATTTCTGGGTATAATTACCTGACAGACCAACCAGGAACTGCAGTGTTTACTTCATCCATAACAGACGCCCGTAACCTTAAGAACAGCACAGTCTGCAGGCCGACATCCAGGCCACTGCTCTGCTCCACAGACTTTACATTATCTCAGGATTTTGTCTGGAGTGGCGGCTCTTAACAGGCCACTGATTCTGGAGACCGCTCTCCTATCTAATGATTTCATTAGCCTTTCTGGGGCTTGCGAAGTGTCATCTGCCTGTTCCGAGGAAGCCGTGCATCCAGGTGGCGCAGAGCAGGCGTGGCTGCCCGATCCAGGTGGCACAGAGCAGGCGTAGCTGCCCGATCCAGGTGGATAAACACTTCTCTGGATTTTGCCAATTACCCACTTTCCTTGCAGCACTTCTCCTCTGGCTTTTGCTCATTGTTTTTAAACTTCAGGTGGCAGACAAAAGGGCTCCCCTCCATAATTTCCTATCCGTTTGCCCCCCTACGGCGTAGATTTAGGGTGGCCACCTTATCCATGTCAGTGGGGACACTATCAGCTAAATCAGGTTTTACAAACTACTTTAAAACCAAAATCCTCCTGTACTCGTCTAAATTGTTTGGTTCGTCACAGCAAGATCTCAAATGCAGGTCTTTTTAATTGAAATGCTAGTTTACAAACCCGGTCCTACCTCATAGTGCCCCCCCCAACCCAAATGATTATGTGGTCACCCTACATACACTACCTTGTCTTAATGGTGCACACCAGATTTGGTCATTCATTCCACCGCTAATTTTCTTACTTTTTCCCTTTGACACTCACTCCATTAATACATCGATGATTCTACACACAAGCGCATCATATCAAGCATGCAAACCCGGCCTCTGAACTTGATGCACGTTTCTGAGATTCTGCTCACATTGATGCTCGTTGTGCTTTACAGAGATGCTGAGATATTCCTCAGAAAGCAATGGAATAAAGTGAGGGATTTCTCAGCAAAGAAGGATGCTGTAGCAGATCAATGTCTCGCTGCTGCTAAGCTTCTCACCTCTTGGTCCTCACAGCTTCTCCTCCCCTGCTGTGTAAGCTGTCACCACACCTTTAGAAGGAATTACTTCAGGTGTGAACTTGAATCTCCTTCCTACTGTCAGGTCCCGCCAAACTATGGATAGCTACCTTCAACACCCTATACCAGATAATTGGCTAAAGGACGGATGAATGTTAGGTTATTTTTTTTTTAAGTCAGGTGCCATTCATGCAAATATTTGGCTCCAAAACCCAGGAGGGGGGATGGGGGGTCAAAAGGGGCACATGAAATCTTTTTCTGCTGGGGCTGCCTCTCCCCCCACACTGAGTCGGTGTGGTGAGGCACCATCTGCGTGGCTCAGCACGCGGCGCTTCTGTTCCGCTCCCCCCCCCCAGCCAGTGAGCTGGCCCCATGGCCCGCGTGGAATCGGCACGCCGACCTGCCTACGGGCTTGCGGGCCGCTCCATCTGCCGACTCCCTCAGAACCCAACCAGACACCCCACAGCAGGTCAAACCCTAGATCCGCGGGGCTGATGGCGCTTCTCTGCCGACTCCCTCCCTCTGAAATAAGGCAAACTTATGCCTCCATCCATTTTCCATGTCTGCTTATTCAGTTCTGGGTCGTGGGGGGGGGTTTCGCATATCCCAGCCAACACAGGGCATAAAGCAAGACGTCCTGGATGGGTCAACTTGACCTAGAGGGCCACCAAAAAAACACACACTCACATTTTATCATGCTGATTACTTCATCTGTTAAGTCATCAGCTGCCTCGTACGTTTCCAGCGCCCAGAGGACTGCATCGCTTCAGCTTCTCACTGGGGTCAGGATGAGCACTTTGGCAGTCGAGTATCGAAGCAGTGAAAACTCACTTCTTCACATCTTAAGGACAGAACCGACACAGAAAGTGAATACGAGTAGAAGAGCCTAAACAGGGTACATCAGATTAAAATAGCTAAGGCATGGTGGTCTCCCTCTACAACCCTTATTTCTTTGACCCAAAGCCCTGGCAGCTGAGCTATCCCTCTATCTAGGGAAAGAATGGCTGTGCTCACCAGAGAGGTGCATTTCCTCTGACTAAGTGTCAATACAAGGACAGAGAAAGAAAGCCTGAGCTCTGTACTCTGTCCACAACGTGCCATTAGACCCCAGCATCGATGGGCCGTGACAGAAAGCGGCCTATGTGGCGTCTGGGGGGGGCAGTAAACATCGACCAATCAGAAACCAGCTGGCAAAAGAGGGATGGGGGCATGGACCTGCCTGTCAAGTGGGAGGCGGGAACAAGAGAAGCAAGGGGCCGAAAGAAGTGTGGCTGTGATTGCCGGGCACGACGTCACCGTCTCGCGCTGCTTCTGATTCTGATTGGCTGTGAATGAGAGCGGCATCCTCGGAGGCATCAGGGGGCCCTATCAGGAGAGCCTGACTCCTGCAGCACCCAGTCAAACGACACCTGGCTCACAGTCTGCCCAGAGGATTGGTTAATATAAATGAAACATCTGCATGAGGAGATGGTAGCAGGGTCGACGCTGCTGGAGCGTGCAGGGAACACGTAGGGAATATGCCAGGTGACATCTGCCAGGTTCTCCTTGGATCCACAGGGATGCCCAGGCAGAGCGCAGCCTCGAACTCCAACAGCCAGAAGCTGCAGCAGATGGCCCAGGGTCCAAGTGCAAAACCCTACATTCCCAGAGACAGTCTGGCAACTTTTGTTACATCACAGCACATCTGAATTCTGACACGAAAAGGCATCGCGGACAGTGACCGCGGTCGTGGA
>JAODKF010000040.1:10789706-10804597 GCA_026779585.1 Mormyrus proboscirostris
GCGGTGTCGCACTGCAGGGTGTCGTGGAGCGGTGTCGCACTGCAGGGTGTCGTGGAGCGGTGTCGCACTGCAGGGTGTCGTGGAGCGGTGTCGCACTGCAGGGTGCTCATGACGCATGGCTTATCCTGCGACTGCGTGTGTCAGATGTCCCTCTCTTTGCAATTTATGAACCAGAGCTAAAAAAAAAATCTATTCAGATCAAATGAAGAACATTTATTTAGCAGACACTTTAATCCAAAATGATGTACAGTTGACGAAACAGGGTCAGCCAGTTCCTGGAGCCATAAGGTTAAGGGCCTTGCTTAAGGGCTCAACAGTGACATCAGTCTGTAGACTCTGGAAGTGGAGCCCGGTGCCTCCCGTATGCCAACCTGCCAGAGCGCACATAAAATAAACCACGGAACAGAAAAACAACACACATCGAGTCCTGCACCTGGGACCTGTTTCAGAGAGCAGGAATTCTTACTTAGCCCGATAACTTGTCAGATTTAAGGTAGTCTGTGCTAAATGTAAGTGAATGAAAATAAAGTCCATTTACACTGGGGTACCTTAAATCCAAAAAGTTAACCAGCTAAGTAGAAAATCCTGTTTTCTGAAACAGGCCCCTGTTCTATCAGTCTTTACCACTTCAAGTTCTCTTGAATATCCATAACATACAATAAAACAATAAAATTAATCAAATAATAATAAAAAAAGAATATTCATAACATAGGAACTCTAAAGAAATTAAATAGATCCTGCAACTTCAACTGGCCTGAACCAAACATGTTTGATGTCAGGAGGACAGCAGCTCAACAAATTAAAATTCTGCCATGAAGAAAAAGGCAACATAGTCTTAACATCCATAAGGGTCACCTTCTCTAAATATTAGACAGAACGAGGGAGATTTGCCATTCTGGATTCTCAGAGATGCATTCAGTGATATTCCATAGTGTTAACTATCCATTTATTAGGGTTTTTTTTTAGTATGTAACGTATCTCCAGACAGCAGACCCCCACCCCCCAGATTTTGTGACCCACTGATTGTCCCGGCTGACTTTGCACATCAGGGCAAACCTTCAAGGTGGCCTATAATTTCCATGACACGCTGGAACACTCCTCTCACAAGGCAGGACCATGGCTGACAGCTTAATCTCAATATGAATAGAGCTAATCGCAAATGCAAATTGCAATCAGAACGGTGAGATCTGGAGAAGGGGGACAGGAGGAGAGGAAAAAAAACAAAACTAGTCGTGATAATTGCACAACGGTGCACCAGATAACAAAAGAGGTTGAAGGCGGATTTTTATCAAAGCTCTCCGTCGATCAGAAGCCCGAGCGAACAACAATGAAGAGGAAAGGTGGACTCGGGTCCTGATAAGACACAGCAGGGAAGCCAGGTCCACATCACTTATGCAGGGGAAAAAAAAAAAAGAATAAATGATTTTCTGGATTTTATGCGTTTATCATTCAACAATGCAGCTGAGGTCATTTTATCCGCATTAGAAGGGAAACTTGTTTTTAAGGTTTGCGGCAGAGATAATGGAATGCATCACATTTATTCCAGGATGCATACACAATAAGGGGCGTGACAAGCATGAATATAATCCTGTAATTGCTACAATGCCTTCTGTTGACTTCTAATTTGACCTTTCTATGCACTGGGGTAAATTAGCATCTTTTATGAGCCGTTTGCAGCATGATGATTGGTGGAAACTCAGGTCTCCCGCCTCTCGAGACACGAGTCCCGAGAATTTAGGATCTTCATGGGGAAGATCAAGGGGCCTTATTTGAACACCGTGTATGTAACCCATAACATGCTTATTACATACATTCATCGTCACGTCATCATAGTCATAGCTGTGGCGTTTCATTAGGAATCTCTGGAAACTTCATATTTTCACCTGAGAAATTTCGCAAAATCGGCGATGAAATATAAATGCAATACTGTCGGAATAAGACACTTCTTATAAAATCCTTTGTGGTTTTTCTCAACCTCCAGAAACCCCACCCCCACAAGACTGTTTTCAAGTGCTTTTTCAATAACATCAAAAGCGATTTTAAGCAATTCATTATGAAGCGTGTGGCCAAACTGCAGCTGACCTTGTATATGATTTCAGGCAATGAGGCAGCATAACCTTGAAAATTCAGCTTGAAGTGAAACACAGAGGAAGGAAGATACTGCTGAAAGCAGAGAACCACTGAAAGCAGAGAACCTGGAACTACTGAAGTCCCCCCACTCAGAACTTCCCAAATCTTAAATTCAGAAGTTCCCAAAGGCCAGAACTAAGAACTGGCCAAATCCCAGAATTCAGAACTGTCCAAAGCCTAGACTGTGCACACACATCTCCCGCCCACAGTTTACATAAACAGCACTGACCTGGTTCATACTCCATTTTAAAGGTCAGACTGATGCCCTAAACACCAAACAGCCTGTGTATCCAAAAGGCCGCATTCCCCCACCCGGTTAACAGCCCAGCGTTAAACACTGAGCGGCAGAGCGAACTCGACATTTCTCAATTTGTGACAGCAAAAACTGCTGACCTCAGAATCCACCGGCAAAGCACTTTCTATCAATATGTTTCATCATAAACGAGAACTTGAAAGTTAAGTAAAAGCTCCGAGACAAAGCGCAGAAAGCATTACATAAGAGGAATGCGATCATTTAACAGTTACAGCACAAACTCTCTCCACTGTCTGCGACCATTAATACAGCTGTACTGCAAACAAACCAATTTCAGGCTAACAGTGACTTAAACAACAATAACGTGAAATAAATTTGAAAGCAGAAAGACTAAGGAATAGCACTGGGTCTGGAACTGTCCGCACATCACTTTAAACTGGCAATAATAATTTCAAATTAAGTGGGGCAACCCTTTTTATCAGCGGGAGACCACTTCATAATTTCAAACAGAGGAAATTAACATGCCCAGGGCTAGTCAAGTCGTTTGCCAGACATCTATGCTTTAATATGCAGAAAAGGACCAAGTAATGAACTTTAAATGAGAGAAATATTAGGCATAAATATATTATTCAGGATAAGGTTCTGAGATGTTGATTGCGTCAATAAAAAATCTGAAATTAGACATATTTCTCGGGAAAAAAGATACGAAAATCAGTCCGCGTCGTGGGGCTAAGCAGAAACAAAACGGATTCGCTGTCAGCAGCGTCCCATCTGTTACATGGGGGGCTCCTAAGAGGGCTGACAGGAAGGCGGCGAAGCACCGCAGGACTACGAAAATACTTCTGTCCGCAAACAGGCGATAAATTGCCGCCTTCAGCTATTCCGCCTCACGCAGCGAAAACAAATGGCCAGCCGTCACCATCACCATCGGCTCCACTCCTCCTTATGCTGTCAGGTAGAAGGTTCCCCTGTGACGTCATGGGGGCTGACCTCGCCGTCATGCGCAAAAACGGCGGACCCCAGTTTATAAAGTGTCAAGCGGGGAGCTGGTATGACAGGGAGCTAATTTAGAATCGATGACCCCCCCTGTTATTACAGCTAGTGCAATTAGTGTCAGCGGCAGTGATGTCAAGGAGCATAGCCGAGGGTGGCGTCCTCCGGAGGGCAGCCCATTAACCCCTCCCCCCATCACCAGAAGTCCTTTACGTGTTAAATATAAAAGGAGAAACAGCGCCCTCTGCTGCCATGAGGCGACCAGCGGAGATTGACGTCTCTCTCCGCGGCTGGCCATCGTCTGCGGCGGAGGAGGTGACGACTCCCTACGGGAGAGAGGGAAGAGGGCAGGAGGCTTTTTACAGCTGTGAAGGGGTGTTGAAACTGGAGTGATTGCGCCATTACTCACAGCTTGTTTGGGAAGCAGTGTAAGATCTCAGCAAAGCCGCTCTGGGCAGCGTCTGTGTGCTCTGCTGCCTTCTCCATCCTGATCATTAAGTTTATATTAGATGATATATTATAGCACTTATGGGGGTGTTGTGTCTCACTGGATTGGTATCTCTCAGTGGATTTGCATGTTGCACCTGTGATTTGTAAGGTCGCTGGTTCAAATCCCATGGAGTGATTTCACTGTCAGGCCCCTGAATAAGGCCCCCAACCCCCCAGTCGCTTCAGGCACTGTCTGATCCTGCTTTTTCAACTTAAAAGTCCGGCAGATAAATAAAATGTAACTGATCCTGGTATCAATCAGGCCTGTTGCATTTCAGGAAAGTTCTTGATAGCTGTGCTTCCACACATATCTCATAGAGGACACCGGATATGTGACGCTGCAAGGGGGAGCAGATATGATCAGGGATGGGGGGGGGGGGCTGCAGAACCCACAACATCACGTACAACAGGCAGCAAATGGAGTGTTTTAGCTGATGGTCATCCAGGCTTCACATTACAGACACTCCGTGGGAGATGGCAGCCATAATTCTGGCTGCATGAGTGGCACTGCCGTTCAGAATGAAGGCCTCTAATGGTCACATGCACGTCTGCTTGCAAATCTCCCATCAGTAATGGAGTGCCATGAATCACCGCGGCAGGTAAAAATAGAGGGAGGACAGACCTTCAAACGTATGATCCAGAGTTGGTTCATTGTGTTTACAACCCTGTCGTATTTAGGGTTTATCCTAAAGTATCTCTCTGCTCCTTGTGCAGAAGAACAAAACATCTCTTTATACTGTATCTCACGCTCCTCTCATCCTCCTTGAAGTACTGAACATTATCTTCCTGCCAGAGCTAGATCTCATGCCGCAGCCAGCTTAGGGACATTAATTCAGTCCATGGGACGGTTGTTCTCACCCATTCTGGAAAACCTAGTTAAGACAGAACCCTGTGTTACTGTCCGTGTCTGCCAGCGTAGAGGCTCACTCCCCTGCTTCAGTACTGCATAGCTTTTTTTGTTAGTCAAAGTGGAGATTACCCTCTAGTGGAAACAGAATTCCACTGACCCAGAAACAGCTTACTTTATGAAGCCTGGCTCTGGGCTGATAGGAGAAGGAGGCCTGTAGAGTGTTCATCTTCATTCCCATTCAAACAAACAGACAGTGAGGCAGAAAGGAACGAGCATTAGTCAACACCTCTAACCTTCAAATCCTCATCAAAACGGATCTAAAACAGACCAAAATATAGGTAAGAAAAGAATATCAAGAAAAAGGATAGTAATACACTTAGCGTCCAGAACCTGGGGATCGGTCTTTAAATTGTTGACCTATGGAAATGAGGCACAGAACCAGAAAAGACCTCTGTGCTCATATGCATGTGCAAATTTCAGCTCCACACTCATGGCTAGACACATATTTTCTTGTGTATGCATAAGGAAGGATAAAAACACTATTTACAATTTCAGGCTCTTCATTATATGGTTGCTCCTTTTCATAGTTACTTAATATTAATTCAGTCTATATTGAGACCATTTTGACAGCACAGAGACCTCATTTTAAACGGACCCGCATTTCAGAATAACGCTGGACCACAAGCCCTGACTTTACTTGAACATTTCAGGAACACTGAAGTTATAATATTCTATTCTGTCATGCAATATACAGCCACATGCAAAAGTCTTAGTAAGCAAAAGAAAATGATGTTTAAATGTTGGTGTAAAACGATGCTATTGTGCCTGTCTGAGTGTGTCAGTTTATCCATCTCAAACTGTCCGCTAAAATCGCCCCAGTATTTGCAGCAACCGTACAACGCAAACATGTATTTTTTATTGACTAGACCGCCAGCACACCTCGTATACTGTAGCTGATCCATGTCATCAACTTTTCTTAACTAATTAAGTTAATTCGTTAAGTGAGCTGGTGGTGACAGTGAATAAATACTGCTGAGGTGCCCCTGAGGAGGTTTGGACCTGAGGCTGGTGTTCATCTAGCTATCAGTCCAACTAGGTATCAGTAACGGTTTGGAGAACAGAAGAAAATCTTATTCATCTTTATTCTTACTCTTAATTTGCATTTGTTCAAATTTTTTATGTGCAAAAGTGCACTTATTACACAGATAAATAGCCTTAAACATTTCCTTAGACTGCATAAGACTTTTGCACAGTGCTGTATATTGATAATATACCAAAAGCTAAATTTAGTGACTGATAAATACAGTATAGAAAAAAAAATTATAGGATAGGAGAGTAAAAAACAATATAAATGAGCTGGAATCAGTTCAATTTGTTATTATTTGTATGTGTTTACATGTTGTACTCATAGACACAGACTGTTTATTTTATGTGTGTGTGTGTGTGTGTGTGTGTGTGTGTGTGTGTGTGTGTGTGGATTATGTTTATATTACATTCTGGGGACCAAATGTTCCCCACAACGTAATAAAAATCTTTTTTTTTTAATGTTTGATGACCATTTTTCAAGTCCCCACAAAAATCTGTGAATGCAACACAAAGGCTAAATATGTCTGCCATTAAGTTTAGTTACTTATGGTGAATGTTAGGGCTGCGTAGGGTTAAGGTCGTCATGTTGCAGTTTTCCCCATAGAAATGAATGGGGAGTCCCTACAAAAATATTATTATAAACCTGTGTGTGTGCCTGCGTGTGTGTTTGTGTGTGCACATGTGTGTGCCTGCGTGTGTGTGTGTGTGTGTGTGTGTGTGTTTGTGTGCCTGCGTGTGTGTTTGTGTGTGCACATGTGTGTGCCTGCGTGTGTGTTTGTGTGTGTGTGTGTGTGTGTGTGTGCATATCCCAGGAGCTCCTGACAGGAATAATCTCAGGCAGAGATAAATGACCGTGATCCAGGAGACTGTATTGGGAAGCACAGGGAAAAGGGCAGGGGCCCTCAGTGTGATGCTGTTCCACGGTAGGGCACAAATGTAGTACTCTGAAATGTATTATTGAGATGTCTGTGCACTTTTTTGCTAGTTAGAGCTCAAAAACTTGTTATTTAATATGCGTACTTGACCATACAGTACGTGTGTTCTTGTATACCTGTATACCCATTTTACGTCATCTTCCATTGTTGAAGACCAGGTCCAGTACTCAAGAACAGAAGAACGGAGGATGGTAAAACCCCCCAGATGTCATTTTTCCCTGCCCCAAATATCAAGGATACGTCAGCTGCATTCTCGGTGAATGAGACCAATCCCATGATTCATTGCTCCCAAGTTCATTCTTGGAAGGCAAGTTATCAAGGCCGGTCTTGTCAAGACCAAGAGTGCAGTCTTTGTGTTCTTGGTATTGACAAGCACCATTAATTAACCATATTGCCCTTTTGTCAACCAGAATTTTAAATGTGTTGATGTGTCTCTAGGGGGCAGTAACGCGTGCCATATCGCTTCATATCCCAAGGTACCGCCCATTGCTGCCAAATGGTCCTCATCGATCATTAGGCTGCTCAGGTAGCGTTCCGAGGAACACCACATGACCCCTCCTTAGGTGACCTTGGAGGGATGGAAAACAAGCTTGGGTCCTAAATTGCATCTTTACACATTTCAGCTTGGGGTTTAGGCAAATATTACCGGCACTCATATGACAGAAGTGAACTTGCAGGGAGGTTTTACACAGGTTGACAACTGACACGCGTGACTGACACCTACAGGACAGGGGTGGCATGTCACTCCTCGGCACACTTGATAGATTTATAAATCGCCGCTCAGCCAGACCGACGGGGTGTCACAACAGATCGATGTTCTTTCAGCATCATTTATTTGCCTTGCCGTTCCATAATGTCCTTCCAAAATGACCCGTCCATCAAAGAGGTAGACTTCCAATTTTAAAAACAGACCGGATTATAGTGGCATAAGAGCCCAGCTCTTTCCAAAAAAAAATAAAAAATTAACCACTTCATCTCTGGCTAATAATAATAAGGGAATGTGATGATAAAATATAAGACGTACAGCTCACAGGACTCAATATCAACTAGGAAATTACCCAAAGGTCTAGTTGGAGAGACACTGTCATTATGGCTACATTTTATTTTATACCAATAATAAAGGAGGCAGTGACATGATATTAAGAAAGCGGCTGGTGTGATGGCTCCATTTCTCGCAGTAATCTCTAAGACATTATCCTTCTTGCAGTGATCCAGGGCAGTCACCCATGTGAAATTGCACACTGTCGTAAGGCACCGTTTTTAAAGGCTGTGAAGCACTTCACCTGTTTGTGCACATTGTGTACAGCATCTGCAGTATTTACTACAGAGAAAAGCCTCATGTTCCTCTATAACAGAATATTTACACCACTTGACAGGAAGTGTATTCTGTATCCCGGTTGGAAAATGACTAATTTGGAGTCTTGTGTTGAGTAGCCAAATACAATGTAAATATACAGCTATGGTGTTTCTGTTTACTTTTAATCCAAGATGAATATGCAGCCTCTCCCCTGGTTCTGATAACACTATGCTAAGGTGAAAATATCGTGAAAGCGAAAATGCATTTCAGAATAGTACACCTAACCTAAGAAATATCATGGCCTACCCTAGCCTACCTTAACACTCGGTACATGTTAAGTTCAAGTCATGGAAAAAATGCGGGGCCAGGCTGGTTCTCCGAGCAGGTGCCTTTGGGATAGTGGACGGGTGAATCTTGATAAGAACGCAAAGACCGTACTAGTGGTCTTTCAAACTTGCCTTCCTTCCAAGAACGATCTCGCAAGATCCTGAGGACAAAGAATGCACCAAATGTGGATTGTCGAAAATGTGTACTTCTGTACCCTAATTGCTGTTTCATTATGCTCTTCTGTACCCTACTTGCTGTTTCATTATGCTTTTCTGTACCCTACTTGCTGTTTCATTATGCTCTTCTGTACCCTACTTGCTGTTTCATTATGCTCTTCTGTACCCTACTTGCTGTTTCATTATGCTGCACGCCCAGCTGATTACCCTGGCCGTAATCTTATTGTAGTATTTAATAAATGACACATAATTGAAATGTCCAGTCTAAATGACTAATTATTCCTGGCATGATTATTTGTAATTTTTTTTTTCCACAAATAAAATTTACACTTATAATACTGGTATTTATTTCCACTCTGTACAAACGCTATAGGCAAGTATTAAGCATTCCAGTTTAGCAGTCTCACGAGTGAAAAGTGAAAAACAATGGAAAAATACTATCTGACAGAATCCGTTACTCCGATTAAGATAACCTCAATTAAAGTAGTACAGTTATGGTTCACGCCATCGCAACAGCACGCAGTGAATCATGGGATTGTTCTCCTCTGGCATACGGATGAACCTGATGCATGCTTGACATTTGGGGCGGAGCAAGACCAACCTCCTGCATTTTTACCATCCTCTGATCTTGTGATCAGTATTGAGTTTGTCTTCGGCAATGGAAGATGACATATAGCGGGTACATGAGAACGCAAGTATGGTCAAGTGGGCATATTGAGGTTCAGTCAATGGATCTGGAGTTACTGACAGCAGGACAGGACATATGAAGGCACCGAGGGTGTCCACAGGTCCAGTGTGTCCTTTATGAGTAGCAGTGAAAACTAAATGTTCAAAATATCCCTCTAGTCAGAGATTTATCTCAGGTTTCAGGTGGTTGCATCAGCTCCACAATTCAGTAGCATATGAATAACCAATTGCACGTATCCATGTGTAAACAATTCAGGCAGAGCGGAGCTGTCATAAACTCTCGGATACCGTGCACACCAAGGCTCGCGGTTGTATTCAAGCAGAAGTTTTATTCCACACAATTAACTGATGAATCTTTTTGATGAATAATTTCTGCTCAATTCACTTAAAACTACAACAGCAGAACCTCTAATTCACTCTCTCTCCGCTCCTTAAGTGGCTGGACTACAAATCGGTGATCAGGTTTCAGAACTAGGTGCACGGTTAACAGATGAGTTAGAAATGCACAGAGACTAGTTTTTCAAGTGGAATGGTTGAAATGTCAGGGTGAGTGACACATGACACATGAGTTATACCACTGTACTTGAAAGACAATGAAGATTTTATATTACATTATATTATATTTTATATTATGTTATATTACATTCCCGTTTCTTTGGGCATCTGTATGACCAAAAATAAGTCCTGTTTCCATACTACTATACAGTATGTGAAGAATTTAGTAAAGCTGTAAACACAGCCATTAATAGCAGGGAAGGATGTATTCATATCACTGACCCAGAAGTGAAATTTGAAATGTGAGCCTTACCCCTAAGTTTTGGGGACAGAGGTTTCGCCAACTTGAATCTCAGTAGGTTAATTTCCCACTGAAGGCTTTTTCACGTCCCTGCAAGCATCAACAGCACAGTCCTGTTTCCAGCACAAGCAGGAAGCCCGTTACTACACGGCAAATAAAACCTGATTTCTGCTCATTGGCCTGAGCACCAGAACCTCAGCAAGACTAACGCAGATATTTTCTGGTCATTAACATCTCACTGTATTCATGGTAGCCTCTGTTTGGGGATGTCTTCCACTTGAGTTGGAACTCCATGGATGTTTCATGGAAGTACACTGCGGAGATGTTTCTGCTGTGCTCTTAGGTCAGAGGTCATGTCTTTCTGAGTGGTAAGAGTGGCAGAGGAGTTTGGGGGCCTCTGATGAGGTTAAAACCTTTGGAGTTATGCCGGATTGTCTCCGGAAATGTGATCATCAGCAGTCTGATTGCCTCATCTTAATTTAAAAAAAAATAGTTCAAGCATTCAGGGTCATTGATGGAAAAAAGTAGAACCTCTAGATAATGACCACTTGAAAAGAGGGTAATTGGAGACTGGCATGCCAATCAATTGAGGTGTGAGTTCTGCTGACAATGCTGTGTGTGTGTGTGTGTGTGTGTGTGTGTATATTTGGTGCATTTGTGTGTATATATATATATATATATATATATATATAATTTACAAAAGCAAATGAAGAACACGTTACCTGCTCATCACAACTAAATTGTGTTGATGGATGACACACATGACTCAGGGTAATATAAGGCTTTCGTACCAGAATCAACACCAGACCATATTTTGCACAAGCACTCCATCAGTCCCCGTGCCAATAAGGCATCCTGCAAGATGAACGGACATACAAAAAAATTAAAATAAAAAACTCTATGGTTCCCATTGTTTGGTAAAGCTGTGTGCGATCTGCACTCGCATCTCAGGAGCACCGGCACACACAGACACAGAGCCCTGCTCCTGGGTTGTCTTTCCTTCTGCCGTGGACAGAATAATGGGTGGTTGTAAAACGGAGCCGGATATGTGCCCCGGCAGTCCTGATGGGTTGGAGGCAACACGAGAAGAATCTCTTAAAGGGCCAGTGCAAGCAGATCTGGCATCACACGGTTCATCTGCAGTCAATTATGTGCCATTAAGTGCTCAGCACAGCGCACAAGGCCAGGAATCTGTAACGCGATGAAGAATAATGAGATTTGGAACAGAGATTTCAATGTATGAAAGCGTGGCATTCATTCGCTTCAGTATTCTGACGTTTACCTTCAGCCGAGGTTTGAGTTAGCAGCATGATACGGACTGGCGTGTGCATACTTTCATGGATGGAATCACTAATTAATGCAAATGAAAACAGAAAGATGCAGTTATCTGCGGGCGAATGCCATCATTCTACTCTGTCATTGTGTCATAGCTCCCTTCATTGCATGAAGGTTTAGCACAAGGAGGAATATATTTCACAGAAGAGCTGAAAAGAGGCATTTTCACTGCATATCTATAAATTCAGAAAAAAGCTGCCCAGTACCTTAATTTGTGCAGAAATAATAATAACAGAGGCAAGAAATCTTGAGTCAATCATTCTTATTTCGATAAGTACTCTGATTACTCTGAGTACTCTGATTATTCTACATTCAATAGAACACTGAGTATTGCTACTGTAGGTGATATATTATTTCTTAGAAACACAGAGGTAGGAGATATATTTTAATCCTTCTGGATCATTTTTTTTTTACCCAAACCCCCAAATTAAATCTTGAAATACAGAACCAGGACTGTCTTGTCAGACAAGCCAACATTAACGTGCAGTAGAATTAGTGGCCTTCAATCAACAGAGATAAGTGTGATTTCACGTTAACAGCAATACCTTCTATATTAGATTGACTGCACTGAGCAAACAGGCCACGGTGGAACAGAAGTGAACTCCTAGAGAAGGTGAACATGCAGTTCCAGGAAGCATAAAGGGCACAAAAATATCAGCGTAAACCTAGCGAGGATGGTCTTCTACTGCAGCAAATGCAAGCAGGGAGAGCTGGCGAGGTTGGTGATGTTGGTGATGATGATGATGATGATGTATGAAGATGCAATAACATTGCTGTTGGTAGACCTGCTGCGGAACGGAAGAGCAGATAGAGAGGATGGGCTCCTCTCTGGGGCTGTATGAATGCTCTGCAGTACCACCTCAGCATTAAATAACATTTCAATTGAAGCAGAAGCAGGGAGGGTTTATGGAGGAGGGGTAATAACTAATACTGAGATTTCTCTGAGGATAGTTTCATATTTACACAACAAAACTGCCCACAGTGCATTTTTCGAAAGCGGTAATGCTGGTGCTATATGGCACTTTTGTAACACCGGGTTGTTTATGTAATGCAGTGGTGATGCAGGGTGGGCACTGGAGGTCAGGGGTGCTCATGTAGTAACCTCTGGATCCTAAAAAAAGATCATACTTCAGGTATACTGAGGTACCCTGAACCTCAGGAATTCAGATAAGTTTTTAAAGGCTTTGGGTATAACAAAAATTGTAGAATTACACCGCGGTAGATATGGGGTTCTGGAGACTGCGGGCAAAAGCGGAGATGCTGTGAAGAAGTGGAGCAATGAAGGTCATCGTCACCAGCCTTCAGTGGCTGATGGTGCCGCAGTGTGGCTGACGGCTGTGTGACAGTTCAGTCACGTGACGTGCGCACAATGAGGATATCGAAGTGGTTGAAAAGTTCATGAAATAAAAAATTAATAGTTTTATATTGTCTGCAAGAATTGTCACAAGGATACAATACAATACAATAAAGAGGAAGAAGAAGCAGAGACAAAAGAACATGCAGCTGTCATGTCTGGCAAAGCAGGCAATCTCATGCATGATATACATCAGACAGGCTGTGTGGGTATTGCGTACCTTCTGGACACAATGCAGGTCACACTAACAGATACGGGCAGCAGCGTCACAGTCCAGAACTCTCAAGATGCATCGGTTACACAAGGCTACTGACTTGATGTAAGACAGGCCTGACTGACATTCTTTTTCCAAAATAAAACATTTTACCATTGATGAGAGCTGTATCGTAACAGACCGTATGTCTAGATATGATCCCACCAGTTTGACTAATATCTCATGCAGGGTGAAACGGCCGACATAAATGAGGTTGACATATAACAGATATAAAACTGCAGCCTTCTCCTCTGTCCTGATGTTGCCTGCAACAGATTTATGGTACAGAAATTCGGAGTCACTTCGCTTTTAAAGCCACGCTCTGCTTCATTAAGACTATGGGTCTTTTAATCCAGTACATTTTCAGCACAGAAAGGCCTCGTTCCATAAATGGGGCGGGGTTTTTGACGCACAGACAAATAGGATTTCAGTAGCTATTTCTAGCTAAGGGACAGTGACTGAGTGCCCCGCTGTTTCTGAACAAATGACAAAGTGGAAAAAACCGTTTTAAAATAGATGAGAATCCTCCAGAGGGAACATTCAGCTTCTTAATGGTGTGTTTGCCCACCAGTTCAATTTTGATTCCAGACCGCTAATGTGTCTTTAATAGTCACACAATAAAGAGCCTCACGCTAAATTTCCAGCAATTGAGGAAAGGACAAAAAATGTGGATAATGATGATGGATATTTTTGTAAACCAACTTCCCAAAAGAGAAATAAATACAGGAGTTTGCCAGTTGTCATTTGGTTTAATTGCGGTTAGATTAATGTGGTGCAGAATTTGTAAAGCTTTATAGAATGTGGATCCCTAATAAGCCAGGAAACGTAACAGTTACGATAAAATGCAAGCATGTCACTGCAGCTTCCAGACAGAGGACTAGGCAGGCGGGATTGCATGCGATGACAAAACGTGGTGTATGACCCACTGGGTTACGATGCTGTGTACGTGTTCAGAAGGCTCACAAGTAAAATAGGACACGGGGGTCATATCAGTCCGTCTGAGTGATAAAAACACAGCAACATGCAAACAGGTCATGTATGTCATCACTATCTGACCCTGAATCATGTAGAAATCATGACTGCGTGGTGTGGAACAGAGGTTGACCCTTAGGGGGTCACAGTCCTCGGAAGAAATATTGATATCCACCCTCCCTTCCCCACATGATAAAATTTACAAGGGGGGGTTCCTGACCATTAAATTTAACAAGCAAGGGGTACAAAATGCATACAAAAATACAGGACAAATCAGTTCCAGTTTTAGAACAATTATGTTTTAGGGTGGGGTGGCTCAGACAAAAAACTGGGGGGCCGAACCCCCCCCCCCCCCAAAAAAAAGGGGAGAACCACCTATGGTCTGGAAAGGTAATGAACTGTGAGTGTGGCATTTCTCATGGTGAATAGCGGTAAGAGGAGCTGCTCCACTCTATCCATTGTTACAGAGCCTCTTACGGCTGTGTAGCTGCCTGTCCTGTACAAGAAGCATTTAGACCAAATGTTCTAAGTGCTACTATAACTGCATGTTGACCTTAAGTAGTAAATGACGCACAGGGTGAAGCAGTGGTCTCCTTTACATCACTCAGCTCCCCCGTGCATCATTCACATTTGGCAGAAGATTATTTTTAACTCCCAGGCTCTGATCAGCCCTGACCAATCAGAGCATGCCTAACCCATATAATGGCTTTCTTTGTTTGCTAATAAAAGCCATTTTTGAGCTTGACCTTTATGTTCAGTGGACTGGAAAGACACTGTTTCCT
This sequence comes from Mormyrus proboscirostris, assembly GCA_026779585.1. Classification (NCBI taxonomy): domain Eukaryota; kingdom Metazoa; phylum Chordata; class Actinopteri; order Osteoglossiformes; family Mormyridae; genus Mormyrus; species Mormyrus proboscirostris. The sequence continues at coordinate 10,804,422 of JAODKF010000040.1, forward strand.
CAGAATTGCTGCCTTGAACCATATTGGCTTTATTTATAGGCTGAAATCATTCATATCAAAATTTTCGAAACAATAACCTGTCGGATTCATATATACAATTATCTGTTCCTTTGCCCCTTGCTGTGCAGTGTTACAGTGTCACCACATGATGGGCACGCTACAGGAGCATGCACCCC
>JAODKF010000040.1:10806278-10832680 GCA_026779585.1 Mormyrus proboscirostris
GCTGCGGGGGGGGGGGGGGAGGGAGGGGTGAGAGGGGGTTTGTAGCTGGGGGCTGGAACACGGGGGACACTGTGAGCAGAGGTGTTTGTACAGGACGTGTCGGTCATCTTGAAGTGACACCCCAGGGACGGATGTGCAGTATCAGGCTGGGGAGGGACACGAAAAGGACCCCAGGCACCCCCATGATCTCCTTGACACTCTTCGGGGGTGGGGGGGTTGGAGAAAGGGGACATGGTGACGTGGCTTCAGCTATACATACCGATTCCATGTCATTTTGCTGTTTCATCTGCAGGTGACCAATACTTTGGGATCTGACCCCTTCAGCACCCAGCAGGACAGCACATGCAACACGCCTGCTAACACGCCTGCTAACACGCCTGCTAAGACCCAAGTAATCCATGTGCACCAGATCACGCTCTGTGCTGGGATCAGGAGTCCCAACACGTCTCAGTTTGTGAACCGGACTCATCACTCTATGGAAAATATTTGTCTTCGTCAGAGGGATATTGCCGCAAGAATCTGAAATTCAAATGACTCCTTCACATTTTCTTAGCACAGCTGACATAATAAGATTAACACCACCTGGGTCTAGAAGATATTTCACCATCTAATGCTCCAGCAACAGTGAATCAGAACAAATATGTTTAGTATAATCGCTGAATTAAATGGCTGAATTAAAATTTCATCAAGAGATAAAATGTGGCAGAAAACCACAATTATCAGAAGTTGGCCATTTAAATATGGCTTACAGTTTAAAGTCACAGAAAATGTCCCTCTGGTAAACAAGGTCCCTCTCTGGCCAAATAAGGATGTTCCTCCCAAACAGGCACACTCACTGGCAGCTTTCATTGTGGCCGGTTCCTCAGAGGAACCTCATTCAGAGATACGGACTTGGTGTGACCCAGAGACAAGCCCAATAAACAGCTTGTGAGGACGGTAAATAAAATGCCTGCAGGGGATGCTTCAGCCATCTCTCGACCCTCCTGTAACAAACAACAGACACAAGATGACTTCCATCCTGTGTGTAAAAGCCCTCTGGTAACACCTACTCACCACCTGAGGGACACAGAGGACAGAGACCCCAGCAGTTCGGAGTGACTTCAGCTGATATTTTTAAATGACATACAGGACAACGTCAACCATTTTTGGGCCAGTCTGTCCCTTAAATCTCACAAACGTCTCATCAACCTACTTTTGCTCAGTAAAAAAAAAAAGTGACCTGAATTAAATGGTGTCACAAGATCTCTCCACCAAACAGGCTGGATTAATCTTCAATAACAATTGCGAAAATTATAATTTTTTTCCTTATATTGTTTATCTGTAAATGGCATTTGTGCATCTCCCCCAGAATATTTACAGCGGTTATGTCACTAACACATGTGGTGTTAACAATAAATGATGGGACTGCATTGTAAGCAGGTGTCTATTACATAAATGGTCAGAACATCCAGGTCTGCCTGCTTCCACTAACCTACCCACCTATCCCAACCAGCAGGGGGCTAGAAACCAGTTTAACTGGCACTTTTCTAACTTGTCTGGCCACCCTGCAAGGCTGGCATTTGCAGAGGGCATCACTGCAAAAAGACATGCCACAGACTGAGTTCTATGCTGGTGCAACACTGCCCTCTAGAGCAAGGGGGCTGTAAAATCAGACAAGAGTGGGCAAGAGTGTGTATCCGTCACAGCAGACAGTGACGTGTCAGAATAGAATAGGGAGCTCCGTCAGAAGCTGCTCACTCGGTGACTCTGTGACTTTGAAGAAAAAGTGTGTGGGTGAGATGATTACTGGGTGCAGATGAGCACACAGGTGTGGAGAGGACTGGCTGACTCTGAGAAACACCTCTGGGTACAAGAGCGTCACGCATCCTCCAAGCGGCGGGTCCAGGAAGGAGAGAGCTCCGCTTCAAGGCCCCCCCACTGACTGATCAGTGGTTTTACCGCCCCCACCAAAGGGGACAACAAGAATGTTCTCCTGCTTATTTCACACCCCCCCTTCCAAGTTCTTGAATCATCATTGCTGCCTCATTGGTAGAGAGTTTGCGTGGGGGGGATATTATCTATAAACTAACTGAATCAGTACCAGGGTGTCTTTCGCTGCGGGAGGAGGGGGGGGCATGTCTCTTTCTGCAGTTACACAACAAATCTCCCCTAGACAGGTACTGAAGTATGGTTCAACCTCAGCGCTGAAGATGAAATCATGGCCCAGACTGAAGACTTCAGAACCTACCAGACCTCCGTCAAAAGGTTCCTGTGTCCTTGGAAGGAACCGCCCCCCCATGTTGCTGGTCACAGAGGTGTCTCCTCACCCCTATTGATTTTGCTCTGCTACTATCATAGCTAATAGCATCTGCCGTGGCCTCTCTCACTGTCCGTGCCTCGCCCCGGAGATCGATGTGTGATGGCCAAGCTGCGGCCTCCGCTACGCTTTCCATCCCCTGGCTGCCGGCTGGACTCTATCAGCATTTCATACTTTTCCAGACTTCTTCCCCTGATCATTTTCTCTCATGGGGCAGGTTATCAAATTCCCCGGGGCTGCGACGACCGTCGCCACATTTTCAAACGTTCCTTTGCAGATACCGCGAGGCGATTTTCCCTCAAGAACCACGCTGTTCATCTCTGTGTATCACGATGCCACCTGAAGGGAAATAGTTCAACCAGCTCGCCACCTATCTATCAGCTCGATGACATTGTGGCCTCTGGGAAATTGGACTTCACTTCATCTGATCCCAGAACAGTTGGCCAAGCTTCACTGGGCTCCTCTCGCTTGAGGTGGTCTTTCCCCACAATCCTTTCATCCCCCATCGTTGCTGCGACCTGAGTGTCCCTCAGAAGACACTAATCCTGTAAAATGACATCTTATCATTGTATCGCCTTTGAGGATGGCCGGCATTTCTCTTCTGCTCTGGGATTAATCACCAGAAGAGAGCAGCAGAAAGACCTCCAGCATTTGCTACTTTTAACTTCACTCCAAGGATAAGCGGCTCCACAAAGTGAAACATTTATGAAAGACATTCTAGAAATCTATACACAAAAATGATAATCTATCCAACACTTAGTGGATAACATTGTAACTTTATCAATTAACAGTTATATTTGATTTGAATCGTAGAATGCCATTTGCAAGTATCTGTTCAGCGTCTCAAAGGACATTAAACACTTCTATCATTACACCAAACACAAATGTCTGACACCATAAGTCTAGACACCTAAAATATATCCCTTCACTTTCGCTAAAGGGTGCAGTTTCAGACGCCAGAGCCGCAGCAGTGAAAGGTCCATCAATCATGTATAATGTCCTCTGGTCCTCTGCTGCCAGGGAGCCTCTCGCCACATAATATACTAAAACAGCACCTGACCCATTTCTTGGCTTCATCTCACCTGACGGGACACAAACGGCCCACCTGAGATCCCCCCCTCCCCCCCGCCCCTTGCCGTCCCTAATCGACACATTTTGCAATTTGTGCTCTGAGCGCTGGTCCACTAAACTCCAGTCTCACTCAAAGGCACTTGGTTACTCACACCCTGGGGGGCCGGGCGTGGCTCTATATCACAATCTCCTCAGTCGACACTTTCAAGCTGGTCCGGTTCAGGCTGGGAAAGACGGTCAGAATCAAGTCTAGACATTCAGCCCTTCGTGCACTGAGACACATTCTGTGGATTGTTTACTTTGATGGTCCATCAACACGATATAACTTGAGGTAAAAGACAAAACATTTGATGGTCGTAATAATCTTTCTCTCGATAGTCTGTGAAGGTTTGTGCGGGATTCGACGATACAAGGTCAAGCGAAAGGAAATAGAATCCATAGTAAAGGCGGGTGTGAACTGGAGACAATGAGGTAGAAGAGTAGAGGATGTGTGAGGTACATTCAAGAGGTCAAGCACCGATAGTAACTGTTAGTTAGCCAGTCTGTCCATTATCAAAGCAGGAGGACCGGCAGCATTGGTGGGATCTGCCAGCGATGACGCCCAGCTGGCTCTGACTGAACTGATCTGTTTTTCACAGATAAAAACAGTCAGATGGGCTTTAAAGAACAGAGTAGATAAGAAGGAGGAAAACGATTTTCATGACCTTCTGGCAACCTTGTGAAGTGACTCTTGTCCTTCCTCTTGATTCAGTTTAATTAGTGCTGATTTCTGTTCCCTGTGTGCATGTGTGTGTGTGTGTGGGGTTGGGGGGGGGGTGGACAGCTCTCTTAAAGGGCCAGGTCCCTGTTTTTTTTTCCGGATAATTAAAAAGTTACTCTTTCTCTAGATGACTACTATCCTTTTCTGCCCACGAGATTGCAGCAGAAGTGTTAATGTTCCCAAGACTGACAACCTGAAAGGTTAACAGATCATCACACACCAGGCAGAAGGTGTCAGCTTAAGGGCTCAGCTTTCTTCCATCAGTTCTATTGGTGTTCCTATGGTGCCAATGGCGCACTGCTGAAACTGACAGCGCTGCACTACTACAATTCAGGCACATGTGACACAGCAGTGCCATAAAGCTGCACCACTGTCAGGCTCTCGATATGATCACATGGCTGCAATAAACCAATGACAGGCTCTCGATATGATCACATAGCTGCAATAAACCAATGACAGGCTAAAACGTTCTCTAGACCCTTATGTATCATCTGCAGCATATTTCAGTGCCACGGTTTTTGAGAAGAAATTTTTATGGTCTTGATTTCCTCTGAGTTGTTTAAAATGACACATTTCCTAAAATAAGACTAAAGGCCTGGGGGGGGGGGGCTAATCCTCTCTCCTCCCAGGAGAAAAAGCAGTTTTGCATTGATAATGAGCCTGAGTCAGGCTCCATCTGCCTGCCACTGATAAGAGAGCGAGTGTGACAGAGGAATTTTCCACTCCTCTGGCAATTCACACCCGCTCACCGAGTACGAGCGGCCCAACGTGAGCATGAGAGACACGGATTTCACAAGGCAGGAGTGGGGCCACGGGGGGCGGGGAGGGACGCTGAAAGGCGATGACGAGGGACCCTTCGGAAAGCCGTCACGAGATACATGGTTCCGTGACGATGGCGAGCGGCCGCGATGTTGACAGAGGATCTCCTGTGGTGATTCAGTTCATGTCCCCCCCCCACCCGACATGAGTTTGGGTCTTTAAAGACGTCAGAGTGACCAACCGAGGAGAAAAAAGGTGACACAGAAACCAATAAGAGGCGGAACACAGAAAATCCATGCAATGAGAGCTGATAGAGAGACGCAGGCGGGTGTGGATGTGTGTGTGTGTGGGTGTGGATGTGGGTGTGTGTGTGTGTGGGTGTGGATGTGGGTGTGTGTGTGTGTGTGTGTGTGTGGGTGTGTGTGTGTGTGTGTGGGTGTGTGTGTGTGTGGGTGTGGATGTGGGTGTGGATGGGCGGATTTGCTCTTCCCGGGGTCCCACTCCAAAAGTGACTTCAGAGGCTCCCAACCTCCTCAGGTGTAGTGACTGCTTGTGACCAGCAGGGGGCTCCCAAACTTCAGGGCCCCGCACAAACACTTCGGTTGAGCGGTGATGGCACCTCTGAAAAAGAAGAGTGATGCATGACTGTTGCCCATTTGGAGAACTCACACCCCAGTCAGTAAAATGAATGATCAGATGAATATGAATGCAGGAGAGCAGAAATATCCTGCGTATAATAAATACAGTAAATGCAGCGACCCTTAGAATGGCAGGGTAGATATTCCAGATCCCCCGCAGATGACACCACAGGGGTAGTAGGTGCACAGTCAGCAATACAGCATTAAAGAATGATCACGACGCAGAGTCTGGTTAGGGAGAGGTGATCGGCTTGTTGCGTGCTGCCAACGAAGGGAGGGCAAGGTGTGACAACGGCAGGTCTGTCAGTGCATGTTGACGCATTATTTAGCATGTTGTCGCATTATTTAGCATGTTGGCGCCACCCCTAAAACATACTGCTATTAGTGGAAAGGGGGACACACCCCTGGCCCACAGCTTTCGGTTCATAATGATTCTCAGTAGGAGACCCAAAAACCCAGAAGTATGATCCAAAAATCTAAATTCATACAGTTTACAGACGACGATGGTAACGGCTTTTGGAGCTGCTTTTTTACAGTTAATTCTGAAGCACGCATACTACCATCCCCCCAAATGACCCATCGAAATGACCCGTTGTTCTGTGAGTTAACCAAGTCTTTATATTCGCTGAATCCTATCTACAACCAGTTGTGTACAAGAACAGGCACGTTTCTACCACGAATCATTCTGAGCAAATTTATTCCCCAATTAATTAAATTTAAGAAAAAGCCCAGCAAAACACTTGATGCGATTTTTAAGCAATATTTTAATACATTAAATACATAGATTAATACTTTAATTTGTCTGTACATTATTTTCTGTATCACGATGAAAAAAAACTACATGAGCAAACATGAATATAAAACCTCCTTTAAGGAAGACAGAGGGGACACAGGTCAGATGGACTAAAGGTGACATGACGTTTGTGTGAGCAGCACCGCCTGGTCCAGCAGGCTGTTGCTACCCCACCGCCCCCCCCCCCCTTCTCTGTTTGGACAACAGAGGTGGGTGTACAGAAGCCTACCCCCCTCCCATGGCACTAAAAGGGTAAAATCTGATATTAACACAGACAGCCACATGTTCAGCCAAGCAATTAACCACAAATAATGAGATTTTCTTCCAGTTGTACGTTCCCACCTCAGGATTGATGTGAGAGGCATTTTTCAATCAATAAACTGAAATGTGCCTCTTTGACAGATGGACTGATAATCATCCAACTAGTGACAGCGTTTTGCGTCCTTCTGCAAAGCCAGACCAGTTTCATCATATTAGCTGATGTCCTACTGAAGTTTTCAAGGTCACCCTGAAGTCATGAAATTAATTCTCAGTCAAGTTCAAGTCGCGGAGAATATTACTGATCTTCGGCTATCACTGGAGGTTGTTATTCCTTCTGGGATAAAAGCACTGAAGAAACGGCAGTGAAGGGCTGACGTAAATGGTGTCGTTGGTGCGTGATATGAAACCCCCCCCGTTAAGACTGCAGGCACCATTAGCAGCACTAACAGTGGGAGACGGAGAATGATCTCGAACGAAAGCTGAATCTTAGGGAATCTCTCTGCGTGTCACGCGTAACTTCGACTGACGCGGGGCGGGAAAACGCTGAGAGAGATTAGCATGATGATGGGACAGAAAAGGAATGAAGTCCAGCAAAGTCACATTTTATTCCCGGATTATGTAAATATGTAAATATACAGAGATAACAAATGTAGCTTTAAGCAGATGAATACAGCCACTTTACACTGTAATCTTGGTATAACAGTGTTCAAGACCGGATCGTATTCAAGTTCCAGTTCAACCTGGTTTGGAAAACAGAGAAGCATTTTTATGACGCTCGTTCGCCGTTATGTAACACGACCCAAAAAGAGAACAAACAACAGAGCATAAATAGAAAAGGACCTCTGAGATCAGGGAACCTGCAGGGGGAGCAGCGGTTGTGGCAGCATTCTGTCACGCTGTGACGACAAGCCCCGGGCTGCCAGAGTGGAGACTCATGCCCCCTGGCACCCGGGAGGGGGGGTTGGGGTCTCGTGAGGCGTGGGGGCCCGTTCAGCCATGGAAACACTGATTCTAACTGACTGCAGCAGGGGGGAGAAAACAAAAAACAGGCCCTGTCTGTCCTGGGGGCAGCATTTGCGGTGTGACGGGGGCTTCACACCTCATCTGCCTTGTCACATGGTGTGGAATCACATGGTGGCAGAATGGACCAATCAGCAGCAATACCTGAGTCCATGCTCACTGGCAAGGGCATGGAGGGTGACGGATGGGTGAGGCAGCCCCCCCCCAGACACATCCTGTGGGCAGGTGTATTTGCTCCCCCTACCCAGCCTCCCGCCTCTGGTGCCATGGGGCTGAAACATATTAGGCACACGGGAAGCCCTCAGCGAGAGAAATTAATATGTTAATGACTTATCAACAGCTCCAATTACAGCCCGGTGTGCTATTTGCATGAGGTGCAGGAGAACAGTGGCAGCGGCGGGAATATGCGCCGCATTCAAACCCGAGCGGAGACTGTCGACGGAAGGCCTTCACTTCTCAGCAGCAAGGAGGCCGTTCATCAGTAGATCAAAGACCGGCAGCTTAAATTAGCTCAAGTTAGTTAAAGCATCCTCAAGAATAAAATGACTTTTTGACACACTTTTCATTGCATACTCCACCATCCTAACAAAATGTCCCTGTTACAGTTTTTCCACCTCACGTTTTTTATTTTTGACCAATCAGGAAAATTCAATAAAACTGGAATTCTCTACTGGTCTAATGACTGAAAACAGTAAAACTGTGTAAACAAAGAGACCAGACATTATAATTCAAATTATATTTGAATTTATTTTTATCAACCTAAGAAATATTTCTGAATCCACAAACACACCGTTACAATAACCTCATTTCTTGTATAAAAATTAGCCCGGGGAAAATGCAAATGATGAATTAGGCTATTAAACTGGACCGCCAGCCTGTCCATTATGGGGACCCAGTTAAGGCACTGGAGATCTGCAGTGAATAACTGGTTTGGCTTAACAGACAGGGCCACGCAGTGCAGGAAACAGGCTCTGTCGCTCTCCACACTGGGACCCACACTGGCCAGAGGCACTTAGTTTACATTTGGGTCACCAAGGTGACATTGAAACCAGCAGGAAAAATGGAGGGGGGCGGGATCTCTATATAGAAAATCCCGAACAGAGGTGGGTTTACAGTCAACACATGTCCATTTATTTATATATAACCTCTGTATTATCTTGTGTTAATCAGGACATAGAAAGACTTTGGGCCAGCAGCAAGATCAACTCATGAAGAGGAACCCTAATTTTACATCAAGGTTAAGGTTTTTGGCTATTATTGTCACAGGGCACTTAAAAACAGCACTGCTTCAGGAAATCTAAATCCTAGCTATATGGAAGTAGTAACTGAGTATGGTTTTTTTATCTTAAAATGGCGATCTCTGTGGAAAATCAGCCGTCAGCGTCCAGATACGCGGAGAGCAGCAGGCATCTTCGCTAGACGCCGACAGAACCGGCCGTGACCGTGAAACGGGAGCGACAAAAGCGGAACAACACTAACGTCCCCGAGAAGAAAGGCTGCCTTTTTAGGAAAGTCAGCACTCTCATACTTAATTTTAAAATTCATTTTCGAACAGAATACAACAAGCGATTTCACAGTCGAACAATACAGACAACAGAAAATGTTTAATCTTCACACTCATTCGTGTTTGGAAAGAATCACATAGACAGACAACATAACGGTGAAATAAAGACTAAATATATGCATTCCATAAATTGCAGTTGCATAACTTAACCGTGTCATATAATCAAAATCTAATTTTCTTATTTCTCACTCGGCTGTAAATTAACAAGCGATCAACAGGAATCTGGAAGAGCGCGGTCTACTGAGAGCCTTATTAAAAGAGACAGTTATAATGCTTGGGGGTGGCGGGGGGCGCTCACATCCCGGGAGGGGGAAAAAAAACAACTCGCCGGTCTGGTTAATCACCGTGACCATCTTCAACGGAGGGTGACCGAAAGTTTTTTCGGGTTCATAAAACTTCTGAGAAGGCAAACAGCCTTTGCCGCCGTCGCTGTGAAGCTCTTAGACTGGATGGCATTGAAAAATGAACATTCTAGCAGTGCAAAACTGTCCTGAGCAGCGGGTAAGTGAGCGGCCATCATACAGACCTCACCATGGAATTGCATCCCAGCATCATCAGTATCAAACTTATCATTTTTAAACTTAGAATAAATGAATATTTAAATTACAATGGCAAATAAAAGGGTTAAAAATGAAACAGAAATCATTTGTGCAGATCAAAGGTTATTAAAAGTCTGTTAGCTCCGCTGCATCCCGTAACCCTTGTTATCCGAGTTTATCTATAATTTGCTTTTTATTTTCATGTTTATTTTTATCTCTTTTTATTCTGTATTTTTCTTGTGTAGAGGACTTTACATGACCACAGTGTATGGAAGGTGCTATGCAATTATAAACTTGCCTTGCCTAGATCACACACTTAAACATTATAGATACTTGAAAGGGCGTGTGAGGTCAGATGGACCAATCAGAATGAATGTCAAGAGAGCAGAGGGAAAAGCAGTCAATCAGATAGATCTAGCACAAGAACAGCCAATGGTGAAGAGTCTCAGAATGTGTTGTGCAGCAGGTGGTCACTGGCTTGTGAATGCTTATTTCCTGCACTGAGTAAGCATGATGTCACCAAGGACAATCTGAGGACAGCATCCCTCCTCAATTAGCTTCACTCTATAACCTTTTGTGGAGAGACTGCAACGCTTTATTTAGCTTTCCATTTCTTTTAATACTGTTCCTATTTACCACAAAGACCTCGGAGGTGATTGAGTCTTTCTGAGAAACCCTCAACTGTATATCGTCATGGAAACTGCAGTTCCAGGAATCAAGCTGTCCTCTGACACTCATTTCATGATGGCATCCTGCTCGTCTCCTTTAGATGTGCAGTGCTGTGGGACATGTGCCCCCCCCCTCACTCATAACACTGAAGGGTCAGCGAGTTGAGGTGGGTTGGGGTTCAAAGGCAGCCAGTAAACACGCTGAACAGACACTTTCCTGGGCCAGTGCCACCACAATAAGAGCTCTGGCACAGTGATGTGGGACTGAGGATGGTTTTCATCAGGCTTTGGGGGTCAGCAAAGTTAAACCCCGGAAGTCCTACAGTAATAAACCAGCACTCCGCTGCAAGTGGGAAAATGCACAAGGACTCCCAGGGTGTGGAAAAGGGCTCCAACAGAATCCATCTAACCATCCTCCGGCGACTCAGCCAGCACAGAGCCATGGAGAGTCTGGCGTCTATCCCAGGAAGCAGGGACACCATGGATGGGACGTCAATCCATCACTCACACGATAACACATTAAGGGCAACTTAGAGTCAGCAAGTCACCCAACCGCATGTCTTTGGACCATAGGAATGGAAAACTTGCACGATATAGAGAGAACATACAAACTCCATACAGAGAGCAGGGGTAGGAGTTAAACCCACAACCCTGGAGATGTGCTGAGCTGTCATCCTGCCTCAGAATGCAACACAAAAACAATCATTTTTATGGCAACAGATTAACTGCAACATTCCTGTCTAGGGCTGTGAAAGGCGTTTCAGTTCAGCTTTCTGCGGAGACCACAGCACCGACTCTGCTGTGATCGATGCGGAACTGGGAATTAATTACTTTTGTGAAATTTGTTTTAAATGTTAAAAAACTTGTTCAATTTTCGAGTAAATGTTGGGAAGAAATGTCAGCAGGCGTGGGGGCTGATTTATGGCTTAAGGTCACACACAGTCTTGGGGGAGGTGACCTCCTGTTCAGGGGCGACGAAAACCATCCTGGCAGGAAACTCACCGTACCCAGTCCTGCCCTGCGGCGCTCAGCGAAATGTACAGAGAGCAGCGTAGGTGGGAAGGAGAGGTTAACGGTAAAGCAAGCTTGTGTTTTGGTGAATTTTACCTTATGTGTTGGGTGTTATTACCGGAACAGCCAAGAACAATCCCCCAAATGAACTTATCTAACAACTAGACGTCACAAAAATGCATATTAGACACACACCTATTTTAGTAACTACAGACTGCCCCTGACTTACAATCTACACGACTAACGACGAGTCACACATGTGACCAATGTTTTTTTTTAACCAAATAAATGTACATAAGCTGCCCTACCCAGTGCCTGCCGCACTTTATTTTCTGCTCTGGGATATCGTCCTCAGAGAAAGGCGGTCTGTCGGTTGTCTACATTAAATAGTTTCTTTCTATAAATAGACAAAGTGGGATCATTAAAAAGCGAAATGGTGCCGGAAACCACTGGAATCGACAGTTATTATTCCAGTCAGCAGCGATCCGCTGCAAATGCGCCCCGCTTTCTCCCCCACAGCCCACAGAACAGAACGAGACGCTGGTCCTTACTCAGAGAATCAGACATATAATTAACCTTTTTAATGGGGCAGCACTTCATTTGAATAAGGTTCCCCGTGCACAGAGACAAAAGGCAGGCTGGAGAGGCTTAAACTCAAATTATTCATTACCATACAAATGCATGATAAAATTTTGCCTACATTTGCTGGATTTACTTAGCATAAAGTACATCGCAACGACTGCTTGAACAGAATCCTAGCTTGTCTTTTAGAAAACCTAATGCATAAACAAATACAGATCATGTGGAAAGAAACAGAAAAATGCCAAGGGGATGAGAGCATGTATGTCAGCAGTAAGCCTAACATTATTATGTTATTAAGAATATTTATATTCTAGTATGCACTTTTACATGATGCCCTGTGCTGTCTGGGATGGAATTCAAGCCACTACAACCCTGGTCAGGATAGGAGGTTGGAGAATGGATGGATGGATGAAAAAATGTATATCTGGAGAAAGCTAATTGCTAAAAACAAATATTTTCATTCAGAATATCATTGGATTTAAACTGAAGTTTGGCAGCAAAGTGCTAGAGTCTGAGTAACTAAAGCCGACTGACTGATCTCCATGAGAAAAACCCCTGACATAGAGAAGAGAGCATAATTCTCATAGAGCACCACACAGAAACACTTAGACATTTTTCATCCGCTAACCACGCCGTGTCAGGTTGGTCCCTGTGAGTCGACGCAGCTATTAACGGTGATATACGCTATGCCCCGAATCAGCGGCACTGGTCCCGGAGGATGGTTCCCGACTAATTTTCACTCTTAACTGGACCGCCGGGATGAAGGGAGGGCAAAGGGTTGCATCACTGGGGTTTAAAGGAAAAAAAATGAACAGCAGAAATTTTCAGTTGTGCTCACAGCTCACTTTGGCTTAGGTCTGTTCTGGGGAGTTACGATAACTTTAGATCAGCTCTGTCCTGGTGAGGTACATGAATGTGGACACGTGCCAGTTTTTTTCCTGCATGACCCCTTTCCTAAGCTCCGTTCACTGTTGTGGACCAGAACTTCGATTGGTCAAGTTCAGTACCGCCCTATAAACCCATTCAAGCTTCTGGAAAGCTCTACTGCTTTACGAGCTGTCAGTCAGGACTATTGCCCAAAATAGACTTGAAGAATGGAGCCAAGATGGCAGGGCTGTGACATGGCATTGACTACTACAGATTCACCACAGCCATTAACAAAATGGACTCCCTGCTAACGTTGTTTAGTGCTTAGGGTCACCGTTTGTTCAGCCGAAGGCTTTGTTCCTGTCCCCACTATCAAAACAAGTCACGATGTACCAGGAGTGTTGTAACAAGCAAATAAACAAGTACGTGGAATACTTAAGAGTTCTGTGCAATTAGCACCATATGTAAACAGATAACTGACAGATTTTCCTTAACTGCTTGGGTTTACATTACAAGCTATAGTCCTAACAATCACCTTCTGGGAACCAAAACCAGCTCTCTTCATCCAGATCAGAGGGGCACAAAATGCGCTAGTTTACTTAATCCCAGATGTAATATATTCATATATTCATGGAAATGTTGTAATTGTAATTACAGAATAAATAAATTGGTGTAACTATTGTTACATCAGGGTCACAGCACCTCAGTGATTAGCACTGTGTCCCCGTAATTCCAGGATTGTGGTCCAAATCCTCTGATTTTGGATGTTGTTTCTGCATTCATGCGGGTTTCATCAGGATCTTACAATTTCCTCCCACAGTCCGATACATGTGACTGGGTGAACTGGCGATTCTAAATTGCATCCGAGTGTGTGTAAGCCCTGCTATAAACAGACATGCTAAGGACAGACGTGCTATAGACAGACGTCCTAAGGAAAGACGTGCTATGGACAGACATGCTATAGACAGATGTGCTAAGGACAGACGTCCTAAGGACAGACGTGCTATTTATAGCAGTTATTCTGCCCAGGATGTCTCCTGCCTCCTCCTGTTTAGTTCACTGTGTCTCTGACATGACAAAGCAGTTGTGGAAGATGGATGATTGATGCTATTACATCCTCATAAAAAACATTAAAAATATACATTTGTACCGTTCAGAGTCCATGACAGGTTCAATAAAGCTCTTTTGTCAAAAGGCACGTAGATCCCTTGTAATACTGCTATGTCTTGCTCTGTTTCTACAAACCCTTCTGAAATCCCTAAATTACATCAAAATTCTAAAGGAAACCTACCAAACATATGAAAATCAGACCAAAATTGAGAAAGTGGGTTAAATCCAGGCTAATAAAAAAAGATTATTTAGTAAAAACAGTGAACCACACAAGTTAAGGAAGTCCAAATTGTCAGGTTTCACTTAACAAAATATTTGACAGATGTAGTTACTTCTCCACCAGGTCAACCCACAATACAAATGTCGCAGAGTCCAGTCCAGAAAATCACCACCGTCCTTCAAATGAGATGCTTGAGTTAACCCGCCCATTCATCCCCATGGCAACAAAGCTGTGGGTGACAGAAACCAATAGGGCGAAGGGGGAGCGGCAGCTTTTACAGAGACAGTCATTTCAGTTTGTTAAGGACAGAATGTCTTGTGCCTTCTGGGGTGAGGCAATTACCCAGCATCCATCACTTCCATTCATCTCATATACAACGATTTTCCAGGCTTACCATTGCTTTTGTATCTCAAAGAGAGAAAAGGGGTGGACTTCTTGGGATACAACTGTGTGAGACATTAACTACTATGTTTCTCTGAAACTTAACTGTCAGTTAATTTGCGATTTTCGGGTTGGAAGGTAGGTAGGAAGGAAGAAAGGTAGGTAAGAAGGAAGGTAGGTAGGAAGGAAGGTAAGTAGGAAGACAGGAAGGAAGGTAGGTAAGAAGGAAGGTAGGTAGGAAGGAAGGTAGGTAAGAAGGAAGGTAGATAGGAAGGAAGGTAGATAGGAAGACAGGAAGGAAGGTAGGTAAGAAGGAAGGTAGATAGGAAGGAAGGAAGGTAGGTAGGAAGACAGGAAGGAAGGTAGGTAAGAAGGAAGGTAGATAGGAAGGAAGGAAGGTAGGTAGAAAGGAAGGTAGATAGGAAGGAAGGTACGTAGGAAGGAAGGTAGGTAGGATGACAGGAAGGAAGGTAGGTAAGAAGGAAGGTAGGTAGGAAGGAAGGTAAGTAGGAAGGAAGGTAGGTAGGAAGGAAGGTAAGTAGGAAGGAAGGTAGGTAGAGCGCTTTGGCCCTTTTGTTCTGTAAGCTCCACCCCTCCCCCCTTCCCTCCCGTTATGGAACCTGCCGCATCCCCATGGTCTGACTGTGGATAAAGACCCGTGATACAACGACATAAACAAATGCTGACAGGAACGCCACAGTCCAGCGCTTCCCGCTGACAGCTCCGGGGGAAATGGCCCAGCCTCCAAGATATGCAAGGCCCCCATTTTTGCTGGCTGTTTCCTGCACGCTCGTCGCCGTGGTGAGCTCCCGTCCGGCAGGTGAGACGCCACCTCTCGCCCGTGGGTTAAGACAGCCCAGAAATAGGTCATCATTGGGTGCTTATAGTCTGCTCCATCTTCATTTGTGCCTATTGAAGGCTGGGAAACAGGAACGGGAGAGGAGGTGAGCGAGGAGGACAAACCAGACAGCATTCCTCCTCCAGACCACATTCATCTTCATTTCAGATGCTGTCAGGAGGATCCAGCCTCTTGTTACCAGAATACAGAATTTCATTTCTCATATAGCCTAAACTCCGTGTTATAGAAATGATTAATGGCCAAGATTAATGCCCCTTTAAATGATATACCCTTCTGTATTTATTGTTTTGAGATAACCAAGTATTTTTTCTCTTTTTGTTCCATCAGGTTACAATATAGTTCATGGGAGTTATTTGTCGGCTGACATTCAGAAGCAGATGATGCCTGGATTTCGCGCAGTTTTGATTGGGAAAGCAGCTGCAATATCCAGTGCCATAGATCACATGTTTGACAGATGCAGTTTTCCAGAGAAGTGGCCTTGGACACAGATGTAGCATTTAGCTTGGGCATTCAGGGTATGAACTGATCCAGGCCCAGTGCTACTGGGATGTTAGTCACCCGTGAGAAGAAACACCGAACCCACCCACTGGTCCATGTCCAAAGGTTGCTTCTTTTTAGTCTCTCTCCTAGGTATTGTCCCTGTGTCATGTGACAGAGGCATCAGCGGTCAGGGACAAAGAGGCTGTGTGATTGCGGTGGGTGAGACCGATGTCGGACTATCCTGGAAGCTACTGGAAAACTCACACTGGGCCAGTGGGCTGTTTGCCTGGTGATGGAGACCCGACTTCACAAGCATCCAGGATCTCAGCGAAGATGGCAGGGAAGGATCATGCAAAGGGTTTTGGGTCCCTCCCGGCTTCCTAGCAAGCAAGACCTCTGACTTCTTCTTCCAAGGTGTTTAACAACAGCTCTTGCTGGACGACCTTCAGAATTTGGGCTCCGCTTCACGTCATCAAATGGATCTGCCTAATACTGTATTGATCTTTGTTCTTACTATAGATAGCTATTGAAAATGCTTGTTGCCTAATTGGCACGTTGTTGTCTCAAAAGTATTCTGTGAATTTTCCATGCAGGTGTCATGTTTGATTACTGTCACACGCATCATACCCAGCCATGACGCAAACAGCCCACTGCGTAACAACACTGCACTAGGATCGCTGGACACACAGACGCATAGCCAAGCATGAGGAGTCATTGTGCTACTCCTGTGTTTCTGACACAATGATTAAAATGAGGAATAACCCAGACTAGCGGAAGGCATTACAAGCCAAAGGCAAAGGCTGACATTATTCATGTATGTTCTTTCCACTGACCAAATGACAAAGACATTGCAGCCTGCCTGCAGACTCCAGAACAAAAATCAGCTTTTAAAAGAAAACAGTTACATAACAAATGACTCCTGTTTCAATAGAACTACGAGGCTATTTTAGGGTCAGAGAAAAATAGGGAAGGATAGAAAATCAACTGTGCAGATTCCAGAAACCTTTAAACAAAACCGGTCAATCAAGTTGTATTTAGTATGACAAATATGCGCCAGCAAATTAGAAAACTCAAAAAGCCGGTAAATAGAATTAAAATTAATACTTGACCTCTTCAGAGCAAATGATCAAGTTGTAGATACATAGATACAGTTTTAATCCTAAAGGAAACTACAATTGTAATTTTACACTTTATTTTTTTCTGAATTTTATGCTAATCCTTTAACATGACTACACACAGTAATGCAGCTGTTATGAGTTTATAAAGACTGTTTGATCCTGGAAGCAGGTAAACAGGGGTGACTGACCATGGTTGCCAATCGCACAGTTGGGGTCACATGACTGAGCTTATGTATACAGTACTGTCAGTACACTGTGTGATGCAATGCAGTGGGGATGCTTGTCATTGGTGTCACATACCCAGACAGCTTAGATAAAACAAACACCACATGTTTGGGATCATTTATGATACCTATGCTCTGGACCAGACTTGGGCAACTATTTGATAGAGGGTCAAACTCGAGCTTCACCATGTCGAAAGGAACGCCATTTTTTCATGATTAATTTCAAATTGTGAAAAGAACAATGATAGACTTTATATATTTCACTATACATTTTTTCCAATAAAGATTTCTGTCCATCATAAATTCGAACATAAATCTTTACGTTTTTTATTTTAATGATGGTAAAAATGTGTCCCACGCGCTGGGCTTTTGTCCAAGTCTCTTCTAAAGTCTTAAATATGTACGACGAAATACAGAGAAGGTATAGTTCTGTGCGATACTGCAATACTGCGGAAGAGGGTACCGTAGATCACACTGCAGTGAGTGTTCAGGCTTGGGGAGGGGGACTTGTACTCTGTCTGCTTCACCTTGCATGACCTCCAGAAGCTGTCAGCAGAGTGCTGAGAGGAGCAAATCGAGCAGAGCAGCCTCACCGATCAGCGCTCCGTCTCAGGGCCCCATCTGCTGCGTGACGGACGGACCTTTCATTCCCAACGTGAAGGAACGTTTTCCCTTCCTCATAGGAAAATTCCCTCTCAGAGTATGGAAATGAACCAAGATGTGCAATTAAAACTCAAGAACAGGAGCCTATATGTGGGACACAATAACTACACAGAAGCGTCATACTTCGTTTTATTTCGTCATTGGTACTCGTTTCAGTCCGCTAATCAGGGTTGCCAGCTCTCACGCATCTGGCATGACTCCCACGGTTGCAGACATTCACGCTCAGGCAAGAAATCTTACGGCAAATCTAAATTATTCCATTATAAACCTAAAATTTGCTACATCAAAAGAGCTGGAGTTGGGGTTTCAAACCCTACAGACTATTTACAAGATAATCACATATATAAAATAAATGTATGTATATGCGTGTGCAGACTTTTTGTCGAAATCGCATATGAGTACATTTTCACTGACCGAAATCCAGCTTCTCCCTCTTTCTGTCAGCATGTGGAAATTCGTACGCACCAGTAAGCCATCAAGAACAGGCTTTTTAACACTTTTCATTGAATACCCATCTGGATCCAAACATGGTCTTTAAAACCCCTCTTCCGTCACATCCATCACAGGTTTTGACGTTTCACTGATCTGCCGCAATATACTCAGCTTCGGACCAATTAAGTTTCGCTGTCAATTCACCGTCTGAATAAAAACTCGCCCATCAAAGCGGCGAAGGCACAATTAAGCCGAATAACGAAAACGCCACAATGAGGCGGCTGAGTAACGTAGCCAGAGATTAAACATCTAATAATGAAAATAAGTGTCTGTTTTCTTGATACAAATGAAAAATGGCTGCTTTATTAATCTCTTAATTAAATCTTTTTGTCGGGAAGCCATTCGCTCCTTTAGTGATTAGCGGATAATGATAATGTAACATCTTGTCGACTTGACAAGAGATCAGTCATTCTCTAGCAGTATGAAAATACACGCCTGCAGAAACAGACTTTACAAAAAATTTAAAAAGAAGGACCTTCCTGCTACGTCGTTATGGACAATGATGATACCTTAAATGACAACATAATAAGGGCTTCCGGCTTCGTTGTTGATTGCAAATTTCCGATACTGATGCTACAAACCTTTATGTGCAAACAACAATGATTCCTTGCGGCATAATGTTAATTAAAAATAGACGCATTTAAGCCTAAAAATAATTTTAATAAAAACAAGCCAATGCATAAAGATGGCAAAACATCTCTGGCCTGAAGGTCCACCTTCTACTTAAATGAGGCAGTCTAACTGATTTTGCTGTTATTTTTCATAGAAATATTAACCGATCGTTAATCTGGCTTGCCATCCAGAACAAACATTAACATATGCCTCCAGACTGTTTGTCTATAGGAGCAAACTTCACAGAGTTTGACAACAATGTAAGTTAACCACACGTCTACCATTTCAGCATACCTTTAAGTATAACAATCAATTATTGCTGAGAACGCAAAACAAATGTCTGTCTTTGCGGCACGAAGAGATTGCTGCTCTCATTACTATAAAGCAGAATGAGCAGAATGTACGCCATGTTAAATTTGCATTGCATATTTTCTGCACAGTCATTCATGGGGCATATATAGTGCAATGAAGTTACGGTGGTTATCATTGAGGCGCCGCAAGTTATAGAGGAAAAAGAGTCAGTCATTCATATTCAAAGTGGCAGCATCGGCAGTCATGAGAATGAAGGTAAAATTTTTCCAGACCGAGATTTAATAGGAAGTTTTTCTCCAAGACTTCAGCTGAAAAATAAATGGGAAAACACAGATAGAGCAACACTGAAAAGCAAAAATTTATATCCCGTAAGGAAGGCAGCGTCCTCGTAGCTCAATAACGTCTTCATATTACGATACTTTATGCAATTTGATACAAAACAAACTTTTTTCTTTTTTTAATTGTTAATGAATATATTCATAATTAATTATTATTTAAATATAACAGTAACCACGTATTGTAATGTCCCTTGAGACAGTAAGACAATAAATGCCTGTAAACTGCTTACAATTCAAATAAATAAACACTTGGAATTACATCCTGCAAGTGAACATTATGTTTACACGACGTTGCAAATGCAAGTATTTCAGGACTGGCACATTTGCACCTTAAATTACAGCAAAATGTTTGGAGATTAAGAATGCTACGTCATGTAGACGTGCAAGGGCAGCGAGAATGAGCGATGCTCAGAACAAGCACTGAACAACTATGCAGCGTTAAAAATCGCAGCGGTACTGTGGAGCAGTAGCACCATCTAATGACCCTAAAATGCAATTGAAAGGATTATATGGCGTTTGTATGACAAAAAAGCTAACATAATTCTACTGGAGCCGGAAAAGAAGACGAATTTTTGGGGCATACGTCTCTGATATCTGCAATTGTTCAATCACAGAATATCTAAAGGTTACATTAAGTTTTCTTATTCCATTAGTCATCGAACACTTCTTCAAACTAACGTGAAAGCTTACACGTTTTGCTAAGTACTGAATACAAGTACGGCTGCCACATACTAAGCAGGGCAGGACTCAAGTTTCAAGTTTTATTGTCACATGTTCCTAATAACAGAGAAGGGTAAAGGACAAATGCATTGGGGGTAGGACAAACAGTAATGTAATGCACGACAAGACATTGCAAGATAAAAGAGTGCAATATAAGAATGAATAAACAATACGTGGATAATAACTATTATTATTATTATTATTATTATTATTATTAATAATAATAATAATAATAATAATAACTCAATGCAGAACTTAAATATTAACGATGTGTAATAAAATGTTTAGTGACCTTATGGCCTGTGGAAAGAAACTGCCAACAGCCCACATAAAAGTATTAGAACTCACCTCTTAATCGTTGAATTCAGGTGTTTCATTCAGACCCATTGCCAGGTGTTGGGCTGAGCTCCTTATTTCCAGTGAAGGGAACTAATGCTTCAGCAGACCAAGACATTTTGGAGAATTCTATGCTTCCAGCGTTGTGGGAACCATTTGGGGAAGGACCTTTTCTGTTCCAACATGGCTGTGCCCCAACGCATGCACAGACACACTCCAAACTCTTTTGCAAAGCCTTCCTAGAAGAGTGGCAGCTGTTATAGCTGCAAATGGGGAACCAGCTGCATATTGATTCCTATAGATTTAGAATGGGATGTCATAAATGTTTTTGTGGGTGTAACGTCCAGGTATCCCAATACATCTGTCCAAATAGGAATCTTTGAATTGATGTGCCATATAAATACTTTTAAAATACATAATTTCCGACCCATTCAGAACTTTTCAGTTACATAAAACCAATGAATAAATTGCATTTCTGCAACACAGTAGAAGTTACCAGTAAACGAACGTGTTATTGCAGACCTGTGTTGAAACTTTCTTACTGACTTACAATACATGCGCATACCACACTCCCTAGTTCTAAGAAGCTGGTTTCTGTGCAAAATAAAGTGTAAAATAAACAAATTATACGTAGCGCTTCAATGTAGCCTAATTATAGTAACATATGTCATATTTATAGAATTGACTGAAATCTGTGTTTTTTGGGTTAAGGACTATTGTTTCTATCTAGGAACCATATATCGTTACGCTTGTTTCCTATCGAACTATTTTCTTCGAGACATAACAATGGGCGCTTCCATGCCGCTTTGGCATGCTGTATAGTAGGGGACTGTACATCGATTTGATTTTATTCAGTCTGTAAAAGACACTGTATGAATTAAGATAACTAAAGTCCCCTCGCAACTGCAGGTAATAGCGTTTGATTTTTATTTTAATTTCATTATACCCGAAGCCAGAAATGTGTTAAACTAACTACCTATACTGGCCGTTTATATGACGGGTATTGTACAATGGATCTTTTAGAATTGTAGTTTAAAAATGTAGTCTACGTTAGCTAGTGGTCGTAAGAAAGCTAGACAATACGTAGCTGTTCTACGTACAGTAGAACCTTGGAACTCAAACGCCTCTTAACACTACCAGTTCGGACCTCGGACTGGTCTGTCAAGAAAAATCAAACTGCAACTCGACGTACTGGGATGCTGATGCCTGTGAATCGCTGTCAGTGTCCTGGTACCTTTCGACCGAGTTCGACGTGCGAAATCTGTGTTCATGTGTTCGGTGTGATTTTTTTGTGCTTTATCTACAGTACAGTTAGCAATGCACTAATGGACCCCTAAGAAAGTGAGCAGTAATAGCAGCAAATCAAAGAGGAAAGTATAGTGAGAGTAACTATAGACCTTAAAAAGGAAAATATAGCGAGACTTGAAGGTGGGGCACGTGTGTCTGCTCTCTCTGCGGAGTATGAGATTTATTTATTGTTTATTGCTTTTGTAGGTGTGGTTTTTCTTGTGTATTAATTACTTTTATATTGATTGTCAGTGGTTTTATCATTAGTCAGAGAAGTGGATAAGTTTAAATAGACATCATTTGGGAGTCTTAAATGGATTAAATTCATTTACATTATTTCTTATGAGGAAATGCGACTTAGACCTCGACCAAATCGATACTCGACAAGCCTTCTGGAACGAATTAAAGTTTGTGTTCCAAGGTACCACCGCATGTAAGGCTCGATTCGGAACACCAGTACCTTGCTAGCTAGCTAGACAACTTTAAAATTCCGTGTTTTTATCTAACAGCGAAAATCAGTGTGCGTGTATGTATTTGGGAAATTTGCGGTCTATACAAACAATTCTGTTTTTGCAGAGGGATCGGCTATTACTGTTCATTTATTTGGTTATTTGCTGAGAAAAACAATGAAACTGAAAGAACTAGAATCTTGCCTTCAGCAAGTGGATGTCTTTGAGGAGCCAAAGATACTTCTTGAACAGTACCCTACGAGTCCGCACATTGCAGGTGAGATTCATTAATTATTAATTATTATGCCCGTTTGTGAGCAAAAATATAATGTAACCGGTCAACTGTTACTGTTAATAAGATATATAATCGTTTGAATGTTTAATCGTGTGGGTAAGTTAGTTTGTTGTACTTGGATATTTTAGCCCGTATGTTGTACACAATACACAACACGTTCGATGACATTGAGAACAAACTGGTAGCGGACCTGGGTTGCGGATGTGGTGTCCTGAGCATAGGATCTGCTGTGCTGAATGCCGGGTACGTAGCCTTTGGAAGCTTGAAAATTTTTAAAAAAATGTTTGCTTCTCTGATTTGGTTTAGATTTTTTTTTTTTCCTTTGACAGATTGTGTGTTGGATTTGATGTTGACCAAGATGCGTTGGAAGTATTTAAAAAGAATAAGGAGGAATTCGAACTTACAAATATTGACATGGTTCAGTCTGATGTCTGCTCCTTAGAACTCGGTTCTTACGCCAAGAGATACGACACTGTTATCATGAATCCTCCTTTTGGTACTAAACACAACAAAGGTAAGTTCAAGCTCGATCAGTAACCTGGCTTTGTAGTACCAGCCCCAGGTATGAAATGTGCATATTCCGTGTCTTTGTGGTCTTAACTCCATACCACCCCCCGAAAAAACGCTATGGTTAACTTCAGGGGTCGGCTCTGTAGCCCATACAGCTACAAATGACAAGCTGACATGAAAAAAAAAATATGAATGAATCTGGACAAGGTTAAAATAATTGCCCTTTTCATCTACAAGGAATGGACATGCAGTTCCTGAAAACGGCACTAAATCTGGCACAATCAGTGTACTCTCTTCACAAAACTTCAACACGAGAGGTATGTGGTCTGTAGAATCTTTAATGTCACCTTCCTCAGGTGGTACAGTTGAGTAAAGAAAAGCATCTTTATTTTTTAGCATATCCAGAAGAAAGCAAATGACTGGAAAGTGAAGATGGAAGTAATCGCAGGTATGCAGCGACACTTTACCAACATCTCACAAGGTTCATCTCGTCTTTTAAAAAGTCCCAATTTTTGCCGCCTCTTTACAGAACTAAGATACGACCTGCCAGCATCGTACAAGTTCCACAAGAAGAAATCGGTAAGACTATTCTACTTCCTATAGATCAGGAAAATCTGGCTTTAATGTTGGTTACATGTAAAAGGGAATTCTACAGAATCAGTTTTTTAAAAGCATTTATACAAAAAAAAAAAGGAATCAATGGCACATTTTGAAAAGTAGCAACTACAGAAATATACCACTAATGTAATGGGTAGATTGCTTAAAAAAAAAAAAATCTGCACTGTAAGTCTCAACTAAGGGTGCAGACACACTCAGGCTTAACTGCACTATCTTGCTCATGAGGTTTACACATGTTATGTGCATAAAGTCTCCTTAGTGGCCATTCTGGACAGAAAACAAACAACCCTTTTTTTTATAATCCCCTTGAACTGCAGGTTGACATTGAAGTCGACTTTATACGATTCTGCGTAAGGTAAAGCCATCACAGGAATGGACTCAAGATGCACTCCTGTCATCGGCATCTCAAATAAAGGCTGAGAGCAAGTCTTTGTGGTTTCAGTTCTCCGAGCCGTTTTCCGTCTTCCCTTGTTTCGCGGCGGGTGCCTCTGCGTCTCCCTCGTCAAGAGGTCTCTTCTTTGGGCTTTGAGGTGCAGCTAGAAGCATGAAAAACAAAATCAGCCGTGAGCCACATCCAACTGCATGACAATGCATGAGAAATCAAGCTCGTCTTGTAGGAATCATGGTATTGAATAATTACAATACAGAAGAGGAAGGCGACTAAACAGCATTACAGTAATGTAACATTCATACCATCATCTTCATCACCACTGTCAAATTTAGTCTTCTTGCCCTGGTATTTCACTTGGGCTTGATCCCTTCCTCCCCTGTCCCTTCTGCCTCCTCTTCCTCCTCCTCTTCCTCCAGATCGACGGCCACCTTTAATAAAGGAAGGTCAGCAGATGGCCCCGCTGTTCCACGTAGGCAGGCACACTGGCCAAAGCAGGCGCGTACCTTTGCCCCTCCGCTTGTTGAGGGACTCCTGCTGGTCCTCCATAATCTTCTTTAGCGTCTCCCTCTCCTCATCTCCCTCCAGCACCTCCCACGTTACGCTGTTGTTCTTTACTTCCAGTTTGCCCCCATGAGCCTCAGTGGCTTTTTCTAGTGCCTCTCTGGCATTTGATTTAAAAAGAATGGCACCCTGGGGGAAGAAGAGAGCACGTGTCATCAAGACGACTGCTAGCAGGCTTGTTATGGCATTGATGACGTAAGCAGCCGCTGTGAGGAGTGAGAGCTGCCTTGCTTTACATGTATGTGAAAGGCAGGATCTTCTCTTACCTCCTTGGCTCCTCTAGTGAAATCAATCCATTTGATCTGACCATGTCCCGAAAACAACTCGTGAAAATCTTCCCTTGACGTCTGCTCCAGATCACCAGAGAACTTCAGCAGGCAGCCTGCCTGTTCATCTAGAGATTTCTGCACGGGAACATGTACATTTGCATAAGATTTGCAAATGTTTTAATTTAAATCATGATGCATTCCTCAGCTTCGGAGCAGACGCATGTATTCATCACATTAACATTTTTAAGTAGCCATTTTTATCCACAGTTATGTAAAAATGAGGCAGACTAGTACAGGAATTCCTGGAGCAAAAGTGTTCTGAGGAGTCTGAGGACCCTCGCTATCCATCATAGTTCCATGCATTTCCTTGGGAATCACCATAAGCTGTCATGTAAATCACACAGCTTACCATCTCCTCGTCCTCCGCTTGCTTTTGTTTTTCTTCTTTTTCACTTTAATAAAAGAAACCCAAACAGCAATTACCGATAAGCATAACCAAAGCAGTTCTTGCCACCTCATGGCCTCTATTCCGATAGTGGCTTTAGATCAGGCCAGGTAAGCTGAGGGAGACGGTGCTTACAGTTTGGCTTTAGCCTTTGCCTGCACTCTTTGTTGTTTTCTTTCCTCCGTCTTCTTTGCATAATAATCCTCCCTGAAACACACACACACACACACACACAAATAAACAAAAGCCACAGCAGACGTGAAGTGGGGCGGCAGGATATCACATCGAGATCACATGGCACACGCACAATGATCACCAGGGCTTCAGATGGACGCGAACATTTGTCCGAACAAGGCTTCTTCTGAACTACAGGGATGTTTACTTACAGCGACAATATGAACAGATTAGTAGCCTAAAATATGAGGCGTATTATAACACCCAAAGTTAGTAATCTGTATAAAATCAGCATATCCTTTTGTTCAATAAACGTGTCTGATTTTAAACTGTAAAAAGTACTACCACACCACCAATTTTAGTTTTATTTTTTTAAACCTTGTCAATCCACAATATCTCAAAATGTTGTGAGCTGTCCCTGCTTATTGCTTACATGATTTAGCAAAACAGTGGCATGTGGCTCTGTTACCAATGTAATAAACAGAAGGATATGCCGAATTTCTACTATAGAAAGCTAACTTTTGGGCAACGTGATACTCATTCAGCAGCCACACCACCTGCAGTTCAGTCTAGATAATCCACTTGAAGCTAAACAGGTTTGGGCCTGGCCAGTACATCGATGGGAGACAAAGCAGGGAAGCTGGGATGCTTCTGGAAGGCGTCAGTGTGGCTAACAGGCCTGTGTGGATCCCCATGCCCAGTGCGGTGA
>JAODKF010000040.1:10838750-10860679 GCA_026779585.1 Mormyrus proboscirostris
ACATTACGGGGGGGGGGGGGGGGGGTGTTGTTGGAAGGAACGTGAGAAGAAAGCCATGGGAAACACAGAACAGCAACTAAGGCCCACCCGATAACAAATATTACCAAGGGGGCAAGTCAGAGTCACTTTAAAGGGGCCAGCTTGTACTCAGCATTCACACTGCTCATCCCATGTTGATAGGAGATGGAACCTCACTCAAATCAATACAAAAATAACTCCAATCTCAAGTGTCACACCCAAAAACAACGAAACCAGCTTCTAAAGTTTTAATAAAACTTCAGTATTATAAATATCCCAGACTGCCAATTCCTCCAACAGTCAACTGAAGTTACATTTAAAAAGATCTCCAACCTGTCTGTAGCTGTATGAACCACTGTTTTTTTTTTTTTTTGTTCAGAAAGAAATGCTCCAAAGTGTCAGGAAAACTGCCAGAAACATTAATCGCTTTCATCTGAACTTGGGCTGGAATTGTACTTCTCCTTGCTGTGATCACTCTCTTTTTCCTGGCTCTTTGACTTCTGATCTTGCTCCTCATCAGCCTTCTTCTTGTCCTCCTTATCCTTGGGAGGTGCCTCTGTTTGCCGGCCGGCCTCTCTCTTCCTGGAGCTTGGGCTTTTACTCCCTGAGCTCCTTCGATCCTTGTTTCTGCCCCTCTTTGCTGCGTCGCTCTCAGAGCTGCTGCTGCTCTCGCGGGTCCTCGACCGCTTCCTCCTGCGGGCCTCCTCACGCTCCCTACTCCTCGACTGGCGGGAGGAGCAGTCTTTGTTTTGGCCGCGGTCCTTGTCAGTGCTTTTGCTCCTGGAGCGCCTGCTCCTCCTGGAGTCCTTGCTGTTGGTCTGTTCCGGGCTCCTCTTTCGGTCACGGCTCCTGGATCTGCCTCGCCTCCGCTCCTCTCTGTCTCTGTTGCGTTGGCGGTCTCTGCTCCTGCTGCGCTGCCTGTCCCGTCCCCTGTCCCGCTCTCTGTCGCGGGACGGCGCTCGTCTACCCCTCTCTCTACTCCTGCTGCTGGACCGCTGGTGCCGCTCCTTGCTCCTAGACTTTACCCTAAACTTCTCCCCATTCCTGCCTCTCCTCTCCTCCTTTTCCTTGCCGTCAGCCTCTGTTGCAGGCCTGGTCCCCTCTTTACTCTTCTCTTGTTCCTTAGTTGCTGGTTCAGCTGGTTTCTCCTTCCCTTTGGTGTCATTTCGCTCTTTGCTCTTTGACCTGCCCCTTCTCTCGCCAGCTTTCCCTCGCTTGTGATCCCTGTCTCTGCTCCGCGATCTGCCGCCCTTCTCCTTACTCTTACTGTGGCTTCGAGACCTGGCCTTCTTCTTGGCCTTGTGCTTGTTGTGCTTGTCGTCCTTGTCGTCCTTGTCCGCATTCTTCTGGGCCTCCTTCTCTTTGCTCCCAGACCGATGTGAGTGACCCCTCTTCTCCTCCTTCTTCTCCTTGTTCCTTCCAGGACTATCTGAAGCATCGTGCTTGTTCTCTGAGGTCTTCCTCTCCCTCCCTCTTACTGGGGGCTTCACAGCTTCATTCTTGTTCTCCACCAAATCACTCCTTTGAAATAGATTACATTTTTAAACAATTTGATTTAATACATTAATCGCATGACCACTAAACTCGATGACCCACCCCCCAAAAACCTACATAAGACAGACGGGTGCTAATTCTAAAAGAATTCAGGTTCAATCCCACATGACAGACATCAGTTATAATCTTTCACAAAGAACTTCCTGCACGAATGCAGTCTACACATGTCTATGTGTCACTTAATCCCTACTGAACATGCCTTTTGTGTAGACAGAGTGCATAAGACTTTTTTGCAATGATAAACATGTAGAGGATGTGTGGATGTCAAACACAAGCCAGAGGACTCACTTGTCCCCCTTGATCCAGCGCTCTCCACTTGGTGCCCTCATCCTCTGGGCTCGTTGCATCTCCTGGCGCCAGTGCGGCGGGGTCTCGCTGCGCCGGAACCTGTCTCTCGACCTGGACCTGGAGCGCGAGGGTGTTCGGTAACGCTGAGGACAGACAGAAAAAGCAAGGCGTGTGACCGTTCATGGGACTGTGCTTCCTGACGGTCAGTCAGCGTCAGCTCTATGGGGAGACACTTACCCTCGGACCCCTCCCTTTAATCTTCCTGCCGGATCTTGTTACCAGCATCCTCCGATACGACGATGGATGAGAATTCAGTAACAAGCTGGGTAAATGGCAAAAATACTACATCACTCACACCCATATATCACAATAATCACCACAAGTCTCAAGGCAAGAACACAGCAAGGCGATTTTCAGTCGTTTGTTGGCCTTGGTTGGCGCCTGTTTTTTGCTGTCGGCTCAGTCTGCAAACAGGAAACATACCAAAAAACATACCTCTCTCTGGGTTTCTCCTTCCTTTTTTCCTTCACTTCATCCTCTTTCGGCTGCGGCTGGGGGCTCCTCCGCATAAGGAACTTGTTTTCTGGGATAGGCGGAATCTCTTCAGGCCTCACAGTGGAGACGGGCTGGACCTCGGGCTTCTCCTCAGCGCTGTCCTCATTATTACTGCTGACATCACAAAGGACACCGAGGTCAGGCCAACCGCTGCTCACAGCACGCAGGGATGTACGACTCTCGCTAAGCTTATGCTTTACTGCGAATCTCAGTACTACCACCTACCCTTTTTTTGGCTGTTTCTTCTCTTTCTTTTCCTTCTTCCTCTTCTTGGACTCTTTCTTGTGCTTCTTCTTCCGCTTCTTCGACTCCTTCTCGGAATCCGACTCGGAAGAGGAATCTTCCGAGGACGAGGACTCACTCGAGCTGTCGCTGTCGCTAGAGGCGCTAGACTTCTGCCTCTTCTTCTCCTCTTTTTTTGCTGTGGGAATATTTCTGGTTTGATTTCCATGCCACCATAGGTAAAGGAAATGTGCATTCAAATTTTGGCTGCATTCACTGAGAAATATGCAAATAAAATACTCAGGTCTACCTTCAGTTAAGCTGGAATAGCAAAGACACACAAACCTTTTGATTTTGGAATGAGTTCCCCGCAGTTCAGAACCTTTACTTCTGCGTAAGGTCTGCTGCTGGCATCCGTCTTCTGACTTTCAATGGTCTTAATCACATCTTGACCTGAGATTACCTGACCAAAGACCACGTGGACACTAAAATTTAAACATATGGAATATAAAATATTATATAACCCGCTGGGAAAAACATTCAGCGTTACCAAAGTATCTGCAAGCCGCATTTAAAAAAAAAGAAATAAATACTTCTGAAACAACGTAATTATTCTCTGGTAAGTTAATTATGGTATTTATGCTACATCAGTAAAATATTTAACATACAGCAACTTACCCATCTAGGTGCGGTGTAGGCTTTGTTGTACTGACGGCCATAATTCATTATACAACATTGTTGGGAAGGAGAATGAACACAAACGAAACAAAAACAAAAACTGCTATTACTTATAGAAGTATATAAATGCAACTTTGTTTCATTCACAGTAAGTAAAGACAAATGTTTATACTGGTAAACACATACTTACATGAAGAACTGTGACCCATTGGTATCTTTGCCTCTGTTTGCCATAGATAAAAGATACTCCTTATTGTGTTTGACAGAAAAGCTTTCATCTATAGAAATAAAAATTCAGAAAGATTTATCCCGTGATGCCGATGGTGCATCACTGTTCAAAACCAAACATTTTTTTTTTTATCAACATCCCTACCTTCAAAGAATCCGCCGTAGATCGACTCCCCACCTCTACCGTTGCCTGCAAAGACAGCCAGACACACGAGAATGACACAAAATCAACAGCCAAATCCGTAAAAGACACAAAGGTACATTGCATGCAAGATCCTACCTTCACTGAAGTCTCCACCTTGTATCATAAAATCCTTCACGACTCTATGAAATACACATCCTTTATAATGCAGTGGTTTCTGTGTGCCTTTCCCCAATCCTTTTTCACCTAGAGAACACATGGAGGGTTAAGACTGACAAAATCTGCCAATCACACCCCTGTATGAAAACCATTCATCACATGCTTAACTGAAGTATCAGCTTTTTAAGTAGTCTTTCCCATTTAGGTCATCAAAAAAATCATCACTTAAATGAGCAGGAACAGTAAGAGGTTAGAATCCAACAAAAACAAACAGCATACGGAGAATTAGTCATATCAAATAATGGTCCGCACATCTTTACTATCTGAAAACACACCATGCACAAAAGCGAGAGCAAAGAATTTTATCCATATTTGGCAGTTATAACTGAAAATTCTAAATAGTCGGCAAGTAAATCGGGACCTTGTTACCTGTGCAGAGGCAGCGGAAGTTCTCACACGTTTTAGGGCACACGTCAGAGAAAAGTTCAACGATAACTCTGCCCACTGAAGAAATAGAGAGAGGTGTGACAAGGTGACCTACACATACGGATGAACGTGGGAGAAAAAAAAGCTACGTGATCTGCTCACCCAACACGTTGCTGATGCCGATGTCAAAAAAGCACCGAGGACGCTGCACCTTCACCCCCATGGTTTCCCTCGGTCGATCGCTCGCTGAAACACATCACGGCGAAAAAAACAATGCAGATGATATCGTATCTACCGCAAATCAAATCCAAGTTATTCATTGATAGTTTCTGTAACTGTGCAGACGTATTAGGATTAGTCATGCATGTACGCATCCCGTAATTTGCACGATAGCTAACGGCTTAGAATCACACACCAGTACAGTTTTCAAAGAAGCAAAGAAAATACACTTAATACTCAAACAGAGTCAAATCACCGCCTGGGACTAAAGCAATGAGGGAGACACGACTCATCTGATCGGTTTTTTATAAAACCAAGTACTTCTGCCATTAAAAAGGCATCCGAGAAAACACGGAAATCAGTGAGTCGTTTGCTATATTACGCAGGTGATGGAGAGATTCAATACCCCAGGTATAGAGCCATGCTCACCACCGGCCCTCGTTACCAGCTTGCTAACACGAGATGCATAACTTCCAAGCAGAGGAAGGCAATAAAAACGTGTTTTGAGTGCAAACTGGGTGCCCGGACGGCATAAAGCCGGATCCCTTATGTGGATTTTCAGATTAACAGCAGTCAGTCGTTCGGTCTTTAGCCGGACTCATTCAAACAAGTGTGTCACATCGATCGCGCCCTTCGCGGTCCGGCGGACAGAATGCAGGCGGCGCGCCGGGGGAACCGGCAATAAGGAGAAGCGCACGGGCTCCCTTTGAGAAAAACCACCGCCTAAAGACGACAGTTCAGCCACAGCATGGTCGTTAAAGATTTAACAGAGCGCTTGTCGCTCCTTCGTGTCTGGACTGTGGCCTGCATCTTAACCAGCTAGCTACCACATACAACCCAAAACGCTTCTTACACTGAGGGGTTAAAAAAAAACCGCGACACCTATACATTTCAGCTGAGAAAACGCGGCAATACGTTACAATTACAATTATGTGAAGACGGCTGTAAGGTTTACCTAAGCACGGCTTAAAACGCTCTACAAAAAAAACGAGGAAAACTACTAGGCTCTTCCCCCCTAAGTGTTTTCTAAAGATGGCGCTGTGAGGCGCGCTGGTGCATTTCGGGTAAAATCCGCCAGTCGACGCGCCCGTGCTCCGCTTCCCGATCTCGTGGGCTCACGCGCAGCTCACCCCCTCTGGCGCGAGAGGACAGTTGCAGACGTGCAGCGGGATTACAGCAAATTGCGTTAATGTATTTATTGTTATTTATGTTTTTTTTGTTAACCAGTTTAAACAAGATGTATTAAAACCACTTAAGATTGTAGATGTATATACATATGCACAAAAGACTGCACATTCATACACACACACGTACATGTACACATAAACATAATACTGTAACAATTAAGTATATGAATACAACATAATCCAGGAGTGATACTATCTAAAGCTCAAGTAAATTGTACTTTTCAATACATTCAATGCATTAAACACTGTTTTTGCTTGCACAGCTGTAACTGTGCACGGCATACAGATATACTAACATGGTGTTTTATAGCCAGGTTGAATTCTGTTCTTCCTTTGAAGTTTGAAGCGAATTTAATCGAACAAACCAATGTACATGAGTTTCAGCTATCAAATTTTCAAAGTCGATTTCAGATTTATACTAAAATATTTCTTTAATAGTTTTTTATAATTTGGTTGCCTTTAGTATGTTTCCAACAATTTTGCAATGTAAGTTTGATGTTTCCAAACATTTTTAAACTTTCAAACATTGCCAGAACTTCAACCTACCCAAAATGTTCTAGACTGAAATACCTTTCATTTCAGCTGAATGTAATGCAGGCCTAGGTGAAATTGAACCATAAACCTAATCCAAAATATCACAATATGTTTATTACAGTAATTTATTTTTGGATGTAAATACTTGGCAGCTTTGACTCAGATTTCTATTTTCCTCCATATATAACCACTAAGGAATCTTCATCACAATGGATACTACAATTAAAAAACCAATCACAGGCGCACAGGTAACAAATATTTATTTTATCCAAAAAGTACGCACATACAGGTTATGTTAGATAATTAGCCAACAGTTGAAACCGGAATAAAACAAAATAATTGCTTACAGTTGCCTGCTAAGACTAGAATCAAAAATTGATAATCTATGTTATCCAGTTAAAAAAGACTAGCATGTCATGGAAAGAACTCCTAGTTGTTAGGTGTTTAATCTGGATTATAGCTGGGGCATCCTGGCCACGTTCAGGCGCATAGACACGCAGGATGATCTGGAGGCGTGGCGCATCTCCTGCAGCATCCCACCCCACTCTTTCTTTTCTTCATCATACCTGGGGGAAGCACAAAAGATCCAGCTAGTTACAATTATCCAGAGGGTAAGGAGAAGTTTAGTAACACCTGCAGGCAGGGGGCGCCGAAAGGTGGGGGAAAGTTCCAAAGGGCCCCTGAGTGAAAGGGGAGCTAGTAAATTAGAAAAATAACGGCATTGGTCTGGACTAGCGGGGACCCAACGTGATATGCCTGCATGGGACCCAAAATCTCTAGCAGTGCCCAGTCTGTGGCAAGGGCATAACACTGGGGGGGGGAGGGGGGTTGAGGGTTTGTATTAGAGTGACCATCCTAGGTTGTATTGGCTGATTTTGATTGTTAGGGGGGGCTACAACCCCCCCATTCCCCTCATAATTTACACCCATGATTTGTAGTATAAACAGTTCCAACCAAAATAAAGACTTACAGTTTACTTCAGTGATTTCTCGTTACCGGCAGAAGAATTACTATACAATGACAGGCAGGGAAAGATCTAGCACTGATGATCATCTTACTGCCAGACATCGGTGACTTCGGTGGGGGTGCACTCTTTATCCTCGCCCTCCACCATGGTGAATCCGCCCACTGCATACAGAGCCCCCCCGCTGCTCACTAGGTTGACGGAGCTCCTTTCCTGTGGGAACTCCGTGAAAGGTTCCCACCTGAAAAGGAATAAGCACACAGGACTCACATGAACAAATCTCATGAACTGACTTCCTTTCAAAACAAATAGATACTTTACATCTTTATAGAAAGGTAAGATTTATTGCTGCTTATGGAACAATCTCCCATTAATTGTCAATTAAAAGGTAACTGTGAACTTTTAATTCTTAGCGATTAAAATGCAGAATTTTTGGATCGTTTAATTCCAGCTATAGACACAATAGCAAATGACAACCAAACACATTTGGCAGAATCAGACATACTTGTTGGTTCCAAAGTCATAGATTTCAGATGAAGCTAAAAGACCTTCTTCATTGGCTCCTCCAGTAACTATGATTTTTCCCTTGTGCAGGGCAGCTCCAAACATCGCCCTCGCCGTTCTCATACCAGCCACCTCACTCCATTCTGACTTCTTGTGGTTGTAAACGAACATCTTGTTGATGAATTTGCTGTGTCACAGATGATATTTATGATTTTTTTTGTCCATAGTTAAATCACACCTATCTGCAGACTTAAGCATATTCAGATTAACATTATATAGCTGTCATATAAAATGTACAGGTTTGCGTGTGCAGTGCATGAGAACACAGAGGTCACACCTGTCTTCAGTCTGTCCTCCAATGCAGTATACCAGGTCATTGTAAGACACCACCGCGTGGCCAAAGATGCATATTGGCAACCTCTTGGATGCGTGCCACTTCATTTTCCTGAGGGATTTACCAGACAAAGACAAAAACAGAAAATTTATCAACCTCTCAGAATGATTGCTGACATCACATAAGGCTTCACATCTGTGATCTGAGCCTTACTCGATATCGTAACACATCACTGAGTCGAGAGCATCGTTGGTCTGGAGGTCTCTCCCAGCCACGGCAAAAAGGAGGGTGCCACACTGTCCTATGCCGAACAGACATCTGGGAGACGGCATCGCAGGAAGAGGAATCCATTCAGTACTCAGACTGTCCAACTGAAACAAAGATAGAACTTTCACATAGCAGGTTCTTGTTTTGTTAGAGGTTGTTGTGTAGCTTCTGCTTCAATCCTGCTTTCACTCGTACCTGGGCTTTCACTGGAAGCTAACCCCAGCTGCACTTATGCCTAATGGACTCCTTGATTGCGAGTATGTTTGCAATGTGCTATTTGCCTCAATTCTATGTCACTTTTACAAAAGCATCTTCTGAATATGTAAACGTACACAATAGAGATGATAAACATCTAATAACATGAAAGAAGGCATCCAATATGGCAGTGTTTCCGAATCCGGTCTTGGGGACGCGGAGGAAGCAAAAATGTAGAATATCTGGCAGGAAGCAAAATCATGGACTGTCTGGGGGTCTCTGACAGTCCATGAATACTGCAGTAGTGGATTAAAAAGTAGTTTTTGGTATAAACAATCATAACAGATAACATTTCAAATGTCTATCCTGAGTTTAAAAATTATGTCATGATGATGCAATAGACAAATATGGTGGATTACCTGGTAGAAGTAACACTGCAAGGGGACATCCTTGTTCTCCTCATCCACAAACAGGCCCCCAAGGACAAAGAGCTGGTTGTTCTTGGAGGTGAAACTGACATGGTTGCGTGGTATCTGCTCCGCCATGCTGGCCAGGAAGCACTCATTCTCATTGGCATCATAGGCCACAGCGGCTGTGTCATTGATCATCAGGATCAGGTCTCGGACGTACATGCCGAGTCTGCGGACGTCATTCAGGTAGCCCGGCAGCTTCCTGTCTTGCTGTTCCCCTTCCCCGTTTTCCGTCCCCTCTGCAGACTCTCCCTTCTTTTCGTTCTCAGGAAGTTTCCCGGCAAAGGCATCTTTGATGACCTGGATTTTCTTCAAAAGTTCTGCGTCTGCCTTAATGATGTCATCCTTCTCCACGTTCTCCTTGAAATACTTTTCTGGCAGGAGTCGGAAGCGGATGTGTTCGAAGGCGTCATTCAAGGTTTTGGCCCGTGTCTCCCTGTTGTTCCTCACCCACCTCATCAGCGCCTCGAACACCACCTCCTCTTTCTCAACGTTCAGAACATCTCCACCGATGATCGCGAAGAGCTCATGGGGCGCCAGCTGGAGGAATTCCTCATCCTTAGCGACGATCTCGAAGCGGTCTGCGATGTAGTCTCGGGCGGCCATCGCCAGTCGAGGGCAGCTGGTGACCAGGCCCAGTCTGAAGATGGCCAGACAGTTAGCCAGAGACAGCTTCCTCTGTAAGTAATTCACACACGCTGTGAACACAGAGGGAATCTGGAAGCGACTGGCCACAGCAAAAATGTCCTGCACATTGTCATCCGTGAGTTCCAACTCTGCTGAATAGAGGTAGTTAATAATTATGTCCATGATTGTTGGGTCCACATCCTCAATAACTACTTCCTTGCTGCTCTCCGATTCTTTGCCATCCTCCGTGAAGAAAAGGTCTCGGAAGTAGGGGCTGCAGGCAGCCATGATAACTCTGTGGCATGGGAGGCTGCGGTCTCCTATTTTAAGAATACAGTCCACCAGCTTGTTCTGGTGTAGTAGGTCCTTCAGACCTTCCTGGAGGAGAGTGCTCTGGAACAGACGCAGATCTTCCTTCATGCTTTCTGGGTCCATTTTGCATGAAACGTATCCTTTGCTGTTAAGTCAAGGAGTGTTAGAGGCCAGAGGTCTTCTCAGCACAGTGTTCCGGACGCGAAAGGCTGAGTAACATACAAAGCGTGGTGTGAAGCCCCTGCAATTTAATCCCATTTCTCTAAATTTAGACCCCCAGCCCAGCCTATAGGAATTCAGACAAGCCAAATGGGAAAGCTGTCCCAAGTCACGCAGCTGTCATAGACTGAAAGAAGCAACTGTAGGTCTTACTATGGAAGCTCAGCTTCAACACTATAACAACACTTATAGCCTATGAAATCATACATTTTCTTCTTTTGCAACATCTAACCGCTAAGCTAACACAGCACAATAACTTTCAAACCTTGAATTATGCCTGTGACGATATTGGATTTGGCTCTTTCCATCGTTTTCACTGACTTGGTTACATCGCTATAGCATCAAAATAGGACACGGCAGATTTCAAACAAACGGCAAAGGTAATACCCGAGAATTCTTAGGAGCAGGTAAGTGTTTGACTCTGAGAATTTACTGAGAAAGACAGGAAGTGAGTGTGTGAGGCTGGGGGTGGGTAAGAGAGCTATGTGTTAGTGAAACCATCATGCATCTTAAAATAGCAATGACAAATGAGGAATAATTTACCTCCCCCAGTCAAAAAAAAAAACAATCTAGAATGAAATAATCACCATCTATCTTTACACTATTTACTAATACACACTCCTGAGCCAAAAATGGGCCGGACTCACACTGCACAAGAGTAAGCCTTGCCCCGTTTCTTTACCCAGGAGTATGTATAATTTACACATCAGGTAAGTTGACTCTAATGTGCAATATCATTACTTTTTCTTTCAAGAATTGACTTTTCTATAGGAAATAAGGTCCAATAAGGACTGCTATGCATTCAGCTTTTTTTTTTTTGGCATCTGCATAATTTTAGTGGATTCTGGAAGTTCATAAAATTTATTTTATAGGAAAAGTACACAAAATACGAGAGAGCTGAATATTTGTTTGAAAATGTTTAATTCAATAATGAGAACAAATCTAATGATTGTGAACATGATGCTGTTTTTCCTAAAACCAACAAACTTAAATCTTCAGCCAACAAAGGCTGTATAACAATATTTTATACCACTGCAGGGAATCTTATTATTATTGATGTTTGTTTAGAAGCCACTTTGTCCAAAGTGACATGAAAGTTGAAAGCACAGCTAGGCAGCGTTGTTGAGGCAGCTGGGGTTAAGGGCTTTGCTCAGAGCCCCAACTGTGATGGTACTTTTCTAGGCACAGGATTTGAATCCACAACTTTCCTTATATGGGCATAGATGACTAACTCACAGAGATACAGAGCACCACCAGACAATGACCTACCTAAAATGGGGCAGGATAGTCTAGCCAATGATGAGTTTAGTTTTGCAATCAAATTAATTTTAGGCAGGTGTCTGATTATAAACCAGGTAGCTGAAATTAAGCAGAACTCTTTGTTTTGTTTGATCAGAAAAGACACAAGTTCCTTGGCCAAAAACACATTTAAAGTCTTTATTACAAGATTAAGATTGTGGTTTTCAATACCACAACTAACTAATGACAAATGACTTACAAAATGACTGTGTATAATAAATAACTGTGTATAATTCAATAACATAGATAAAATAATTTATATTTTGTATTATATTACAAACAAACATGGGAGGATTTAAAGCATGACAATGCCAATACTTATTTTATCTAAAAAATCTCCGGTTTCTATTAAATATTGAGCACATTTTATCTAACTAAACATTAGATATTAACTTATTACTTCCCAGAGACCTTGAAGTGTAAATCCCTCCTTCAGTTTCTCCACAGCTAAGCCAAGTTCCTCAGAAAAAAACAGTCTCCCGGTCTTGTTGCTTTTGAACAAAATCCAAAAAGTGGGTAACTTACTGTTAACTCCTTATAAACAAAGCCATGTGTGTCCAAGGACTCAAAGATGAAATAAGAACATTACCTTATCACCATCTGCAAAGTATGCCTTAGGAAAGGAAAATGCCAGTATTAAAACAAGTGGGAATCTAACAATATTCACACTTAATTATGTTCATAATGTTCAAATAATTGAATGGGATAAAACTGAGGTTGAAACAACTATAGATTTCTATTTGTACAAATTTATTCTACTGCAGTTGCTAGTTAATGAGACGTTTCCTATACAAGTAAATAGCCAATAATGCGAGATTCCCCAACTGATATCGTAATGTTGTGTGATAGTAAGATAGCATTAAGTATTAACACGTGGCTCAAATAGTGCCTGAACAGTGCCCTCTTGTGGGTTAAGAAATGACAACGACACACTGCATAGTCACCGTAAATGCATCCGTCTGCAGGTCAGACTCAATCTCTATATCATTTGGAGGCTGCTCCACCGTCAGCGCCTCCAGTGGCTGGGGCTGGCAGTGCAAAAGTAAAATAAAAATGACATTAAGCAGCGATGGAAGTTTCATTCCTCAAGGTGCAGCTTCACCTGTAAACAGGCACACACCTTCTCCTCCGTGTCATAGTGCACCCCAAAGATAGGGCATGCAGAGTAAACCTTGTGTAAGGAGTTGACCTCCTTCACTGTACTCTGCAGTTTCTGCACAGGGTCGATCTTGAAGCCCAGAACATAACCTCCTGTCTGTGAAAGTAGCCACACATACACGTGATGCAACTATATAGCTGGCTTCCTTCCAGTCTTGTGAATTCTAGTGAATTTTTTGCGTTATTTAAATAACTAATCATTCATATGATGAGAAAGACAAACAATCAGATTGACCTGCTGAGAGCTCTCTATCACTAATGCTAGTCCAAACTCTCAGTCTCTTATCTTGATGGAGCGCTTTGGGGATTTAAAAGGAACAAATTTGGCAAACAATTCATGCAGTGATTATACTGTTTGTTGTTCTGTATAGTGACATTATACAATTATAAAAGCTGACTTCAAAACAGACAATTCAAGGACAGCAGTGGAGGTCAGTTAATTTCACAAATGACATCAGATCAGCTCAGCAAGGGTATTATTTTTAGATTACTCAAAAGGAGGGCTCATGGGAGTTTGACTTGCACAACAATGTTCTGAGGACAAGAAAAAAAAATGATTGGTCATCTCTCTGAACCAATCAGATTGTAGAGCAGGTGTGTCCAAGTAATTAGAAGAGGAGGGACCAGCCAATCAGATGTTTTGGTGCTACCACCTCTAATCGCTTGGATCCACTTCCTCTACAATCTGATTGGTTATCTCTCTGAATCAACCAGTGGTGGCTTAATGGTTAGGGATGTGCACTTGTAACTGAAAAACTGCAGGTCCGAATCCCCTGAGCAAAGTAACGCCCCCAGCACTGCTCCCCGGGTGCTGAATTATCTGCCCCCTGCTATGTCACATTGGCACATATGGGTTAAATGCAGAGGACACATTTCGTTGTTGTGCACTGTGTGCTGTGGTGTGTCAGCAATGACAACTAATCACTAAATTTAAATTCAATTCAATTCTTCTGCCCTCAGAACATACTTGTGTAAGTAAAACTCCCATGAGCAAAAGGATGGTGTTTCAAGAAGATCATTCACACGTATCTGCAGGTACGGGATGCTGACGCTGAAGCTCTCATTCATGTTTGGGTGCCACACAATTTGCACGTTTGTGACAAAGAATGTCCCCAAGTTACCCTACGAGAGATGAGCTTTAACGCATTTCTGCTGAATCACTGTGATTCAAGCCGGGTAGCTTTACTCGCTATTAAAAATGGATGGGTAGCGTGTGTCGGCTAAACATTCTCTGCCTTAAGCCTCATCGAGGTTGACAGTATTTGGCAACACCAACCTGTCTCCCAACAAACATCTTACAAGTTATTAAAACACAAAAGTGTAGTCAGATAGAAAAACATATTGTACTTTTCCTCATGTTACCAAAATTATTGTAAAATTCTGTACAAATGCATAGTTCTTTGAAAGACAAGATATAAACCCTTAAGATAAACCTTTTTTCCCCCAACACCAGTCGTGTTAAGGACTCCCCTGTGGTCACACCAATGATCGAATGCCCTCCATTCATTGAATCTGCAGGATGCCTCAAAGGTCATATGCATGCTTCCATGATGATTTTAAATCACACAGTTATAATGCACCCACTGCGTTTATGAGGTGTGGGGCTTAGTGGGTTAGGACACTGTATCTGTGATTGAAAAGTCCCTGGTTTGAATCACTGACTAAGCAGAGTGATTAGGTGTAAGGTCCTTAACCGCCTGCTGCCCCAAGGACTGTTTGCTTAATAATAATGATTTAAAAAGTAAAAATTATCTATGATTGGTAAAGGAAAATGGGGAAATTAGTTACCCGAACATAAATATAAGCACCAAATAAGGACAATGGTTTTTCGAGATTTCACTAGTGGTACATGTGTACTTCGTATAGCTCTTTTCGGCGTCCTCTGCAAGAAAACAGACATACCTGGTCACTGGATAAATTCCACACCCCGTTAATTTGGCCACACATCTGTTCACATCTGTGCCTGTTCTGAATAAGAGCCCCTCTTAGTTTCAGCTCATGCTACATTTTCGAGGTCTCATAAGCCCTGGAAAAGCAAAACAAAACAAAAACAAAACAATATATAAATCACCCCTAAAGGAATGTGAACAGAATCTGTATTCAAAATAAGCATATTTATTTCTGGAATGGTCACCTCCCAGTGGTTCAACACTAAACAATAAGAAATATAAGCACAAATTTAACAGAATACCTGTGAACTGCCATGACAGATGTGAACAGTCTTGGGCTTCCAGGAACAATGTTAGTGAAAATGAACTCAAATCTGGTATTATTGCATTTTGTCAGGATGTAAAGAACTTCTGTGGTCCCTCTGAGTTTCTGAAATAAAGTATCCAATCTTTTAGGCGCAACAAACAGAAAACAATATTTTAACAAAAATACATGCTAATCTACAATTATTTTAATATGAAACACATGTACTCACTATGTTGGCAGTCCTTGTTGTGATGTTTATGACAGAATTGTATCCCACAGCTTAAAAATATCAGAACAGTGTTCATAGTTTCACTTTAGACAAGAGAATGAGTACAATGAAATATCCAATACTTCCAGCAGAGGGTAACCATACACCGCAAATCTTCTGGTCCAGGGAGCGTAATAGACTGCTTAGAATGAACAACACAAGAAACTGACGTATTCAAAACAGTGTCGAAAACGAACTTACACAGGTTCACCCTCGGCAAAGCCAGCGAATGCCAGATGATTCTCAGATTGGTCACCAGCAACCTACCTAGAAAGGATAATAGTAAAATGTAGCCTTTAAAGTAAAATGATTAGTTATTGCATTATAAGAGAACCAAACGTTTTGTGGTATGTTTTTTCATACAGTGGCAATGCAGTTATTCTTCTGTGCTAATGATATTGTAGGTTAGTTAACTTAACGGTTCAAGTTCAGGTTTCAATCCTACTGTTGTGACTACTTAATCTAACATACAAAGATACAAACATGAAGACGTATAAAAAATCATACATTCTAGTTAATAATATAGATAAAAGATTTGTTTCGTTTTTAAAGTTCGGTGATCGCGGTGTTCGGTTCTGTGTTCACTAGGTTATAGCTTTATGTTACTGTTGTGTGTGCAGGTAATAAACTAGCAGACTATAGGCTCGTTAGATCCACAAGTGCACAACGGCTCGCGCCTCTGCAGGTACCCCAGTCTCCGTTGTTCCCTTTGGTATCCTCAATGTTATCCAGGCAGTCAATCAGGACTTCACCGGGTCTCGTTTTCAAATGCCTAAAGATCAAAATGGCAATGCAAACACCCAGCACCCTGAACGTGTATTACACGCATGCATGCATAAATCATGCCAAAACAGGTTTAGGGAAGAGCTGCATGACACCTGTTTTTACTACCAGCCGAACACGACGTAAAATCAACCAACATCTAGAACGATGCGCATAAAGATACAAGCTGACGCCTGACAGTATGATATGAAAAAGCAAAGCCTACTGTGCTGTGATGTCAAACCAAACATCCCTGTCTTCCCAAATAGCGTCCAGCACAGAAGCCATGATTATCCACGAGCGTCGCCTCCTCGCCCGTTATGGGGATGCAGGGCTGCGTGCAA
This sequence comes from Mormyrus proboscirostris, assembly GCA_026779585.1. Taxonomy (NCBI): domain Eukaryota; kingdom Metazoa; phylum Chordata; class Actinopteri; order Osteoglossiformes; family Mormyridae; genus Mormyrus; species Mormyrus proboscirostris. The sequence goes on from JAODKF010000040.1 coordinate 10,854,880, forward strand.
TGTGATTTACCGCGTCTCTGGGTCACCGTGGTAACGTATGACGTGCCTGTTACGTAATACCGATGAAGAAACGAAGGTATTCAGTGACGTAAACGTATCTACACTCACCCGCTGTTCAATGCTATGCCGCTATCCTCGATCTGAGTGGGCACCGATTTATCAAACAGCCCCCCCAGCAAAGCTTAACCGGCACCCCCCTCGAGTATAAGAAGTGAAATTAGGCGGGCTGGTGTTTGGGTTCGGCACTGCCTGTGGCTATACAGGCCAATAGGGGGCGCTAGAGCACCGGACCACTAGTGGGTTTAAATAATCAATTAACGATACAAAACAAAAAGGTTGTCAGTATTCTTATTTATTAAAAAAAATCAAACTATAAACATTATCACGTTTACAAATACAAAATTAACATTTGTTTTAGCATACTGCGTTCATTAAAAAATCGATACAAAACACTTAACGGAAAAATAATGAAGACATCAAATTTAGTGGTTAACCTGGTACCAAATGACGAACATATGAAAAGCAATATCTACACCAATTTTTATTCACTACTTTGGCATATTAAAAATGTGCTTTTCAGACACATTTTTAAAAAGTTACATTCGATTCATAGCACAATTTGCAATACAATATTACCCTTGTCAGGCAACAAAGAATATTGAATATAAATAACTGCACGTTATCTTAACTGTGGTGTCTTGGATACAACACGGTCACACTGTTATATCTCATATAATTGAAATTGAACGGCAAACTAGAAAGGAAATGCAATTCTCATCAACAACAAAAATAATCTTGTGTTAAGCTCATAAATATTCAGCATGTAATATCTATGACGTCAACCAAATCTGATTCAGGAGACGGTACGCAGGCGTCTGCCCGGCTCTTTTTTAAAGATACAAAGTAAAAATGTTTAATTGAGCGTACGTTATGCTTACACAACCTTAAACATGTGTCCATATAGTGGTATGATGTTTATGTCTATATTATGTGTATATTATTAAACTGAATTATCTGTTGTGCTATAACAGATATAATTTTAGAGTAAGTTGAAATAAACTGCATTCTTCTGAACTGATCTCCCTACTGTCAGCTATATCAGTAATTAGTGTAATTAAAATGTGACACAGCTGGGCCGTGGACTCTCAGTTTAAGCCTTATCAAAAGTCTGCTTAACGTTAAACATTTCTTCCATGAAAATATACCCTGAGACTTGCCTATTTTCTTGAAGGCAACTAAATCAATCTAACAATTTGTTTGTCATACACAGATGTACAAATTAAAGAACACTTTAATTTAAAATTGTACGAATGTTCTACGAAGCGTCTTTTTTTCTTGTACAGCTCTTCCAGTAACACGCTGAATAATACATAAAACAATGTGTCACGTGTTCTTTATTAATCGCTTCAGATCCAGGGATACGAAGAACGCTTCTTCCCCATCGCTATTTTAACTTCCTGTTGAAACAACAACACAAAGTTGAAAGCGGAAAAAAGGCGTTAAGCCTTGTCAGGAAAATTAACATCGTTTGCCAGCATCTCTCCGGGTCTCACCTGTTCTGAACTGCACACACGTGCTCTTGCACTCGGTTTCGGTGTCAAAGCGATTGCCGTTCCCGCCGCAGCCTCCGTACCAGAACTGCGCACAGGCGTTAGCCTGCTTATCGTAGTACCAGCTGATGACATACTCGCGGCAGGCGCCCTGGTCTAGCGTCAGGCTGCAGCGGGGGTCTAGAGGGACTGGTTCTGTTGGGGAAAATGGAGTGTGAATCTGACGCATTTACCAACACTGAACAGTAAGCAGTAATGCTACACATCAATGCTCATCATTCATTATAATTATTGCCAATTGCATTAAAATATGTCATAATGTAATACTGTATATGTAACCTCTTGGTAGTAATCAGTAGTCTGAATGGATATGATTCTTTGATAATGTTGAATAAATATGAATCCATCGGGATGGTCCACAGAGGGTTTGGAGCCTGTCCCACACAGAAGAGGGCACAAGGGAAGGGAACAGCCAGGCCAGGATGCCAGTCCATCGCAGGTCACAGGGTTGGGGGGGCTGGAGTTAGGACCATTCCGTGGGCCCCTGAGTGACAGGGGCCTATAATTGAATTGTTTAGGGCCTAACATGTGCTTCCTTGAGACCTAAAATATCCAGCGGTGGCCCTGGTCGCACACATAATGTGACATTTCAGAGATACCATTTCACCAAATAAGATGTGTACAGATTGTAGGAGGAAACCTAGAAACAAGTCAGGCTGACCTACCGACACCCTTAAGGAGTTTGGCTTGTTTACCTTGAGGACGGGCTGGTGGTGGTGCAGGTCTGAACTGGACTGAGGTAGAGGATGAAGATGATGTTGATGTTGATGCCGATGATAAGCCTTCACCACTGGCCACTGAGGTTTTCTTGATGGGAAGGTGAGGTGAAGGACGTTCTACTCCGGTATCCAGCACAGTCACACTGGCGGTTCCCCTTACTGAGGTGTCTATAGCTGTTACTTTTCTCTCTTCAACCTGTGTAAGAACATTCACTCAGTCAGATGCTTGGTGCGACATTAAGGCCTCATTTGACTTGACTTGACTTTACTTGCTTATCATCTTATTTTAAGACAATATGGCTTCTTGTAATTTGACATGGTTTCATCTTTGAGCAGTATTTATATTATGGGCAGACCTGTACACTGGATAGGTTGGGTTTGATGGACGATGGAGTGTCTCCCCTCTCTGGGTTCTGTGTTTGTCCCCCATCTTGAACTTGACTCTTGATGGGGTTTGTATGTCCGTTGTTCACATTGATATTGCTCCCATGGTGGTGGATGCCATAGCCATTGTTGCCATAGCCATTGTTACCATAGCCATTGTTGCCATAGCCATTGTTGCCATAGCCATTGTTGCCATAGATGCCGTTTCCGTAGCCGTTCATGACACGGTTATAGACCAGAGCACCATTTTCATCCTCACAGAACTGGCTGACAAGCTTTGACTCCAGAGCTGAGATAAAGGATTCACAAGAACAATTTCTTATTTTTAGTGACAGTCAAGAAAAAGCCTAAACCTGCTATATATTCATACATCTTAGCTTTTCCTAGTTATTGAGATACAGCAAAACCCGCAAAACAAGTAATACAATATTGATGGGCTTGAAAATCACCTGGCAGGGTGTTGAAGTCATCGATAAGGTACATGTGCTCGCTGTCGGGGTCGGAAGCAATCAGGTTGAGTTCTCGTAAGAACTCCGCCTGCGTGGGGTCGGTGCTGTTGACAATGCCCAGCGCGTACATCTCAATGTTGGCAGCGTGGGCTTCTCTCACAGCGATGTCCAGCTTGACTGGCTCCCGCTTGTCCGTCTGTCCATCTGTGATGACGATGGCCACCTTCCGGACGCCGGTGCGGGCGCTGTAGAACGCTTCTTGCGTGGCCCTGCGGATGGCGGTGCCCGTGTACGTGCCCTCACCCATGTACGGCATCTTCCTGATGGCTTGTTTAACATCCTGCTTGGTCATGTAGCGAGCCAGGTTGAACTCCAGGTGAATGTCCAGGCTGTAGAGCACCAGTCCTATCCTGGTGGCGTTGCGACCCACGGTGACGCGGTCCACCAGGGCTGTGACGAAGTCTTTGATGATCTCGAAGTTTTCTGGTCCCACGCTCTCGGAGCTGTCGATGACGAACACCAGCTCCATTGGCCTCTCTTTGCATCTAATGCCACAACCTGGACACATTAAGAAAACCATGAATTCAGTTCTGTTTTCAGACATCTACACTCAGTTTACTGCAAATACTTTTTCCATCATGAATATCAAGACAGAAAAAACTCACCACAGATCTCTTTTATCATCTTAATGATGTCTTCTCTCTGTCAATAAGTTTGCCGACAAAAATTAGACAGGGATCAGGTGTGATGCTTCATAAAGTAAATGCTGACTATGTCTGAACTTACTGTGAGCCCAGTCTCTCCTTTCACTCCAGGGTTTCCCTGAAATGGAAAAATTGTAGTTATTATTTTGTCTTTTACAAGTAACATGGAAGGAATAGAATATGTCAGCTCAGTGGAAATAATTATATGCAACAATGCTATATTATGTAATAACAACAATAACAACAAACTAACACATTTTCATTAGAAAAATGTAGGTAAATTTTCAGGTGTGCATTTCCCGAAAGCGTTGTGATGCGAAGTAGCTTATCTCACACTTAAGATCATTTGATTAATGAGTGTTTCTCAAATCCCTTTGCAGCTGAAGTAGCTTGTAACTTCATTCATAAATTTACTAGTGATCTGATCCACTTGTTATTTTCTGTGATTCTTTATTTGAACATTTGCCTGCTAGTCTGTCACAGAGACACAGAATCACACAATTTTTTTTGTGGAAATGTAACAATAATGATGATGATACTGATGATGATAATAATAGTAATAATAATAGGTTAATGTTGCAATATACAATTATAATGTAGGCAATAAATTTGTTACATTTTGTCAAGTTATTACATTATGCGGTGATGTTACAGAATGTGTTGTTACAAACCTAAATAAAAAAGGGAGATTTATTCATAATCCATTTTTACTGTATCAGAATAAATAAAATGGGTTACCATTGTGCAGCGTATGATTCTGAGCACAGTATGAATGGAAAGGAAGCTTACTGGGGCACCAGTTACTCCAGGGTCTCCAATATCACCTTTTGCACCCTTCAGTCCTCTCTCTCCCTGCAAGCCACGGTCACCCTGCGGAGATCAAGCATAGGCCAGTGTAACGAACCGGGTCCCTGTGTCCTTGTTCTCTGAGCCAAAACGAGGTGAAACGGGAATGGGGGCAGCTGTAATTTGTGGACAATGTCTGACCTTGACCCCTGGAAGTCCTTCTCCTGAAGGTCCCCTGGGTCCTGTCATTCCTTGAGACCCCTGTTCTCCCTTTAATTTTCAGGAAGATAAGAGACTGAGTGCATCAGTTACCCAACAACACCACATCTGAAGATGACATCTGTGCGCAGGACAAGCCTAAACTACCTTGGGTCCCTGCAGACCCTCCCCTGGTGGTCCCAATGGTCCGGGAGATCCTTGCCTTCCCATAATACCCTGGAGCGGAAAGGCAGCATTTTTAACAGGGAGAGCAGTTACATTGTGTTTAAAAGCTAAAATTATGTAGTTCCTTATTCTGCCAGCGGACATAGTTTGGTGTAGAGAGTTACCTTCATGCCAGATACTTAGAAGGTATTTACAACATACTATAGTCTGGATACAATAGGAGAAGGAGCTTGTCTTTATTAATATAAATATTTGTATTTAGACCTGCCAGGTTCTGCCAGTAAAAGCTAAAATTTAGAATGAAAGGTTTATGCTGGCATATTCCTGGCATCACTGGACAGTTTAACTGCTCAGTGTGGAACACAGAATGCCAGCGGCTTTCATGACGGAGCCGAATGACGGCTTTGAAGCTAACAGGCTTCCGCATGCGGGTGCCCGGCCTACCGGTGCTCCTGGCAGCCCTTCTCCTGGTGGACCAGGTGGCCCCGGAAGGCCCCGGAAGCCAATGTCCCCCTGTGCAGGAGAAGGGACACAGATAAGCACATGTAATGAGCAGATGCCCTCTGGAATAAATGCAATGATTCATTCCATCCTGTCTTGTAACTGTTCATGCTGATTCGAGGGGGAAGGAGACGATCCCAAGAAAGATGGGATACCGGGCGCCCCAGGGCAAACACACACACACACACACACACAAACACACACACACACACACACACACACACACACACACACACAAACACACACACACACACACAAACACA